>JAHWGI010000084.1:0-105270 GCA_029379305.1 Frankliniella fusca | reverse complement strand
CTGGCCGTAGCCCTGGCCGAAGCGCTCGCCCAGGGGCAGCCCGAGCCCCAGCCCGAGCCCCAGCCCCAGCCCCTGCTGGCCCGCGGGGCCCGGGGGCGAGGAGCCGTGCGGCGGCAGCCCCTGCGCCAGGCCCGGGGCCGCGGAGCCCAGCGGCGCCGCGTGCAGCGGCAGGTCCAGGTCCCCCACGGGGCCGCCCAGCGCGCGGAGCAGCGCCACGGGCAGGTCCTGCAGGGCCGCGCCGCCGGGCAAACAAACGAGCCTTAACCAAGCGGTTCACTGGAAAAACAAAGGTGCTAGATAGCACCCTTTTTGGGGTGCTATTGAATTTTATGGGGTGTTACTGCACTAATGCCTTTGTAAAGGCACGAATAGGGCCAAAAATAGCACCTTTGGGAGTCGATAGCGCCTTTCTAAAGGCACTATTTCACTAACGCCTTTAAAAGGCATTAGATAGCTCCTTTGTTTTTCCAGTGTTCTTGCGCAGCACTGCCGTGAGGGGGGGGGGGGGGGAAGCACTCGTACAAAATGTGTACCTTGATTGTTTTTTACTTTTGATTTTTTGATTTCTCTGGAAACGCAAGTGTGTACTTGAATGCAGTATTTCCTGTCCTGCATACCTACGTGTATTCAGGAAATAATGTGCACTTAGTCGACTTAGTCAAGTATGCAGGAAATAATGTGTACCTGGTCAGGTATGCAGGAAATCCTGTGTACTTGACCCGGTACACACTAAATCTCCCCCATAAATGTATGGAGGTTTTCGTGTGTACCTGGTCAAGTACACAGGATTTCCTGGATACTTGACCAAGTACACAGGATTTCCTGAATACATGGAGGTGTGCAGGAAATACTGCATTCAAGTGCACACTTGCGTTTCCAGAGTTTCGTTTTGATTTTTCAAGGTAAAATTGTCACTTTTTGATAAATTTTGATATTTTTCCAATTTTTTCAACCCTTATTCATTTTTTTCGGTTGTCTGTTCTTTTGTTCTCGATTTTTCTGTATCTTTCTTCTTCTTGTTTTTTTTTTTTTTTAAATGAGTTTTGGGGCAGTAGGGGAGAGTGGGGCACATTGGTCCGTTTTTTTTCTTTTAGTTCCCTACGCCGCATGTGATGACCCCAAAAAAAGTTTTTTGTGCCAAGTCTTAGTTTGTACATTACTTTACCTTAGAAAACCATCCCCAACATTTTGCCGACCATGCAAGCTGAGATAAACCGAAAACCCAAGAGGCCTGCAAGTGGACCAATCTGCCCCGGGCCGGGGCACATTGGTCCGACCTATGGGGCACATTGGGCCAAGCTGGAAAAAATGGTCAGAACCGTTATCTACGCCACTTAATGATGTGTTGAGTGATACTCTGTGATAAAGGAAGTCGAATTTGTCAAAAAAAGTAATTTCAGTTAGGTACTTCGTACTCTTGTATTTGTACTTTAACAAAAGTAGGCTAATCAAAAATAAAATTCTGCTAACTAATTAAAACAGTAAAAACAGTTAAAAATATTTTTTATAAATGTCAGAAAATGAAACCATAAGAAAACCTAACCTAGCATTTGTCACAACACTTCCTGAAATATCAAAATTTGCAATTTTAATGGATACTGTTAGATTGGCACAATGTGCCCCGTAAAAAAGCGGCCCAACCTGCCCCAAGTGTAGCAAATAAATTCAAATGCTTCTAGAATGCAAGTAGTTGTTTCTAGCCCATTCAAAACTATATTCATTTTAAAGGTAAGTGATCAGGCTTTCGTTTTAAAAAGGTGCCGTGATTAAAATATAGTGTCGTACACCCCTAAACGAGATGGTTTTAGAGTAGAAACATTTTACTTTTACCTGTTTTATGTGGTATTCAATACTTCACCCCTGGCCATTTGGATTGCGACCGTTGACGAACGGCGGACTCTTCGGAAAAATAGTCGGGTAGGTGATAGCTTCTTCCACTGTCCGAGTGGTGGCGCTGCGGTCGCTCTAACCTCGCAAAATTCGAAATGGACCAATGTGCCCCATGGACCAATGTGCCCCACTCTCCCCTACAATGAATTTTCGTAGTGACGACCCCCTTGACATCAGTCTTTCACCACCCCGTATCGTTTCCCTTTCCCTCTTCTCTTCCTCTCTCGCCGCACTCCGGATAAAAAGTAACTTGGTCCCCGTTTTTTTGTGAAGGAGCCTTGGTTTTATTTTAGAGGAAATACGATACAGCGCCTTGCTTCTCTCCGGACTAACCAAAAAAAAAAATACGATTTCACGAAATCCTGGTAGACAACGGAGTTTCTATAACTAAAATAAAATATTGTGAGTGTTGAATAAGACTGTAGGAAAACCGACTGGTTTTGTTTAGTTAACGATAGTCAAGATAGTGGCTAAATAATTCTAAGTTTGAATTGATAAGGAGGGTTTCAAGTAATGAATACTCTCCGACAGTTCGGCCGACTTTTAATCGACAGGAGCAGGAGAAAAGAGAGCTCTCCTTCTGACGGCAAAAAATGGGCGGCGAAGTCACGGCCGGAGGAGAACGTCAACAATAACCTCCCCTCCTCCGGGCGCACGGAAGGGGCGAACCGGGGCCCTACCTAATACCGCTGGTACGCGAAGGACCAGCGGGCAAGCGCGCCGCGGCCGCGACGGGGGTGCGCTATCTATTGGGAAAACGCGGAGTTAAGGCGTTGTTTACACAAAATGGTACACGTAAATGTACATCATTTCAAGAATTCTGCTCACCAGATCGAAGTCAAACTTACCAAACCGTTTTCCGCAGGTATAAAACTACTATTTACGCATTCAGTTCGCCTTGTCAACGTTTCGATAACTTTAAAAAATGATTTAAAGTCGCGAGGTGGGCACATCAGCCACCGGCAATGGCGGACATGCTTGGCCTGCTTTCGCGTTGTTGACACAACATGCCAACCTAATAATATGAAAAAAATCACTGCTCTCATAACGTTACGATTGGAACTCATTCTTTGAGGCACACATTTAGTTGGCAGAACCGGGGCAAGTTTCAGTAAAATTGAAGTAGTTTTAAAGAAGGCAGTACGGTGGTCACGTGCGAATTTCAGTAGTGTTATCTCATTCTTGCGCTCGAAACTAAAGGCTGGCTTTGTTTGAACGCAGACTTTAGAGGTTTCTCTTTCGCTCCGTGTTGGCTCGCCTCGGCCTACCCCCTCCACGAAAAAATATCCCCTTCCCCTGTTCATTTTGCCTGACGAGTCGAGCATTACCATAGAAACTCGAATTTCAATTCAAATTTACAAAATTTCTGCAATACAGATTTCAACTAGACTTCAGAATCGAATGTACTAGATTACATTCTAAATGTATGCTTAATATCATCGAATTCCCTTCAGCAGATTTTTTTCTGTCGTAAGGGGCCATATGAAACAAAACACGCACGTTTTCCAGCGATTTTAGAAGGCAACTCCGTTGCCTAAAAAAAAAACACACAAAAAAAAAAAAAACAACACAAGACATCGTGTTTACCGTGCACTCAAAGGGAATTTAGGGGCGGATGGTTCTGCTAAGTGGTGAATAGTGTGTTCCGATTAGAAAAGGGAGGAGAATAGCGGATAGAACAAAAAGCGTCTGATTGGCTGAGCCCCCCACCACTACCTCCTACCACCACTAGCGCGCTCAGGTAGCGCGAAGCGCTCAGCCAATCAGGACGCTTTTGTTCTATCCGCTATTCTTCTCCCTTTTCTAATCAAAACACACTATTGAAGTGGCTCGGAGGCGGGGCCGTTAGCGTCGCGAGGGAGATCCTTAACAGCAGTGGTGCTCTATAAAACGGAACATTTACGCGCCCGCGAAACGTCGCACTCTCTAATGCAGAGCCTTAGTCAAGTCCTCAGTATCACTAACTGGCGTACTTTGCATGGTCCCTTACTCTCCATCCCCATTTCGTTCGCCACTTTAACCGCGCCTCCCCACCGTCCCCGATTTGCAATAATGATCATATTAACCATGGAGTCAAGTGCTTGACTCCATGTATTGACGGTTCAACTCCTTACTTCCGCGATGCCTGTGGCAGCATTGCAGGGCAAGTTGGCGAAAACTTTGAAGAATACACACGTGTGAGGCAGCTGGGAAGCCCCGCCAGCCTGCCAGGAGAGTTTCAGGCAGGTGCCTCACATTGATGTGTTCGCGGTAATTTTTCCTACTTTCGGGGGCGCGGGGCCAGCCGCAAACTTGCGGTGATACAGGAAGAGTTGTTCACGGGTAGGGCTGTGCGGATCAAAAATTTTCATTTCGAATAGAATTTTCTAATAATCATTTCGAATCGAATCTGTAATTTTTTATTCGAATCCAATCGAACTTCGCAGATTCGCCTTCGAATCGAACTCGAACCAAAACATAAAATTTACACATGCGCTCCACGTACAGTGTTTCCGTTCTTTAAGAAAGTGTATAACACATAAAATGGAACAATGAAAAATATGCTCGCCTGTGATGAAGTGCCCGCGGCTTTTCAAATGTTGTGACTTGCCTAGTCAAAGGTTCGAAGACGAACAACTGTAGATTGGAAATTTGGAATACTTCGGGGTCGAATGAGGATAATTCGCCACCAAATCGAATCGAACTTTTCGGAGATTTGATTCGATTCGATTTCGAACTGTTCGCACAGCCCTATTCACGGGGGATTGTCCGTTCACGGACCGGCGGCTCTGCCTAAGTTGCGGGTGTCTGAAGTGCCACTGTTGTAGAACCCACGGTGAAGTTTGAGATCCTGTCAGCACGTGGCAGGGTGGTATTTGCGCGTGCTGGGGCCAAGGCTGGGGCTGTTGAGGTGGCTGAGGTGGAGGTTAATTAATAGGCCGTTAATAGTTTCAAACCCGCAGAACTTGCCGGCGCTTGTTCCAACGCAATTCTAGGATTCAATACACGCTCGCATGTTGTGCGCAACGAACCGTAATTCGAAATGTCTTCACGCCTATCTATTCCGTCAACAGCCCCCTTTTTGTGCCATACTCTTCTAGATGAAGCGCTGTTTCCCTGGTGGACTCACCATGCTCCGGGTCCCATTAGCCGCGAGCACTGTGCCTCCGGCATCGTCCTCTTGTGTGAGCGGCAGCATTTCTCTCCGGAAGGACTCACATACCGACGTCGCGCCGGGATGGGCTGTCCACCAGCGCTTTGCTGTGTGCGTCCAATTTGACTGGAATTAGTAACCCTTCGTGCAGCGAACGGGAAAATCGTGAAAGCGCCAGACGGCCGACCTGTAAGCATAGGGTATTAGCAGCTTAGGACTAAAAACCTAATGAGAGATCTGTCATGCTCTTCACTGTCAGAAAAAACCACAGTGTTTGGTACGGTAAAGTCTGGTAGACAATTTGCCTGGTCAGCCTGTACCTGATCGAGTACGGTCTTTTAAGTACGGACCACGGTTATTTTTAACAAGGAGTCTTATGGGTGCCACAGTAAATGAGGCACGGTCATCCTGTACATTGCCCACCACAGTTTTCCGTACCCAGTTCTGTACTTTGGTACAGGATTTTTTAAAGTGTTCATGTGTTTAAGGTGAGACATGCGCGCTATGAAATTTTCAGCTGTGCTTAATTTGAACGATTCTGAATAAAATTATTTTACCTAATTAGCTATGGGATACCAGTCTCGTCTTTAGTCCACTGCCAACTTTTCTAGATTCCAGTGGACTTTGTCTCAACTCCTCAAAAGTTGACAGATGTAAAGATTTTGATTAAAATTCTTATATATTTAATGGATTTGGAAAATGTTGAAAATCTTTACTTTATTTGACTTGCCTAGAAGTTGACCTTCCCATTCAAATGTTGAAAATATATTTAAAAAATAACGTTTAATATAAACATATGAATAAGGAAGAGTGGGGCACCAACTACCAACTGTCAGGGGAACAACTGTCAATGCGCAGGCCTGTCCAGACCGTTCAGTTTCTCATCCAGCTTTTCAGTGAAATCGCAACGTCTTGACACTTGAACTTGAATGCCTGAGATCGGTGACCCGAGGTTGACTTGTTTGGCGGCAAGAACCAAGTGAAGTTTTAATGTAAGTAAATTTAGGTATGTTTCCATATTTTTAATCTAAATAATCACCTGACACGCTCTTCTGGTGATCATTCGGGTCATAACGAACATTGTGTTTCATTCTTTACTACTTCTCGAATATATTGAGATCTTGTCCCGATCCCGGTATGACCTGGCACCCTTACAGGAGGGCGTGTCTGAGTAGGCTGCAGTTGGGGCAGGTCCTGTCAGTGCTTCTCGGGGCACATATTGTCACACTAAAATTGACATCTCAGATTAAAAAGGCATACTGTAGTTGTTCTGAACGGTACACCAGTGACCTACAGACTACTGGTAAATGTCAACATATATTTTAGTGTAATTTTCATGAATTTCCGATCATGCTCTGTAAAAAGCTCTCAGAAAATGTGGTTTTGGTACTTTTCGGAGCAAAATGTTTTGTATCATTTCTTAACGATAAAAACTGGCTTCTGAAATGAAAATATTGTTTGAATTCAATCATAGCACGTCACTGATTACTGTGAGAGCTCTAAAATTAATTTTTTGATAACTCGCGACCCATTTACATCAGCTGACAGTATGTGCCCCACTCGGGGCACTAACTGTCAATTTGCAGAGGTTGCTCTCTGTGTTTATTTCGCAATGCATGAGAAAACTTTTATTGAAGGTCTCAATGTTTTTCAGTTCCTGAAGGTCCAATAGAGGTATATCAACCCTCAGAACTTCAATGTCTCCACAACTCAGCCTTCTAGAACGGTTTTTACCAAAAGTGGCAGTATGTGCCCCACTCTCCCTTACTTTTGCGAAAAGTTAAAAGAATAAAAGATAGACTCGTGCAGGGGCTCGGCCCCGTGTCTCTGCCCAGCCACGCATGAACAGCTCGTTTTGTTTGTTTAAAGGCTCCCTAGCGTTTGAGTAATTTTTGGCAATATTCGACAGCGGGCTGTTTGGACTGCGCCGACGAAGAAAGATCCAAAAGTGCATTAGTTTTAGTAATTTTACTCGCAAAGTTAAACGCACAGTTTCCCTTAAAAAACAAAGTTCGCACTTTCGTTCATTTGTTCCTGCATATTTCGAAGGATTCAGTAAACAGTGCGTACTCGGAGGTGTTTTCAATAAGTAGTTAGCGCATGCACAAGTACTCACTACACTGTTAACCCAAGTGTGCAAATGCTCAACTTTTGTTCGTGCGCAACATCCGTTCTAACTTAAACATGTGTAAAACTAGGCAGTTGTGCAATTGCAAGTGTCAAACTCCCCAGTTGTACACTTTTAAGTGTTCAACTCGACAGTTGTGCACTTTCACGTGTTCATCAAGGGACGTGTTGCAGGCGGCAGTTGAACACATGCAGGTGCTCCTCTGTCAAGTTGAACACGTACAAGTGTACAACTGTGGCGAGCTTGACACTTGTAATTGCACAGCTGCCAAGTTAAGCACTTGCTCGTGCAGACTGAAAGTTTTACACTTCAGTGGCGGTCATCGCATGAAGCCGGGGTGGCAGCTGCCACCGCGGCTTTTGGAAAAAGGAGGTAGGTTTGGGGTCCGAGGAGGTAGGTGAGAGAAAGGAGGAGGGAGAAGAAAGGGAAGAGAGGGAGGGAAAGAGAGAGAGAGAGAGAGAGAGAGAGAGAGAGAGAGAGAGAGAAAGAGAGAGAGAGAGAGAGAGAGAGAGAGAGAGAGAGAAAAGAGAGAGAGGAGACGAGAAAGGAAAAAGAAAAGAGGGGAAAGGGGTAAGTTTAAGAAAAGGAGGAAGGTTTTTGGACTAGGACGAGGGGCCCACAACTCTGGAATTCAGGTGTACAAGGCCACCGAAATCTTTGGAAATCATATTGAAATCTCATTGAAATCAGTGAAATCTTTGAAATCAGTGAAATCGCGTATCCTGCAGCCTCCAGCCAGGAGGACAGGGCAAATACGGATCGAACCCGTCGCACTATACAGTCATCGTGGCGTCGTGGCTCAGATGGTAGAGCGCGCAACACCGAACCGAGTGGTCCCAAGTTCGACTCCCACTCGGGAAAGTGTTTTTCGCGTTTGACATTCCCTTTGGCCGCAGCTGGATGGCAGGTCAAATAGAAGTTAAACACGTCTCACCGCCGTTGGCTCGGTGGCTCTGGGCGTTGGGTCGCTTCCTGTTCTGGCTATGTGTCGGCACTCGGGGTTGTGGGTTCGAATCCCGCGTACCCCTCTGAGGTAAGGCCTCTGAAACTGGGATCAGGAAGTCTAACGCCCTTGACACCGCTCGTACCTCTAGGGGTAGGCCAATGGTGGTACGGGGATCAAATCTGTCGAATTGCGCGATAGGATCGCAGTCAGCAAAGCGCCGGTTCCCATGGAACACCGAAGCAGTTGGCTGCCACAGGGGTTAAAAGCCCTGTGCCTGGCGGGAACCGCAACCTCCTTCGGGAGGTTTACTGCCGCAAAAATTTTCCATGTTTTCACGCCACCCTTTCAATTGCAGAGCAAAATTTGCTTCTGAATTTTTTTAAAAAATTAATTAAAATACTTGTGATTATTTTGCTCATTTATCTGGCTTCTGCTGACCTCGAGAAACACAATTAACATTTTTCTATACGCCAAAGCTTTCTCTCATGGAACATTTTCCCGCTAAATCCCTATTTAGCTAACCTTCTTTACTGCCAACAAGGTCGTATGGATTTAACGAGGGGGTATTCACTCTTGAAATTTATGACCCGACTATTACCTCTATTAGCTACGCTGTATTATTCTCCGAAAGTTTACAGATTTGGCCAAAATCAGGCAAAACTAGTCTATAAGGACCCAAAAATGAGTGAAATAAGTAGAATTTTGGCCATTACACTTCTATTGCGCACACTTTTACGCCTTTATTACGGATAGAGTGACCCAACTATTACGCGAGTGCATGTCCCCTCGGGATTTAAAGTCTGTCCTATCGGACCTGTCGGGCACATACGACCGCAAAGCCTCCGCGCAGCCTCCTTTATGTAGGTGCAGTGCAGCAGCTTGCGTATCGAAACGCCACCGCTACCGATGCTATCTTAGCCTCACCTATGATCTACAACCAGGACGATCGGGTCATCTCGTCTCGCTTTGAACTAGGGCTTTGGTCTAAGTGTCGCAGGGGCCTATGCAAATAGAGCCTTCCCCGGCGACTGCTTTACTGATTCTTGTCTCACCTAGGCAGTCTTGCTCTGAACGGTGGCATATACTCGGCAAGATTTTTAAAGAGCCCCTGAAAATTCTGTAATTGCTGTTGTTTTGAGAATTCTTTTTTTATTCTCGAAAAGTAAGGCTTTATCAGGTTTATCTGATTAGTGTACACTATTTCCGAACTCTATTTTAAGGTAAGTACTTTATTTTCTAACAGCGATACTGAAGCCGGAAAGATGGAAGTGACCAAAACTTGCCGACGGCTTTCCGGCTTTTCATCTTCAGTCGTTGTTAGAATACAAAAGTATTTTCCAAAAACAGTGTATACAACTCAGAAATACACACTTGCCTGAACTGTATCCGTAATCTGATCAAGCCTGAGTTGTCAAAGTTCACTGTTAAAGCAAGTTGTAGTGTGTACCAGGTGGCTGACGGACGCCGTGCACTTTTTGTACTATGCAACCCGCCCGCACCGCTCCATCCGGGACTGCATACCCATCAGGCGCTGGGGACCGGCTCCAAGCCTGGACGCTCCGCTCCGCCACTGTTGTTGCAGCGAACGCCCCGAAAGGGCCCTCTCGCGGTTCGCGCGGTCTACGGTAGGGCGTTACAGGGGGGAGGTTCGCCGGTTTCGCGAGCGTAACCCGCGAGTCCGTCGGGAAAGCTCGCGGTCCGCGCGTCCTGCCGCGCAGGAATCTCGCGTACCGCGGATCCTCTGTGGGTCCTTCGCGGACTGCGAGCAACCCACGAAAAGGATCCGCGGACCTCGCCTTTCCCCCGCGGAGGATCCGCGGTTCGCGAGATACCTCTACGGAGCGACTCGCAGACCGCGAGCTCTCCCGGCGGACTCGCGGGTTACTCCCGAGAAACCGTAAACCTCCCTCCCGGTAACGCCCCGCCGTAGACCGCGCGAACGGCGAGAGGGACGATGGCTGCAACAACAGTGGCGGAGCGGAGCGTCCAGGCTTGGAGCCGGTCCCCAGCGCCTGATGGGTATGCAGTCCCGGATGGAGCGGTGCGGGCGGGTTGCATAGTACAAAAAGTGCACGGCGTCCGTCAGCCACCTGGTACAAGTACAAAACTCACTAGAGTTCTCTCTGCGGGTGACTTAAAGCTTTAAACACGATCTTTCTTCCGTAAACGAAGTATTTTGTTCTCTACAATGAAAAGTTTTGAGTAAATCACGTTTGAAAATGTCCGTTTTAACGGCGTTCGAAAATATATTTATAACTTAAATATCTCACGAAAAAACATTTCAATCTGCAGCATATTTACACTTAAAAACATATCTTCCAGCTTTGGTTAACATTTCTTTTCCTCTGTTGTAATGAGATAAAAGTTATACTTTTCCTGTAAATGGAAGTTCTTTCAGACCCTGCAACTCTAGTATCAGGAAAGTGGGTGCCGACGCATTCACATCGATATTTCGGTAATTTCGAAACGGCGCTAAACGCCAACAATACGAGGGGGCTCAACCCCTGAAATCATGTGTACACAATCGCTGATATCTTCGAAATCATTGTCAAAAAATAAAAATAAAAAAAATGTGGATCTTTTGCCGGAAAAATTGATTTGAGTGGGTATTTTGGGCTCTTAAAGCCCAAAATACAAATACGCTTGTATTAACTTTACGAATTATTTCTTTCAAATATAAGGGGTGTAATCATGTGAAATCAGGTGAAATCTTGAGATCATGTGTACAAATTTTGGGTGAGTTGAGGCCCCCTCGCAACAATTGCCAACAATCAAAAACCTGTCGGACTTCTGCCTGAGTGTAGTGTCATTGGGATCATGAAATTTCGGCAAGTTTATGTTTCAACATACTTCCACACTTAAGAAAAACAAAATCAGTTTTGATGCACATTCTATTTGTAAAGAACGAGTTCCTTCACTTTATATCAATTTTGCAAAGTGCAAAATTGATATTTCCAAACATGTTACATTTAGGCTGATTTCTTTGCTCCTTGTTTTCCTTGCACTCTTTTTTTTTTTAAGTTACATTTACATAGTTGTTGCCTGTTATTTAACAATTTGTTCAGAAGTCTGCTTCAAAGGCTTGAGAATTTTTCTGCAATGATATAATAAAAATGTAATATGAAACCTATATAAATCTATATAAAAATAATAAAAATATCGATACTGCTTTAGATTTCAGATTTTGGGATTAAACGAAGTAATGTTTTTTTTTTTTTTTTTTTAATTTACGTGAGTAACTTTTGTTTGTTTTAAACAAAGACAGAATGTAATTTCTTTAACTGATGTAAGTTATCTGTATTGTGGCCATAATATGCCGCCAGAAATCTCCGTTAAGGTGCTCCCACAATAGGGAACGTTCCCCGGGAACGTTCCCGCACGTCGACGTTGAGACGCTCGCGCAGCGCACTGACAGCCATAGAATGTTACACATTGTTCTCACTGTGCTCTCCCAGTGATATCCTATGGCCATCGGTAAGCTGCGCAATCGTCTAAACGTCGCTGAACGTCGCCGTGCCGGAACGTTCCCAGTGAACGTTCCCGGCGTGGTGGTGTTCAGACGCTCGCGTAGCGTACCTAAATGGCTTTAGAATGTCACAAAGTGTGCACACTGTGCTTTTTAGCGAAATTATACAGCTGTCGGGGCGCTTGGCGAGCATCTCAACGCCGACGTGGTGGAACGTTCCCAGGGAACGTTCCCCATTGTGGGAGCACCTTTACATTCGCATTTTTCTGAAATCGCACTGGAAAAACAAAGGTGTGACCAGGTGTGACTTAACACCTTTACAGGCGTGTTAAAGGTTTTATGTCTTTGGAAAGGCATTAAAATGTCGTTAAGGTATTCAAATCAATGCCTTTGGGTGGTTTTAATGCCTTTGCAAAGGCATTAAACCTTTCACACTCTTGTAAAGGTGTTAAGTCACACCTTTGTTTTCGCAGTGCGGTTTAAAAAAATTAAACCACACGCACTTCAGGCGCACGTGCACTCGGCGGGTCTCCTGTGTTCTCACCGATATTTAACCGTTTTCAGATAATTTCTTTTCATCACCAAATGTTAACTCTGGAAACGCAAGTGTGTACTTGAATGCAGTATTTCCTGCATACCTCCATGTATTCAGGAAGTAATGTGTATAGTCAAGTATGCAGGAAATAATGTGTACATGGTCAGGTATGCAGGAATTCCTGTAAACTTGCCCAGGTACACACTAAATCTCCCCCATAAATGTATGGAGGTTTTCGTGTGTACCTGGTCAAGTGTACAGGATTTCCTGCATACTTGACCAAGTGCACAGGATTTCCTGCATACTTGACGAAGTACACAGTATTTCCTGAATGCATGCACTGTGAGAAAAACCGTAACTCATACAAGTAAACAACGGTTTTGAATTTACGGTTTACGGTTTTCGTTGCCGTACATCACTAAATTAGCCTATACCAGGTACAATTTTAGTACAATACTTTATTGTACTTCGAAATAACGGTAAAAAATTGTAGTTAAATTGTAGTTTTTTCTCACAGTGTGGAGGTATGCAGGAAATACTGCATTCAAGTACACACTTGCGTTTCCAGAGAACAATTGTGTCCTAAAGAGTCGTGCATTTTAATAGAGTTTCTGACCAAACCAGCGACTCAAAACAGAAAACGGACAAAGCCGGACATGCGTATCCGTTTCCGTGTGGCGGTTGATATCTCAGTCAGCAGTATAGTTTTTAAACGTTGGACAGCATGTTTTGTAGCATTTGTTGATTTAAAAATAAAAATAAATAAATTAAAATTTAAAACTAGCGGCAAAACTGACGTCTTGGTTTTCAAGCAACATTCTTGATTTTCAAGACTTTCAAGTCGTTTTGGAAAAACCAAGACCTTTCCGATGACGTCCTGAAAAACAAGATGGTTTCCAAGACATGCCCTTGGAATTTAAGACGTTGATTTGAAATTATTGTAGTTTTTCAAGACGACGTCTTGAAATGATTGCAAATATTCAAGACAACGTTTCGAAAACCAAAAGCAATGTCTTGGAAATCGTCCTTAGTCTTGTTTTTTTTTTTTCTTTTCAAAACGTCTTGAAAACCAGGATGCCAGTTTTCCCGTGTAACGAAATAGGTTTAGACACATAGCGGCCGCGCCAAAATAAAAATAAATCAAGATAGTCTGGAAACACTCACTGTACCTACATTCGCGTTTTGTAATCCAAATAGTCCGGAGACACTATGGCTACACTCTCGTGCTCCACTTTGACTGTCACTCGCGTGCAGGCCCGCCCGCCTGGTCCGACACAACGAGCGCGCGTTCGCGGCGAGCCGATGCGCGCGGTGCGCGGGAGCGTGGCGTCGCGGTCGCGGTCGTGTCGAGGGAGTGCGCTGCTGTGCGCTGCTGTGCGCCCCGCGTGCGCCCCGTAGCGTCCCCCCGGCCAGACTAACGCGTGCCGCTCCGCTCCGCTCGGCTCTGGTCTGGCCGCACTCTGCCCCACCCGCTCCACCTCGCCACGCCTCCTGCCGCCCAGCTCAGCCCCAGGACGGCTATTCGCGCCCCCGCCCGCGGCCCCGAGGGGTGCCTCACTTCCTTTAGGGCAGCGGTTCTCAACCTTTTAAGGCTCGCGACTCCAAAATGACTGACCCAATTTTTCGCGACCCCACAGAAGGTTTTTCGCGACGCCACGCGACCCCATGTCAACCCTCTTCCCCTATCTCCTCCCCAAAATATAAAAATAACAGTTGCAGTAATTTTTTTTTAGTTTTTTTTTTTTTTTATACTTGGTGGCTTCCTTGGCGTTTTTATCCCGTATTTCTGCACATTCGGTGTCGTACCGGGGGCCAGCGGGCGGCCAAACCACGACCCCCGGTGACCCCAGGTACCTCGACGCGACCCCACAATAAAATTTGGCGACCCCATATGGGGTCGTGACCCCAAGGTTGAGAATCGCTGCTTTAGGGGTGTACACTGACTGTAGTCAGATTTGATTGTCGATGAATGGGTGTGATCGGGAATGACTGATAAAGATTTGAAAGAGTGTAACTGATTGGAATTTGATGGGAGTGATGGGATTTGATTGGAGTGATTGGAATTTGATTGGAGTGATTGAAATTTGATTGAAATGCGATTGGAATATGATTGGAGCGATTATAATAAAATAATATTACGTAATTGATTGGGGTGGTTTGCATTATAGACTAAAATTTGATAAGAGTGTTATTTGGAGTACCATCATGGCACTACAATGAAGTATTTAGCTAAAAGAAAGTTAAAAATGTAGGTCTTAAGATGCGTTAGGCCGCGAGTGCCGCTATATCCGGCAGTGGCCTGAAATCGTCATCGTCATGAAAAGCATGTGAGTGTCGTAAAGCTCGACATAAGAATTGAATGAATCGGTGTATCGGCAGTTCTGTTTACCGTGGTGTACAGTACACTGAACACCGAATTAAAGGTAGAACGAAGAACGACGAAACTTACCAATGCTTGGGCAGGTTAAACCAGCGTCAAAACGTTCTCACTCTCGAGACGCGTCACCCGACGATATGGAAGTAGGCAGGGGCGTATTAAGGTCCGACCGTCAGAGGGGGGGGGGGGGCCGTGCCCCTCAGGTTGCCTACATACAGGGGTTTAGATTCCCCCCCCCCCCCACCTTAATACGCGCCTGAATGTAGGGTGGTAAGGTGCGGCGCGCGCAGCACGCCGCACCTCGCACTTGACTTGACTTGAAAGAACCAGACCGGAAAAGATTTGCCCAAGGGAAACCAGCGGTAAATTTGAAGTTGATCCGCGAACGCGCCAGTGAGTCACGAAAAGTGGTGTACGTGATGGAATTGTTTCAAATGACTAAAAGTTATTCGTTGTGAGAATTGAAGTGATCGGATTGTGACTGGAGGATGATTGGAAATGATTGGACAATGACTGGGGTACGATTGGACACGATTGGAGTGACGGGAGAGCGACTGAAAATGACTGGATTGACTCGAGATGACTGGATTGATTGGAAATGATTGAAGTGATTGGAAAGTGATTGGAGTGATTGGAAAATGATTATTTAAGCCCCGTACACTGATTGGACGAAGTGAGGTAACCCTCGCCCGGCCCCGCCCCGCCCCACCACACCCCCATTGACTTTGGTGTGGCGTTTTCGCATGATTCGGCTCCTGGCGACACGTGTAGCACACCCGCATGGCCGCCAGGGAGGAGCCTGCGGCAACCCGACCACACGGTGGTTTCCGCCCTCCGCTTTCACTTTAATAGATGCGTCATTCGCCACTTGAGGTGAACGGAGCTGAAAAGGAGCTTTGATGAGGCCGGCGCAATTTTCGTCGCCGTAACTCAACCTCGATTGTTTAGATCAGAGGCCGTACATCATTTGAGCCGAGTCTACCTGAGCCATCCTTATAAGTCGTCAATTGGGCCGTGCTTGCCGGGGGCCGGTCCTTAGGCGCGGAAAAAGCCGAGGGGGAAACAACTGGATAATTTTGTGTCAGCCGGATTACGGATTACCCCGAATTACCCCACATTGTCCGTGAATAAACTCCGGATTATATTCGAAAATTTTAAGAAAAGTCTTTTGATTACGCTGGATACCGACGGATTACCCTGAAGTACCCCAGATTACCTCCGGGTTATTACAAAATTTTTGGTAATCTGGATTAAGGATTACTACTCAGATGTCAGCCGGATTACCCGAGTCGTTTCTCGTTTCCCCCTCGGAAAAAGCCTGCCTCCGAAAAGACTCCGCCGGCACCTCGATCCAGCGCCGTCCCGCCGTTCCTCCCCAGCCGCCTGTGGCCGAGCCCCTAGGCAGCCGGCAGCCCGCATGACGCGGCTCAAATGACGACTTTTCGCGGGAGGCCGGGGCGTCCCAGGCGTCCCCACTTGCGCGTTTACGCGTTGGCCCCGTGACCCCTAATCCCCTAGCAGGTAGGTTCGGCTCAAATGATTACTGAATCGTGGTCAATTCAAAACAGGAAATTTACTGTTCCTGTACCAGCTTTTGCTGTTCCTGCACAACTTGTGCTGGTCGTGTACAACTTTTGCTGTTTCTGCACAACAATTTTGCTGTTCCTCTACAAGTTTTACTGTTACCGGACAACTTGCGCTGTTGATAGACAACAATACTTGTTTATTGCATGGCAATGTTGTTGTACAACAACACTAGTCATTTAAAAACTGAACAGCAACTTTGCTGTTAATTTACAGGAAAACTTTTTTCAGTGTAGCGTGGTCAGTTTGATCATAATTTTGTGCAAATGCGTTGTAAGTAGATACCCCTCGTTCAACAATAGAACTCGCAGGTCTCTACTTTTTATTGCGCAATTGCGCACCGTGCCAGTCGATACTGGCCGTAACTGGTCCAGGGGAAGGCGTGCTTTTTGCCTTCAGGGCCAAACGGCACTTGAGACTCTAAATTCCTAGAACTGTTTTTCCGCGCATGGCTCCGAACACGCGCGCGAGAGCAGGCTAAAGCATTCTCAGGGATCTGGTCCTTCGACCCGGTGTGACCCTGACGGGCGCACGTGTCAATACCACACATCGGTTGCGCCATGGAAAGTAAGATCCCCAGACAAACCGGGTTGCGGACTAGACCCGGGGACCCGGGGGGGAACCCGGGAGGGACCCGATTAATCATCGGAGTGTCCCGAGACAGACCCGGGAGGGACCCGGGTACCTCCCGTGAAACCACGGGGTGGGCCCCGGAGGGACCCGGTAAATTCCGGTACTGGTCCCGGTAGGTGCCGACGGTTGTGCCGTCAGCGCGCCGCCGGCGGCCGCCGGGGCCAGTCGCAAGGCTCAGCCATCGGCCGATGCCTGAGGCGGTGGCGGCGCCGTCGCTGCGGTTCGCGGCAGCTTGGATAAGGGCAAAGTACATGGATGGGCTTCTCCGGAGCGCGTAGGCACGGGTCTCGGACGTTTTGAGGAGGCGTAGCGTAGCGCAGCGGCGAGCGCTTCCCGTAAGAAGAGAGCGGCGGGGCTCCCCCACCCCGCCGCTCGGCCGCCGGGTGGGCCCGGCTCCAGCGGCGCGCCACCGCAGACATGTTCGTCTTTAACACCCTCTGGTGCTTATTTCGTGATATTAGCTTAAAATTGAATGTCATACCTCACAAGCCCTATCCTTTCCGAGCGGAATGACTGTTGAGCCCACTCTGTAGGACCAATACTACGGGAGTAGTTTGGTAACAAAGTGAGGACGGGCTTTCTCGGGCGCCGCTGCCGCTGCGCTACGCTCCGCCTCTACAATTCGTCCGGGACCCGTGCCTATTCAATATTTTGGCTCTTTTTAACGCTCGCGGTTACCTGAGCTCAAAACCAACTTCATACCTGTAAATGCCAATCCTTTCCGAGTGTAATGAGTGTCTCGCCAACTCTGTAGACCCAATATTATGGGCGTGGTTTGGTAACGAAAGTACCAATGCACAACGGAGAAGCCGATCCATGTATTTTTGCCCTTATCCAAGGCGGCAGCAAAGCGATGCCGACATAGGCGAGGGAAGAGTCCCGAGGTAGAGCCGGGACGACATTCCCCGGGCTTATCCGGAGGATAGGCTAAAAGTCAGGCTAAACCGCGTGGAAGGTGCGCACCTCGTCCGATCGAGCTGGCCCTGAGCTGGCCGACAGCCCGATGGGGTATCAGGGCAAAATTTTGCTCTTGAGCCGGTAGGAGCCACGGTTGAGGCCGGGGTAGGCCCGGGGAAGGTCGTCCCGGCTCTACCTCGGGACTCTCCCTCGCCTATGTCGGCATCGCTTTGCTGCCGCGAACCGCAGCGACGGCGCCGCCACCGAGGGGGCCTCAACTCCTGAAATCATGTGTACACGGACCCTGAATTCCTTTCGAAATCCTTTAAAATCCAGTGAAATCATCCAAAATCTGGCGAAATCATTCGAAATCTGTAAAATCATTTGAAATCCGCCAAAATCTCTAAAATCCTCCGAAATCACATGAATTCCTCTGAAATCACACGAAATCCTCTGAAATCACACGAAATCTTCCGAAATCATGCGAAATCCTCCGAAATCATGCGGAATCCTTCGAAATCATTCGAAATCCAGCACACGAATCCGCCGAAATCACATGAAATTCACCGAAATCGGCAGAAATCATGCGAAATCCACTACACCCTGATACGGAAATCCCGCAATCTTTTAATCAGTGTTAGTGCCTAAGAAATAAATTTCTGCAGAGGAAGATCGACATAAGGATGTCCCCACTATAGACATGGCGCAGGGCGACGCCACCAAAATTTGGGTACAGCGAACTTCCCTCTACACTCGGCCGCAATCGGGCTCAGCGGGTAGGCCGCCAACTTCACACGCATGCCTGGTGGGCTGGCCTACCATGAGCCCCACAGGGGCTCCACACTGTGAGAAAAATAACCGTACCTCATAAAACTAAACAACGGTTTTGAATTAACGGTTTACGTTTTTCGTTGCCGTGCCGTACATCACTAATTTACCCTATACCGGGTACAATTTTAGTACAATATTTTATTGTACTTCGAAATAACGGCAAAAAATTGTAGTTAAATTGTAGCTTTTTCTCACAGTGTACAAAGTGTCGTTTCTTACGAGCTCCTGACCGTCAAAGGCCCAGGGGAGGCATTGATTGGCAGATTATCCTACCCAATGATTTGAAGGCGCTGTCATTCGTTGGCCTCATCCCGGAGAAGTTCATAAGGTGTCACAGAAAAAAAAACAATAATTTTTACGATTTCTAGTACGTTTTGTCGCGAAATCTCTCAAAATCAGACGTAATTTTGAGAATAAATCACGTGAAATCCAGCGCAATCACCAAGATTATGCCTGAAATCCCGTGAAATCCGATGAAATCCGTTGAAATCCAATGAAATCCAATGAAATCGAGTGAAATCTAGTGAAATCCGTTGAAATCTGTTGAAATCACGTGAAATCATTCCGGATTTCAGGAATCATGCGCAATCATATGAAATTCATGAAATCCACCAGAATCAACCGAAATCCGCCGAAATCTAAGAAATCCTGCATTCCATGCAATCATGTGTACACTCAAAGTTAGAGTTGAGGCCCCCTCGGCCGCCACCGCCTCAGGCATCGGCCGATGGCTGAGCCTTGCGACCGGCCCCGGCCCGGCGGCCGCCGGCGGCGCGCTGACGGCACAACGTCGGCACCTACCGGGACCAGTACCGGAATTTACCGGGTCCCTCCGGGGCCCACCCCGTGGTTTCACGGGAGGTACCCGGGTCCCTCCCGGGTCTGTCTCGGGACACTCCGATGATTAATCGGCTCCGTCCCGGGTCCCCCCCGGGTCCCCCCCGGGTCTAGTCCGCAACCCGGTTTGTCTGGAGATTGAACCTCATAGAACGTTCTTGAATTTTTGGGCGCCGATGGACCCGGTCCGCGCGCGTCCGCACAGCCCTTGTCCCGCCAGTGAGCAACCAACATCCCAGCGTAGCAGACGCTCAACCCATGCGCTCCTGCCCCGCGCGACCGTAACGAGACTTAGCGTGATTAGCGGGACTTGAATTCTGGCGCGAGTGAATAGTTAGAGACTAGTGACTACTATAGCGGCACACCGCTCACTACTGAACATCAGTGCCCCACTGGATTAACAGTGCTTCTGTGCTACAGTGTCTATTTTTTAGTGATTATTTCATAGTGATTTTAGTGATCGGTTTCATAGTGATTTTGTTGAGCTTACATTATTAAGTGTCAGTGCCTGTGACACTCAGTGTTGATCAGTGACAGTGCTAGTGTGTGTTATAACTGAGGATTCTTCACGCCTGTCATCAACAGTGAGTAAAACAAAAGTGTGCTTGTTTTGTGAACTATCCAATAAAAATAATAAAATCCAAATTAGAGTTTCTTTGCATTTGAGCATAAGACTTCCTAGTCTGTCACATCGCTATCATCAAGCCAAGAATAGTGATCGAGCGAAATCCCGATAAGCAGCCTCACGCGTGTCTGTGTTGTGCGAGGCACGGACACGCGTTGTGTGTGGTCAGTCCCGAGCGTTTAACACCGATTCGCTGCGGCTGAGCCCGAAGCGAGACGCGCGCGCGCCCTTTCCCTCGATTGAGAGACGGTTGGGTCGGAGGAACCCTGACCAGTGCAAACGCAGGGACGATTGCTAAAAGCTAGTGACACCACTTTAGACCGGATAGTAATAGAATTATAAATTCCAATAAAACGCACAATTATAAATTTCGAAGACTCGTACAACGTGGTCCAGACACACAGGATAAATTATAAATTTCGAAGACTCGTACAACGTGGTCCCGATACACTAAATAAAATTATAAATTTCGAAGACTCGTACAACGAATGATCATATTTTAGTGGCGAAATTCTTGATGAATCCACGGGGATGCAGTTCACTTTAAATGCAAGTGTGCACATGTTTGACATAGTTTTACGTTTGATTTTTTGCTTGCATTTATTTTAACATTTTCGAGATTTTTTTAATCCTTTCTTTCCTTTTATTTATTTATGTTTCGCGGGTGGGGCGTTCGGGGCTTTTAATTATATACCTTGGTTGGATTGCCCCGGTTTTCTAGTGGAGGATTCCCAGGGACTGGGTCCCTCCATAATGGAAGCTTTCCGGACCATCGTCGTGCTTCTGCGGCTAAACAATTACGCCTCCCTTGTAGGCCGGGGGGAAGGGGCACGCGTGACTTGGTGCCATGTGGAGTCAGCAGGTCTGAACGTCTGGCCCGCCCCGCCCCACCCTTCACCCAAAACAGACGTTTCTCGATTTAAGGAAATTACTCACGTCTGGAGCTTGATCTTTAAAATGACAAGAGCGTGTTCGCGCTTGGATTAAGAATACCCGAAGAACCCTCTCGTTTTCTCTTTCTTCTTTTTTATACATAATATTCTTGAGGCAAGAGCAGTGCTCTTGATACAAGCACTAGACCAGATGCCTCTGACCAATATCAGAAGTTTATAGTCACATTTGAGAGCATTTTCTGCTTAAATTCAGAAACTTTCTTTAAAAAAAAAAAAATAAATAAATAAATAGGAGAGACTGGAGGGTCCAGCGCTCCAGTCTCTACTCTAGCCGCTCCTCGCCCCGTGTCAGGCCGTGGTGGGCCGGGCTCAGCCCCTCGAATACCGGACATGGTTCTAATGGCGCCCTCGGGCGCCCTGCGCCACACAAACCACGGCCACGCCACTCGGTCGGGCCGTTCCCTCCCCTCACTCCCCTTCCCTTTTGGTCCTCTATTATAGTTCTTGCCCGTGGCCGCGCCCACCGCCTTACCCCTCCTCTACCCCGTGATCGTTCACAAAAAGCCTCCTATGTTGCAGTGCTACGAGGTCCTGCGCGCCGCCATGACGCAGGTGGCGGGGAAGCAGTCCCCCAGCGGGACGCCCTTCACGCCCGTCCACGCCCACGTCATGAACCCCAAGTCCATTACCATGGGGGAGCTGTATGGCGAGTTCGACGCCGTCACGCACGAGTGGTACGCACCCGCGGGTTCCGCACGGGTTCAGCAGCGCCCCAACCTCGGAGCGAGGAGTCGCCGAACCCCTTCCTATTCTCTCTCTCTCTCTCTCTCTCTCTCTCTCTCTCTCTCTCTCTCTCTCTCTCTCTCTCTCTCTCTCTCTCTCTCTCTCTCTGTCTGTCTGTCTGTCTGTCTCTCTCTCTCTCTCTCTCTCTCTCTCTCTCTCTCTCTCTGTCTGTCTGTCTGTCTGTCTGTCTGTCTGTCTGTCTGTCTGTCTCTCTCTCTCTCTCTCTCTCTCTCTCTCTCTCTCTCTCTCTCTCTCTCTCTCTCTCTCTCTCTCTCTCTCTCTCTCTCTGTACTAATTTATTTTGAATTTGGGGAGCGGACTGCAGTCAGGCTTTTGAGCCGTTTCGTATATTGTCTTAAAATAAATATGTTAAATTTCAAAATTTGAAATTTTCTCTCTCTCTCTCTTCCTGCAGGACGGACGGCATCCTGCCGTCGCTGGTGCGCGCCGGCGCTGCCCAGACCGACGCGGACAAGCGCTGGTACGTGTTCGACGGCCCCGTCGACGCCGTCTGGATCGAGAACATGAATACGGTCCTGGACGACAACAAGAAGCTGTGCCTCACGAGCGGCGAGATCATCAAGCTGACCGAGCACATGACCATGATGTTCGAGGTGGCCGACCTGGCGGTGGCCAGCCCCGCCACCGTCTCGCGCTGCGGCATGGTGTACCTGGAGCCCGGCGTGCTGGGCCTCGCGCCCTTCCTGGACAGCTGGCTGCAGACCCTCCCCCAGGTGGGAGTCCGGCGAGGAAACAGGGAAACAGCTCGGAAATTTTTGTGCACCTCGTAATTCGTGAAAATTCAGAGACATTCAGGATTTTTTTTTCATATCTTAAAAGTTCACAAAAATTTAGGTGCAATTCAAGCAATAATTCTCATAAAAATTCACCAAAAATTCTCAAAGTTTGTACACTAAGATTCAGAGTTGTTTCCCCCTCGGAGTTCAGTTACACGCTGTGCGCAACCCGGGCCTGGCGCTCAACTAATTAGTGGAGTCAGCCGACACCGCACTCGCCTTAGAGGGATTATCCTCCCCGCCAATGTATGTCGATAAACACGAAGCGCCTCTTCTGATGGGCGGACAATGGCCACGCGCTTCTGAAAGCCCGCGCGTTTTTGTGAGGTGTCGGAGTGGCGTCGCTCGCCTTTTCCCCTTCCCCCAAAGTGTGTTTCGACGAACGGAGGAAGAAGGATGAAAGCGGGTAGAACAAAAGCGCCCTGAGTGGAGTGGCGGTAGTGGTGGTGGGTGTGTACGAGTATGGGAAATGTGTGATGCACTCTGCCAACCATGCAGGACGCGTTTGTTCCGTCCGCTATTCTTCTTCCTCATAGTCGAAACACACGCTCTAGCTCCCGCCGCTGCCCGCAGCACGGGCTGGAAGCGCTGCCCACGCTGGCGGCCGACCTGCGCGCGCTGCTCGACGTCTACCTGGTCGGGGGCGTGGCCGCCCTGCGCGGAGAGCTGGCCGCCGTCGAGTTCCTCGAGTCGTCCGACGTGTGCCTCGTGCAGGGCTGCCTGCGCCTGCTGGACGCGCGCCTCGCGCCCCTGCGCGGCCCCAGGCCGCCCCCCGCCGCGCCCTTCCTCGCCCTCCTGCGTGAGTGCCCCGGGCCCAGAGAAAACAGAACTGAGAGAGAACTACCACTCCCATGCTACGCCGCGCCGCCAATTTCGTTACTACTTGCGCGCTCTAACGTCTAGTCAGCACCCTAATCCTTAATCCGGAGTCGGAGCGGCCGAGTCGACCCGAATGCGGCCGGATGCGGCCGGCGGGCGCTCTGGAGGGTCATTAGAGAGCTCCCAGCTTTTCGACTTCCGGTTCTGATTGGTTACCAAATATCAGTGCTTTGTTTACAGAATGCAAACAAAAATCCTAAAACTTTCAAGACAGTATCCGAGATCAGGACCGGAAGTCAGAAAAGCTGGGAGCTCTCTTGTGACCCTCCGGGCGCCCGAGGCGATTTTTTCGGCACCCGAAGGGACCCGAATGCGCACAGCGGTTGCCAACATTACGGCGACAAGTTGGCAAGAAGAGATAAATATTTCAAATGCGAATTTGTTCTTGATACTCATTTCCATACATTATGTGTGTGTAGTGTATATGTTGGACGCGTAAACATAACGTGGGGTAATTCAGCGCGTAATTTGGAAAAGATGAGAAGAATGTTCATATTTTTTGTCTTAGGTTTCCTACCCTTCTAGTCAGCAGCCGGGCGGCGTGGGGAAATTGGCTGAGCTCGGGCTATCCCAGTGGCACTTCTCAGTTCTGTTTACTCTGGCCCGGCCCGGCCGAGGGGTATAAAGTTTGGGCGCGGTAAAGTAACTTTGTCAGAGCGTTTAACGGGGTTTCGACGTATAAAAAAACTCGATCAGCTCCATTCAACTTTTATAGAGGGTCTTTCGCGAGTGGGTGGCAAACACCTTGGGGATTTAGGATCTCCCACGGTCACTCCACATCGGAAATCTGATAAAAGGTTTTGAGGGGAGGGGGGACGAGGATAGGAACTGCGTGGATGAGGAAAGGAGAGAGAGAAGGGTATACGGGCATATCCGTGTAATCCGCACCACCCTGTTTGCCTATAGCGAGAGAGAGAAGTGTATGTGCTCGGAACCATGCGCTCGGCATAACTCTGTTTGCTCTGTTTACCCTCAGTAAAAATACAAAGTCAAAGCATTAAATCATGTGCTCGTGAATGATTCTTTAGCGCTCTCGAAAGAATTTCAGCTGAAAGAGCGCAGATTATTACCCCTAATGGCATTTGCGTCTTTTGTTGCAAGGCCGACTAATTTAGCTGAAAATTAGCTAAGACACGTTTTTCATTTGCTGGAGCCCGACTAGCTTCATTTCCCAATCCTTTGTCTCATCCGTGCCTGCTAATCCGTTTGAGGCCTTCGCTCGCGCTCATATTCTCTTTTGGGCCACGTGGCCCCACCCTGTCGGACGACGGCAGCGCATGGGGGTTCAAAGTGGAGTTTCGCAGGAGGCGGGGCTCCAACTGTTTCGCACAATACGAGGGTTTTGCACGGCGCTTGGACTGTGGTCAGGGGCTGTGGCCAGGGGCTGTGGCGTGGGTACTTCTGTCCTAGGACGGATGTACTTACCTAGGGTACCTGGGTATGTTCGTCCGAGTACACCTGGGCGGTGGCGGGCGAGGGGTCCATTTCTGTTCAAGCGTACATCCAGTTTTCAATTTTTTCTAATTTTCCGTGATTTTCCTTGTTTTTTTCCCGATTTTTAAAAATGTTTTCTTGATTTCTTCTTGATTTTTCTGTTTTGTTTTCTGATATTTTACCGAGGGAGAAATAACCGCTGAATTAGGTGTACAAATTTCGTGAATCGGATGTGAATTGCCTTGAATTGGCTGTGAATTGCCTATGAATTGGACCGAATTAGTGTGTGAATTGGTTTGAATTGGGTTTGAATTGGCTTGAATTGGGTTTGGATTTGCTTGGATTGGCTTGAATTGAATTGAAATTAGAT
Source organism: Frankliniella fusca (assembly GCA_029379305.1). Taxonomy (NCBI): domain Eukaryota; kingdom Metazoa; phylum Arthropoda; class Insecta; order Thysanoptera; family Thripidae; genus Frankliniella; species Frankliniella fusca. The sequence goes on along the minus strand of JAHWGI010000084.1, from coordinate 80,232 downwards.
TTGAATTAGGTTGAATTGACTTGAATTTGTTTGAATTGGACTGAATTTGTTGAATTAGTGGTGCACACTAAAGTCCTAGGTTATTTCCCCCTCGTATTTTACTGATTTTGCGTTAGAGTGTACACTGATTTTTTCGAGTGAGGTACCCCTGAGTGGCGGCTAATGTCCTGGACACGTGCGCAGCCGAGCTGCTGGCGCCGTGGGTGGCGTTCTCCGTGGTGTGGTCGGTGGGCGCGACCGGGGACCACGCGACGCGCGAGCGCCTCTCGGCGTGGCTGCGCGCCACCATGGCGCGGCACGCGCACCGCCCGCCCTTCCCCGCCGAGGGCCTCGTCCACGACTACCGCCTCCACGACGGCGGCTTCCAGGACCCCACGGAGGACGGCGAGCCGGCCCCGCCGCGCTGGCTGCACTGGATGCAGGGCGAGGAGCCGTTCGTCATCCCCAAGGACATCCGCTACTCGGGTGGGCGCCGCGCGGACCGCGCCACTCCGTCAAGAAACGAGTTCACGTATCCCTGCCTCTTTTTGCTGAATTCTTGTATCTCCTCGCAGACATCGAGGTCCCCACGCTGGACATGCGGCGCAGCGAGGCCATGCTCGACCTGCTGGTGACGAGCGGCCACAACGTGGCGTGCGTGGGTCCGACGGGCACCGGCAAGACGCTCACCGTGGTGGCCAAGCTGGACCGCGGGCTGCCCAACAAGTTCATCGCCGACTTCCTCTGCTTCTCGGCGCGCACCTCAGCCAGGCAGATCCAGGTGAGCGAGCGGTGTGCGTCTGCACCCCGGCAACTCGGCTCATAAAATAAAAATAGCTTGTCGTGACATTAGTGCTAGCCGTGGGGTGAGGAACAGGCCCAAAAAGTGTACCCATGATTGTCTCCAGACAATAGGCCATTCCGCTCGAGCGAGCGGCGCAGGAAGAAGATGTATACAGACACAACAAGACAGTAGGGTATCCCGCTGGAATGAAACCGGAACCTAAAGAAGAAAAGCACGACCGTCGGCTCTGTTTCCTCCTTCGCGCTCATTGGCTGATCGCTACAGTGACGTCACCGTTGACCAATCAGGGCCCAGGAGGAAACATCTGTTGGTCGTGCTTTTCTTATTTAGGTTGCGGTTTCGTTCCAGCGGAATACCCTATACAACAGACCTGAACAAATTTATGCGAAAACTGTGCCCTTGAATGAGATTTTGTCGCCAAGGGACTAATAATGACATCAGGTGTGGGGGGTCGTAATGTTTAATTTTTCTCTGAAAACGCTGAAAATGCAAACTTTTTTTCTAATTCTGTCCAAAAGTGTCACTTTGTAGTGTATATTGTCTCGTATTGTTTTGATATTGTTCCGTATTGTTTATACCGGCGTACACATATCGTTTCCAGTTCCACACCCCTTGGTGCTTACTCTCACGAGTCAGGAGCAAGTCTCATTACGGAATATATCCATTCGACCGCAGGATGTCATAGACGCCAAGCTGGACCGGCGCAGGAAGGGCGTGTTCGGGCCGCCCCCCAACAAGAGGCAGGTCCTGTTTATCGACGACTTTAACATGCCCGCCCTGGAGGTGTACGGCGCGCAGCCGCCCATCGAACTCATCCGTCAGTGGCTCGACTTCCAGGGTCGGTTTGGCACCAAACATCTTATTACACTTTGAAAACTTTCGGTTTTCGTCATACTTTTTTTTTCTCGTGCAGGATGGTACGACCGGAAAGCTGTCGGCGAGTTCCGGCAGATCGTGGACGTGAACCTGGTGGTAGCTATGGGTCCGCCGGGGGGCGGACGCAACCCAGTGACCCCCCGCGTCATGCGTCACTTCCACTACCTGGCCTTCACGGAGCTCGAGGAGGCCAGCAAGGTGAAGTCAAGCGATGCTTTGTTTCCTGGACGGAATCTCTCAGCGGTATAGCGGTATACATATATAACGTCCGGAGATGTAATGAAGGATTCCCGTCCAATATGTCGGTGAGTGGCGGAGCGTAGCGGCGACCCAAAACAAAGCAGAGGGCGTGCCCCCATCGCAGGCACCGCTAGCGAACACGTCTCTGTGCTTTCCTGTCGGTGAAATTTGAGACGTATTGGAACGCGATGTTTTGCATCTTAGAGTAATTTTCGATGCCTCGTGGCGCGTCTTCTGCTTTGCTTTGGGTCGCCACTTCGCTCCGCCACCCGCCGCCATCTTCGACGAGAATCCTTCATGGCAGATCACATGACTCACAAGCATGATTTTTTTCAAGGCCTTGCCATCAAGTTTCATTTTGATGATGCCTTAGCGTGAAAGGTCGTAAAAAAGGGTTGTCCGATCTAATTTTGTCTGACCTGGCTCCGTTGTTGCAAGACATGACTCGATGTGTGCTAGTTTTATTTAAGGGGGGAGTAAAGTGAAAAAATCGATTTTCGGTTTAATTTTTTTGACTCTTTGGACCTTGGTACAACCGGTCCTGACCATACTTGGCCCCACAGCACCCTTAAATCGACGTAGGAATTTTTTATTCCATGTTCTGCGAAACTGAGAATTTTCCCAAAATGAACATACATACCGTGAAATCGGCCTGTTTGGTCCATGCGCGCTTCAAAAGTTTGAGTGCCAACGTCAAACCTCGCCAGCGGGCTCCAGCGGAGCGGAGGGAAGAAAGAAAGTGGGATTGGAAGGGGTAAGGGGCAAACTGTTCGGTAAACTTCGAAGCCGTTTTTCTCAGAACCTTTTTTTTGAGCTTGCGCGCATGATACCTCAGGCTACGTTAGATATAGAATTTTCTTTGGCGGCTTAAAATGATCACTCATATATTGGCTAGAACTTATAAACGCGTTTTTGTCCAAATGAAATTTGTTTATTTAGTAAAGGTCAATAAAATGTCAGAAAACGGCATGAAAAACGTCATGAATCTTGATTTTTTTAAATTAAAAATCACAGAATGGATTTCTTTGAGATCTGCCGCTTATAAGTTCTTCATTTTGACATTCTTTAAGTGTGAAATTTTTTTTTCAGAGTTTTTGAAACAAAATTGACTGGAAAACCATGCGCGCGAGAATTTTAGCCGCAATGTCGACTAAACTTTAAAAAAAATTAGCTAAAACGGAAAAATGTCACTTGAAAGTAATCCAGGGTTGTCTAAGGAGCAGAAAAGTTAGGGGAATTCATTGGTTAGGTCCAGATTAGCCTGAGTGCAACCATTTAGACAGTATTGAACGTTAAAAATGCGTGATAAAAAGCCAAATCTCACTCCCCCCCCCCTTAACGTTACGTCCACGTGAAGTTGAGCTGTTCTTTGGGCGCCTAGATTGCAGTCTTCGGCACCATCTCCCGCTGGTGGCTGTCGCGCACCGAAACACTGGCCGACGAGTGGGAGCGCCTCGTGCGCGCCAGCCTGGACGTCTACGACGTGGTGCTGCGCGAGCTGCTGCCGACGCCCACCAAGACGCACTACACCTTCAACCTGCGCGACCTCAGCAAGGTGTTCCAGGGCGTGCTCATGGCCAACCCCAAGAACGTCACCGCCCTGGACCAGCTCCTGGTGCTCTGGTACCACGAAAACCTCCGCGTCTACCAGGTGAGAGTCGCGTCGCGCTGCTCAGCAGAGACAGTGATATCAAGTACCACTTGATTCCGGAGGTTCGATTTTCAATTTCATTTCTACTCGACACGCGCAGGACAGGCTGGTGAACGACAAGGACAGGACGTGGTTCAGCGAGCGGCTCCGCGCCGTCCTGCGGACGCGCTTCAACCAGGACCCCGTCGGCGAGGACGCCCTGTACTTCTGCGATCTGACCAATCCTGAGCGGGAGTACATTCGCATCACAGACGTGGACAAGGTAAGCGATTTCCAACTAGCAGCAGGCTGCCGCCCGCCACACCAAGACAAAAAAACAAAAAAAAATTATAATAATAATATAATCAGAACTCGATTATTTTGTATAGGAAATTTTGTTGTTTGCCGCAGCTGACCAGAACGCTGGTCGAGTCCCTGGACGAGTTCAACGCGGTGAGCGATGTGCCCAGGCAGCTGGTGCTCTTCACCGACGCCGTGCAGCACGTGTGCCGCATCGCCCGCATCATGCGCCAGCCGCAGGGCAACGCGCTGCTGCTCGGCATGGGCGGCTCGGGTGAGCGGGCAGCGCCAGGCGTCGCGAGCGCGAGCCCCCCCCCCCCTTTTTTTTATTGGATCCTGGGCCACATCTGACGAGCGCCTCTCCTCGCCGCTCATCGCCAATAAAGAGAGGAGTAGGCCTATGGCTTGTTGACGGTCGCAAGCAGGAAATCCTTTTTCGTCACGATTTCACAGTCCGACAAGCAGTATTTGTTCGGTGTCCTGCTGGCTGGTCGGGTCGCATTCTCTTCGCTTCTGCGCCCCACCAACGGCACGTGGCGCTGTTTCCCGGCGCTCCTATGCCTTCGCTATATATCCCCGTCTTGCTTCCATTGCTCTCCGTCGACTCTCGGGTGACTTGCCTGGGGTGGGCGGCCCAGCCCAGCGGCCCAGCGGCTCACCCGGGCCTCAGACGCCCTCCCCCGGGGCTCTCTCCCTTTTTCTCCGCGACCCTCTTCCTGAGCCCACCCCGGCGGCGCGGGGCCGGCGCCCTCGGGGCCTTGGCTTGACTAATACGCCGTCGTTGCAGGGCGCCAGAGCCTGACGCGGCTCGCCGCCTTCGCCCTGGACCTCACGTGCTTCCAAGTGGTGCTGAGCCGCACCTACGGCCCGGTCGACTGGCGCGAGGACCTCAAGCATGTGCTGCTCAAGGCGGGGCTGTACATGAAGGAGACCGTGTTCCTGTTCTCCGACACACAGGTACGTCGGGTCGAGGGGGAAACAACTCTGAAAGCTTTGTATACCTCGTAATTCAGAAAAAATTGAGGAAAATTGAGAAAAATTATGAAAAATGCAAAAAAAGAAAATCAGAAAAATTCACAAAAACTTGGGTGAAATTCAAGCAAAACATCAGAAGAAATCTATGAAACCAAACAAAAATTAACAAATTTCCCGAAGATTTACAAAATTTTACAAATTTTGAACACCAAAATTCAAAGTTGTTTCCCCCTCGACGGGTATGCGGGTCTGTCGACTCGCGCCATCCGTACACGACACCGTGGCCACTTGGGTGGGCAGACCCGCAACTGATGATAAGTATTCCTTTGAAACGCTCGATAAAGGCATCAGGCTTCACTATTTAAAAAGAAAATGAACGAGAGCGTGGGGGTGAATGTAGAGGGGGTCCTCTTCTCTAGCGGCACGTTCGCCTTCTTTCGTCGCAATGTGACGGCTTTGCCGTTCCTCACGGCCTTTCATGTTGTAGATAGATGGGATTCGTCGCGCACCGAATCGCGCGGGAATACGGGATGCTGGAGTGGAGGGTGGGGGGAGGCGGGGGGGGGGGAGTAGGGAAGGGATCGGAGCCCCTGTCACCGAGAGGATAGGCCCGCCCGCCGAGCACGGCCGCGCGGCGGGACGGCCTCGACTGCCGCCGCAGGCGCCCCCCGCCCCAGCGGGACCTGACGGCGCGAGTAATGTTCCCAATCTTTTTTTCCCCGTCCGCTACTTGTTTCCAGAGACGCCCACGCGCCCACGGGGCACTCTGCTGAGAGCGGCGACGGGCGGCCACTGCTTGCTCGCGCTTCTCGTCAAGCGCTATTTCTTACGTATAAGCCCGCCGCCGCCGCCTCACGCGTTTTATACGATCACTTTCTCTGTTCAGATTAAGTCCGAGTCTTTCCTGGAGGACGTCAACAGCGTGCTCAGCTCGGGCGACGTGCCAAACATCTACGAGGCCGAGGAGCTGGACAAGATCTACCAGCTGATGCCGCGGCGTGGTGACGGAGCAGGGGCAGCAGGCCACGCGCTTCTCCACAGCCCACAAAAGAGTCCACGGCTTGAGAGCCGATCGCGCGGCGCTCACTGCGATCAGAGCAGTACAGGACAATGTGGTAGGGCGCATTTAATAATACACATCTATATAGAAGAGACAACACACACAGTTCGAATCAAAATCGATGCGTGGGGGGAGGTGGGAGGATTTAGGATAGAGGTGCGTGGTGGACAATGAGAGAGATAATGACATATACCTATCGAAAACGCCCACCCGACACATCGTAAGACAATAAACTGAGACAATCGGGGGGTGAGAGTAGCGAGCGTATACACAATATATAAACATCAAGGGTAGAAGGGGGGGGTGAGAGGTGAGATTTGAATTTAAGCTATATTGATTAATGTAAATTGATATGAAATATTGTTTTTAATGTAGATTGATAAGGAGCGAATGGATGTATAAGTCAGTTGTGATTAGTAAGTATGTGCGATGATAGATGAGTAGGGGGAGTTATTTGCGAGTCGAGAAGTAATTAAGAGAGCGTGAGAAGAGTATAAGTAGTTTGGGAGTGGAGGAGTGATATATCTAGAAAGTAGGACTGAGTAGTAGAGTTTAGGAGATTGGTTTTGATTGGAGTTGGTTAGTTGTTGTAGGATGGGAGTGGGTAGATTTTTAAGAGTGGATATATGAAATAATGATTGTTTTTTAATTTTTAGTTGTGTATTAGTTAGTAGTGAGTGGTGAGAATGTATTGATAGTGGGGTAGGGGGGTGGGAAGGTGTGAGTTATTTATAATGGAAGTTAGGGGTAGAGTTTAGAGAGATGGAGGAGAGGGTAAGAGAGAGGTTATGATGAAATTTAGTAGGGGTAAGAAAGGGAAATAATATGAGAGATGTAATGAGGGAGGAAGGATTATTAAAGAAGTATATATAGAAGAAGATTATATATAATGAATGAAGTTTAAAAAGAAAGTAGGTGGAGAAAAGATTAATCAGAGTATAAAAGCATCGACATGTCGGACGCGACGCGCGCCGGACTCGTGGCGATATGCCAGGACATGCACACCAGCGTGGTGGCGGCCAGCGAGCGCTTCGTGCAGGTGAGCGGACGTGAAGAAACTTCTGCTTTTGGGCCCTCCGCGGAAATAAGGAAAATATTATAAAAGAAAGATATATTTGGGATGTTGGTTTGCCGGCCTGGTCCTCAGCTCTATGCATACCAATTTCCTGTGGGCCGATCCGCTAATAATGACGCTTCCGCTGGGTGATGAATGACGGTGGATGATGGAGGACGGGGGTTAGCTGATGGAACGGTTTTTTTGATGTTATGTATCTCCCGAGAGGAAGCTTCGTTGCACCGCATCGTTGATGTAAGAGTACATCTACTCTCATCAAGCTGTACCACTTCGTGGCGTGGCTCTGCCGGTCTGATGGGCAGAGCGGTTGCAACCTCGGCAACCTCTGGCTTCCTAAATATACTACTCCATACTGTGGAAAAAAAAACTCATTCCATTTCATTACATTATCGAAGCGATTTTCATTATATTTTCATTACAATGTAATGAAATTTTCATCATATTTTAGTCATGAAACCTTATAGTTCATTTAATCAAGAGGAAAATTTGTTTTAAAAAAATCTCTTCTGGTTTGAACTTACCCGCAACAACACCTTGCACTCACAGATTCAGAAATCTTAGATACTAACTACCCTTACTGGCAATTTTCCCCCCAGGAGCTGTCGAGGCACTACTACGTGACGCCGACATCCTACCTGGAGCTGCTGACGAGCTACTCGGACCTGCTGGTGAAGAAGCGCACCGCCATGGACCAGAGCATCCTCAGGCTGCAGAGAGGTTCGTGTTTCACGGCGCGGTCGCGCGTGGTCTGCTCCGCCAACTTCCTCGACGGCCCCGTGCGCCTTTTGTTGTTATTGTTTTTTGCAAACTTCACTTCGAAAATCATTTCCCCGTAATTCGTAGAAGATTATCAGGTACCCACAATGTATGTTAAGTTAGGTTGGCACAGCAATCATAATTTTGAATGGCGCGAGAATCATGGATAAAACAACTATTTGGTTTGAGTGTTTACTCCGTTCACTATTCGGGAGAACTTGCCGCATAGTCGAAGCGCACAGCATTCCTGGTTGAAGCTGTAGCCGTGGTATGTGCCGTCTGCATTCCGCAAGGGTCTACCACTTCCATAATCCTCGTACACCCCTCTAGATGATTATTGAAAATCACATAATCATAATCATGTAAAATTTTCAAATATTGTCAAATTTGACAAATATGGAGAAATAGTATCAAATTTGACCAAAAGTTGCCTGATTACTGGCCAATAATCAGTAAATATGTTAAAGAGAAACTCAAATAATCATTGATAATCACCGAAATCGTGACGCGATTTTTCAAAGTGGTAGACCCTTCACGTGGACCCTTCCTTGGCATTCCGTGATATATATGTGACATATCTCTGTCTCTGCCGATCGGGGCGGGGCCTTGGGCGGGGCCAAGGGGTCGTCAACTGTGTTATTCCTTCGTACACGAAACTGATATTACCCCGATATTACTTCAACATTACCGATATTACCTTCATATTACATCAATATTACCCATATTACCCACAATATTACCCCAATATTGCAATATTACCCTAATACTATTCTGATATCCCGTACACGGCTAAAGGCTGTTGACGACCCCTCGGGCGGGGCGGCGCGGGGCCGCGTGGGGCGGCGGTGCATTCTGAACAGGCGCGTGTTCCGCTCGGCCCGGCAGGGCTCGGCAAGCTGCAGAAGACCGGGGAGGAGGTGGAGGAGCTGCAGCGGGACCTGTCGGCCATGCGACCCGCGCTCCAGCAGGCCCAGCAGGAGACCGTCGTCATGCTGGACAAAATTGCCGCCGACACGGTAATCCTAAACGAATCCGGGGGGAAAAGAGGAATATTTTATGGGAGCTGGTCGGAGGAGATTGGATCGATAGGGGTCCACCACTCTGGAAATCCTGTGTAAGTACACTTGGCCCGATGATTGCTTCTGGCAAACACGTCCCGAAAATTCCTCTTTTTGCTGTTTGTCATGGGGTTTTGAGTTATCCCTCATGAAAATGTGCAAAATAACAAAAACCGACAAAAAAATAACCAAAAAATACCACACACAAGTTTCAAAGCTTTTTCGACAATTTTACCGAAAACTGAATCTCTGGTCGTCGGTAATGATGCGTGCTCTCCCGAACAGAGTGACGGACCCCCCGGATTAGATGGGCACGGGCGAGGTAAGGGGAAGGGAGGGAAATGTGCACTCGCATTTCCGCGTAGCTACGCTGGTGCGCGGTCATGCGATCAACTGCGGCCGCGTATGTGACTGGCTTTTCAACCGCGTAACTGGCTTTTCAATCGCGTATCCATCCTCCAGCCCGCACTCGGCCGTCTCATGCTGGCTGAGCGCGCCCCGGGTGGAAGGAACTTAACATTGAAGTACATATCTGCAGTGAAAATTTTGTGAACGCCTTACTTAATTACAAGTGAAAGGGGTTCCCACTAAAAAGTTCTGCTTAAGTGAAGCAAAAGTTGACTGTTTGGGTTCGAATAAAGTTCACATGAAGTGAAGAAATGTGCATGGAAAGTTAACTTGAGTGAGCTAAAAGTAAACTAAAAGTACAATAAAACTACTAGATTTTTCGACAAAGTTGACTTTTTCCGGAAGTTTTCGCGTAGTTTTCGGTAGTATCCGGTTAAGTTTTTGTATACTTTATAGTTTAATGTAGTTATACTTTGTCTTGACATTTTCTGATCATATAGAGCGCACTCCTGCATTGACTTTATCTCAACTCTTTAAAAAAAATTGGCAAAAAATTGGCGGGGAAAAATACTTTTGGATCCTTCTTTCCTATGCTTCTTCTTTTACTCCTCGGCATTTCTTCCTTCTTATTATTGTACAGTAGACACTTCTCGTTTCATTGGTATTTCACAGAAGGCTTCCAAGGTTTTTTTTAGGGGGCCCTTTTCTTGGCCCCAAGAGTCAGTGTTGCGTCATATTTCTTTTTTTGCCATCTCATTCATGACATCAAGGTAAGACAAAAATTGCAGAAGATTCTGAATATTTATAATGGGCGGACGGAGGTGGATGCCACGGCCCCGGACTCGAGGGAAGGCCCAGGGCGGGCGGAGGTGGACGCAACGGCCTCGGACACGAGGGAAGGCCCAGGGCGGGCGGAGGTGGACGCAACGGCCCCGGACACGAGGGAAGGCCCAGGGCGGGCGGAGGTGGACGCAACGGCCCCGGACACGAGGGAAGGCCCAGGGCGGGCGGAGGTGGACGCAACGGCCCCGGACACGAGGGAAGGCCCAGGGCGGGCGGAGGTGGACGCAACGGCCTCGGACACGAGGGAAGGCCCAGGGCGGGCAGGGGATGTTCTGGCGCGGCTAAACAGGATAGAGAGGCGTACCGGAACCTTGAATGGTGAGGGGGCAGGTGGGGCCGGCGACGGACCCGCAGACACAGGAATGTGGGGCGTGGGCGACACCAGACTAGATGTGGACGGTGATAGGGTTTGAGGCACTGGGACGGGGACGGTCGGGGGCTCGTACACCGCATCCTCACCGAACTTTGAGGGCACCGCAACTCTCGACAGTTCCGGCACAGTGAGTTTTATGAGGTGAACCCTTCCGTCCTTCAGCTCGACTACACTGTGTGTCCTTATTATGTCATCTGTCTGAAAGTGACGCCCACACACAGGTCTCGAGGTGGTAAGTGACGGCGGCGTCACTTGGGTGAAGTCGCGTCGCGGAATGGCTTTTTCCAAAGCCGACAGAAGATCCTGTAGTAGTGTCGTGTGAGCTCAGTCGACGGAGTCAACTACTGGTGCTAAAAAATGGCCGCATCGAAATGCAGTACCTTGTACCATGAAAAAATAACCCCTTCCCTTGTTCATTGTGCCTGACGAGTCGAGCATCACCATAGAAACTCAAATTTCAATTCAAATTCACAAAATTTCTACAAGACAGATTTCAACTAGGGTTCAGAATCGAATGTTCAAGATTAAATTCTATAGGTATGTTTAATATCATCAAATGCCCGTCGTCAGTTCATTTTCTGCGGTAAGGGGCCCTATGAAACAAAGCACACACGTTTTCCAGAGATTTTAGAAAGCAACTCCGTTGCCTAAAATAGAGGGGGGGGGGGGTACACAATACACATGCCCTAGAATAGGTGTACCCCCAGGGGTACATGTGCCCTAGGGCTGGTGTGCCCCCGGGGGTACACGTGCCCTTAGGGTTGGTGTACCCCTGGGGGTCGACCCCGGGGGGTACATGTTCCCTAGGGCCGGTGTACCCCAGGGTACACTGGCCCTAGGACTTGTGCACCGGACCGGGTGGCCCAGCCCGGTGTACCAATCCATTCCTCTCACCGTATCCCAAAGTTTGGGTTAATACAAGATGCTACTAACTCTAGTTTCCCGGCGTGCGCAGGTGCGGGTGGAGCGCGCCAAGCAGGAGGCGGAGCGCGAGGAGCAGAAGGCGAGCGAGAAGAGCGCGGTGTGCGCGGCCATCGCGCAGGACGCCGAGAGCGACCTGGGTGAGTAGGGCAGAGGAGGAGAGACGGTCACGTCAACGCATTTTTTTTTAATTTTACGCAGGGAATGGGGGAGGGGGGGTGATAAAAGGAAGGTGCCGCACTGCCTTGGGCACGGTGGAGGGGCCGGGCCGGCTCGATGGTCGGTGCGGCGAAAGCTGAGTCCGGGCGGCCAGCAGGTTGATGGGCCTCCCCGGACCGCGCTTACGCTGACGCAGCGCTACAGCTTACCCGGACCCCGGCGTTAATTCCCTTAGTTGTCCGGATTTGTGTCGCACGCTTTCCCATGTGAAGAGGCCAGGAGTCACTGAGAATGTACGAGTCTTAATTCTCGCTCCCATACGACTGAGAATTTTAGGGCAATTTTATTACTCTCTGGAGATTGAGAAAATTTTCACTCGCTCTATTTCAGAAAGAATGTTTTAACCTCGCCCTACTAAAGTGAGGATTCGTGCTCAAATAAAGTAAGGCTAAAAAAATCCTCACCCAAATTGCCCAAATAGAGTGAGGGTAAAAAATATATTGCTCGAAGAGGGTGAGGTTAAAAATTCTCACTCCTTTTAAGTGTGGAATAAAAGTCCTCACCCATTTTGCGTGAGAAATTGGTTTGGAGGGTTTGCAGTGGTGCCGCCTGCCGCCACCTTCTCTCTCTCCACCGCGGCCCTGGGCCACGCGCCTCTGGATTGCGCTGCCGCTACCGCTGCGGCAGCGCGGCGCGACGCGTCGCTTTGAATCGCGACCACCAAAGGCTCTTCTTTGAAAAGCGCAAATTAAATCCCGCGTCCTCGCCATTTTCGCCGGCTGAATGTAGAAACTAGAGCTATGCGGCGTTGTGGGAAAAAAGTCACTGCGTGCTGGTGGGAAAGTAAAGAGGTTGCCCTTGTGTTTGAGGACTAATTATTTCTGTGAACCATACATGCTGCATACTGTGGATGAGGTATTTTCCGAATTAGAAGAACAGGAGGAATATCGTTTGCTCCTGGACCATCACAAAGCCTCGACCAATCAGTGAGGGCTTCTCTCGTTGCTCGGTCCAGAGAGCCCTTCACTGATTGATCGAGGCCTTTCGATGGTCCGCAGGGGCGTTTTAAGGTCTGACCGACAGGGGTGCCCTTCAGGTTGCCTATATACAGGGGTTTTGTTGCACAATTATTTGTCTACCTTTCAGGCGGCTGTCTAGAGGCTAGAGGCCACAGGAGGCGAGCGCCGCCCCCCCCACCCCCCCTTAAATCGCTCCTGATGGTCCGGGAGCAGACGATATTCCTCCTGTTCTTCTAATTCGGAAAATACCTTATTCTCGTTATTTTGTATCAGAGAAGTTATACCCGCTCTGGGCAACGGAACGGTCTTCTCTCCTTCCTGCCCGCAGCCGAGGCCATGCCCGCTCTGCTCGAGGCGGAGAAGAGCCTCAAGGCGCTCAACAAGAACGACATCAGCGAGGTGCGCGCGCTCAAGAAGCCGCCCGCGGGTGTCGTCCTGGTGATCGAGGCCATTTGCATCGCCATGGGCGTCGCTCCCAACCGGGTGAGTGGAGTGGGCTGGATGACCGCGGGTAAACGCGTTCGGGAGACGCACTTCAAAGTCGGGTGTGTGTGAATGTCGCATTGAACACCTGCAGGTCTGTGAATGTTCTTTCGGTCACGTGTAAGAGTTTTTTTTCCCTTGCACTTGTCTCTTCAAATGTACTAAAACCTTTGAGAAAATTTACACCTTACTAACGTGTACGAATGGTGAATCACACACCTTCATACGTTTGACACACGCCCAAGTTCCCCGTGCGGTTCCTTTGGCGGTTCCAGCTCCAGCAGAGAGCGCGAGACGCCCTCACACTCTCGCCACACCCGCCCCTCCCCTTCTCCTCCCCCCCCCCTTACCTACACGCACTTCTTATGCCTTGTATGCGCCCCTTCATGCCTCGGGCGGGGCGCGCGGCGCGCGGCGCCGGGAGGTATAAGGCAAAGTCAGCACGTGGAATTGCCCCGGAAATACACCATATCTCCCCCCCCCCTCTCTCTCCCTTTTATTTGCCTTCTTCACCTCCCAGCGCCTGTCGAGACGCTGGCCCCGCCTGACGGATGGCCCTCGCCCTCCGGGGAGCACACGACACGCATTCCCAGGGATGACGGCTGACGTGCGCGCGTCGCGCCGAAGCCTCCTTGCGCTTCAACTTATCTTCACGCGCGCGGCCCCTGTGCCCGTGCCCGTGCCCACGCCCACCATGTACTGCTAGCGAAACCCCTACGGTGAACGCCTTCAGCTTCGGTCCGCTCTTTTTTTTTTTTTCTTTTTTTTTCCCCCTTCCTGGTCCAGTACTAATCCAGTAATGGTTTTATTGGGAGTCTTGGCCTGCTGTCCCCTTCCTAGTATCGTTTCGAAGGACGGAGCGATTTTGCGCTCCATTGCGCCGCCGGCAAACTCCCTCATCTGGTTTAATTAACTACATCTTCTCGCCTCCTTCCTGGAGCTCCATCCCCCCCCCTCCCCCCCCCTCCCCTCCCCTCCCCTCCCCTCCCCTCCCCTCCCCTCCCCTCCCCTCCCCTCCCCTCCCCTCCCCTCCCCTCCCTCCTGGGGCGTCCTGTCCTTCTACTGCCCACTGGCGCGAGGCTAATAAGTTTGATGAACGCGGCCGTCCGGCGCCGGGCGGGCGGTCCGGTCCGGGCCACTGCACCGTCGGCACCGCCCCATCCCGCAGAGCAGCCACACCGCAATGTGCTGTTCTCCCTCGACCACGACACCCGACCACGCTTATTCTCTCTCTCTCGCTCTCTGCGTCTCTCGTAGGTCCCTGGCGAAAAACTTGGGGAGAAGGTGAACGACTTCTGGACGCCGGGAACCGCGCTCCTCGCCAACCCCGACCACTTCCTCAACTCGCTCGTCACCTACGACAAGGAGAACATGACGGAAGAGGTCGTCAAGAAGCTCAAGCCATATATTGAGAACCCGCAGTTCCAGCCCAACTTTGTCGTCAAGGTCGGTGATTTTCCAGCTGCGCCGTCCGGTAAACTGGGTGTTTACACTTATGATGAATAAAATATACATTCGTCAGCATCACATCACGGGGCTTTGCGGCTCTGAACCGTGGCATTAAAAAAAAAAAACGGTCAATCTAATTTGCGTTTCTGATTGCTGCAGGTTTCCAAGGCGTGCGGGTCCCTCTGTATTTGGACGCACGCCATCTACAAGTTCTACTTCGTGTACCAGAACGTCAGGCCCAAGAAGGAGAAGCTGGCCGAGGCGAATGCGGAGCTCGAAGTGACGAAGCGGGCTCTGAAGGCGACTCGCGAGCGCATGGCGGAGGTGGGTGTCTACAAAAGGTTTACAAGTGATACACTCTTAACTTCTTACAAAGAAAATTCCTTGTATTACAAAGAATCTTCTGCAACACAAAGCCAATACAAAGCAAAATTTTCTTTGTAATACTAAGAAAATCTTTGTAATTACAAAGAAAATTCCTTGTAGTACAAAGACAAACGTTTTGTAATACAAGAAAATTTATTGTATATTACGGTTGCACAGAATTCTTTGTATTATTCTACGAAAAATTTCTTTGTAGAAAGTAGTTAAAACTTCACTCTTTTTAATTTTTCTTTATTTTTAAGGAATATTTATAAGTTATTTACTGGAAGTTTGGATGCTGCTTTTCGATCCCGTTGATTTTTTGTCGTTGCTTATTCTTTTCTCCGCGTGATAAACATTCTAAAATGCACATTTCACCCCGCGCTCTTTGCTCCCGCCGCGCCCAGATCATGGCGGGGCTGGAGGCGCTGCAGCAGGAGCTGCGCGTGACGGAGGAGAAGAAGGCCGAGCTCGAGGCGCGCGCGCAGCTGTGCGAGGACCGCATGGACCGCGCGCGCCGGCTGCTGGGCGGCGTGGCCTCGGAGCGCGACCGCTGGGTGGCCACGGTCCGCGAGCTGGAGAGCGGCAAGGAGGCCCTGCTGGGGGACATGCTCATCAGCGCGGGTCAGTGTCGGAACCACCCTCTCATCTAGAAAATAATTGGGCCTAGGGGGAAACAACTCTGAATTTTGGTGTACACATTGTGTGAATAGAATTTTGGGGGAGTTTTCACATGAATTCGAACAAAATTTTTGTGAATTCTCTTGATTTTTTCCTGAATTTATCCTGAACTCTCCTGAATTTTTCTGATTTTTTTAAATTTTTCCGAATTTTGAATTACGAGGTGTACATACATTTCAGAGTTTTTTTCCCGCTCGGGCGGCGCCGTTCACCCTTAACCTTTCAAACCTTTCAAAATATAGATGGCGTGGTAAGCCCTGACCGGGCTGGAGCTCTTGCCGGCGATGGGAATAGGGCTTCGGGACGGAGGGATTTCGCACTCTATGGTACCAGGCTCTCGATGCATCCAACGAACAAAGTCCTTACTCCGTGCGCATCCGCTAACATTGTTCGATGTTCGAGCGGTTTTCTGGAGCGCCCGCTACCATAGTTCAATGGTTTTAGTTTTGTTAAGGTATATTGTGAAACATCCGATTCTTCACAGAAAAAAGTTAAAATCAGACCAGAGTTAGCCGCTTTAGCTGGACCCCATCTAGCACCCTTACAAATTATTTAACTGTCGCGCTAAGGGAGCTAGTTATGCAGCTGATATATTTGCTGTGCAGCTAAACATTTTGCTTTCTTGCAATTGTTTTTAGCACAAGAATGTTAAGCGAGGCGCGATCTAAAAACTTAGCTCTAGAGCTAGAAAAGTAGCTCAGCAGCTTTTATTTTCCATTTTTCTTTTCTTTGTCATTTTTTGGTACACTGTTGTCAGTTTTGCTCTTTACGAGAAAACTGATTGATGCTACAGAATACTGAAACTTTGACGTGAAAATAAAATCTGTGATGAACTTTGGTCCAAACCAAAACTCCGCCACAGATTCGTTTGGGAGCTTCCAGCTTAGAGACCACGAAGAAAGCCGAGAAAGACGTCGGACCATGTTAGCTGGCGCGCCCGGAGGCCGAACAGTGTCGGCGGGCGCACCCGCTGGTAGGACACTGCCCGTTGGGTGCGTCGCGCTGGCTCGGCTCGGCTACGACGCGCCCCTCCCGCAAATAAAGGCAGGAAGCGGAAGCACACAAGGTGCCCTTGTCAATATCCTGGTGCGAGAGAGAGAAGGAGGGAGACAAAAAGGGGTCAGCGTCTCCAAATAGTACAGTAGATATGGCAGAGCTCAGACCGGCAAGGGACCGCAAGGCATACACAGTAACCCCAGGAAGGACGTGGGGGTGGTGGGGGGCGGGGCGCCCCGCCCACTCGGTCGGCCTAACTCAAGAATCTCAGCCTTGCCTCGCAACAAAATTTCATGACATGACAAAGCAAAGTCGTTGCCCAGCACTGGAAAAAAATGAGAACCCTAGTAAGGAACCGATGACGGAAACGTTCCGTACCATGATGGGTAGGGTACGGGTGAATCCTTTCAAGCCGTGATCTAGTTTTTCTCCTGCGGTACTGCAGAAACAACCATATACTACGGACATCTGAACGGACGTTTCCGTTTTCATCAAGTACGGCAGTGTCCGGAAAAAAATTAGCCGGAAATTTCCGTACATATTTTTTATAGTGAGCCGTGTTACCAAAGAAAATTTTAGTTTATATGAGCATTTCTAATCCCTCCCGTATGACATGACGGAAAGTTGGTACGAGCAGCAGTAGCCACTGCCCCCCCCTCTTCCCTGCTCATCTCTGTCCTCATCTTCTCTGGAGCTTTACTGTAGGTGAGTGCCGATATTGCCCCTCTTTCAACCAGAGTGATTGCAGGACGCGCCGGCCCTGCCCGGCCAGCCCTAGATGCCTTACAATCCGTCGATCTTCCATTATTCATCACTCTTGCTCTCCTTTCTGCCCTCCCTCCTTTTTGCCTCTTCTCTCTCCCCCTCCTCCTCCCTCCACCCACCCCCTCTCTCTTATCGTTTTATTACCACCGTCTCTCTCTCGTTTTTCTCTGTCCACCGTCCTTCTTTCTCACCCATCCCCACCCCTTGCATCCTTCCTCACCTCTATGCCGACACTATTCATCACTCTGTGCTCTCGTAACGGCGTCGTATCTCTCCTTTTTACCAAGTTGCCAGGATTATTTTATCTTTATGCAAGAGAGAGAAAGGCAAAAACTGCCGTCTCATAACGAATGGAATGGGATGCTTGTACAACCGACAGGCCGGTGGCGCTGCGGGAACGCGAAACACGACGCCATCCGCCAGGAGAGCGGCCGGGGTGCGTATCGGGTTTGCATACCGAGCGGACGCCAGGCAGGAGTGAGGGGGGTGGGGGGAAGGGGTATCCTCGTGTACCGTGCTACTTACCAGCACTCCTCTCCAACCGCCGGCTTGTACTGTCATACAGCCAGCAGCCTGCAAAGAGCCGCGCAGCGAGCAGAAAGCAACCGGCAGAGCGAGCAGCTAGTGTGGCATAATATTATACAGGGGGAAAAATGTCGCGCGGCTGCGCGCCGCACGAATGTATCAGCCTGCTTGTGCTGTCGTACTGCGAGCAGCCTGCAGAGAGCAGCGCAGCGAGCAGAGAGCGACCGGCAGAGCGAGCAGCAAGTGTGGCATAATGTTATACAGGGGGGAAAATCGCGCGCCCCGTCTACTCCTCGCCACCCCGCGCCTCCCCCCTCCCAGCCCAGCGCGACAGCGCTCCTCTTCCCTGCGGCCGGTCACGGTCGCGTGGTCTGTTTTTTTTTTTTTCTCAGCACTCTAAAAAAAGAAGGCTGGATCCACGACGGCGACTTGCCTGACGCCTTTGTTATGTTATGCCTCCTAATTTGTCAGTCTGTTTCCGGCCGGCAGGGGCGGTGGCCTACCTCACGCCCTTCACGGACCGGTACCGGCGGCAGCTGCTGCGGCGCTGGGTGTCGGCGCTGCCCGGCGCCGCGGTGCCGCACAACCCCGGGCGCGGCCCCGTCGACACGCTCGGCGACCCCGTCCTCATCCGGCTGTGGCAGGTGGACGGCCTGCCCCGGGACGCGCTGTCCACCGAGAGCGCCGTGCTCGTGGCGCACTCCAGGCGCTGGCCGCTCTTCATCGACCCGCAGGGCCAGGCCAACCGCTGGATCCGGAACACGGTGCGTCCCGCGGCCGAGGGCGCGGCGCGGGAAACAACTCTCACTGTTGCAATGGCGTACATACGTCACTAATTTCCCAAAAGTTTCCTCAACTTTAATTTAATTTCTATTTTTTTTTTTTCGAATGTTAAATTTTTTTTCTGAGTTATCTGTAATGATTGCATTTCTTTTTATATTTTTTTTTTTTAGTTTTTATGAGTTATTATGAATTTTTTAAAAGTTTTCTCTTACTTCTGGACAAAAAATCGTAGAGTTGTTTCCCAAGCGACATATGACCTTCTGCACGGCACATGGCTCGCAATATGTCTTTTGATCCCCGCGCCGCTCATAGCCTTGAACGCTTTGAAATCCTTGGTCCTGCAGTACAAGAACGCGGACCTGACGGTGCTAAAGCTGTCGGACGGCCACCTGATGCGCTCGCTGGAGACCGCCATCCGCTACGGCTTCCCGACGCTGCTGGAGCACGTCGGGGAGGAGCTGGACCCGGCCCTGGACCCGGTGCTGACCCGGGCCACCATCCCGGCGCCCGGCCAGGCGCCCGGCTCCGGCGCGCAGCTCGTCCTCAAGCTGGGCGACACGCTGGTGCCGTACAACGCCAACTTCAAGCTGTTCATCACCACCAAGCTCGGCAACCCGCACTACCTGCCCGAGGTTGCCATCAAAGTCCTCCTGGTCAACTTCGCCCTCGTGTCGAGGTGAGCCGTGAGCCTCGTGGTGAGATGCGAGGGGGGATCATCACTTCGAAAATTCATTGTACTTTCCTCAAAAAATCATTTTAAAAATCGTAAATAATAGAACAAAACAAGAAGTAAGTCACAGATAAAAACAAGAAATCAAGAACAAATGAATGGAAAAATGGAAAAAAGCAGAAATATTGAGAGAAAAACATCAGTACTTATCGAAAAGTGACAGAAAATTTCATTATTTTCTTGAAATATCGAAAGAAAATTCTAAACAAAAATCAAAACATTCTTCGAAAAAGAAATTAAAAGAAATTAAAAGTTAAGTTAAGATCATTCCTCACATTTTTTTTCGTATGAGTGATCACCCCCTCGGTGAGAGGGTGCCGGCTACGCAAGGCCACGCCCGGTGCGTCATGCTCTCCTCTCACTGCGCAGCGGGCTGACGGAGCAGCTGCTCGCCCTGGTGGTGACGGAGGAGCGGCCCGACCTGGAGGAGGCGCGCGCCGCCATCGTCACCTCCACGGCGCGGATGAAGCGCGAGCTCAAGGAGATCGAGGACCGCACGCTCGACCTGCTGTCCGCGTCCGAGGGCTCGCCCGTCGACGACATCGACCTCATCCTCTCGCTCGAGGCGTCCAAGGTCAAGTCGGAGGAGATCTCGTCCCGGGTGGAGGCGAGCGAGGAGACGCAGCGCGAGATCGACCGCACGCGCGCCGGCTACATCCCCGTCGCCAACCGCGCCCAGATCCTCTACTTCTGCCTGAACGACCTGTCGCGCCTCGACCCCATGTACCAGTACTCGCTCGAGTGGTTCACGGCCATCTTCGTGGCGAGCGTGCGCGGCAGCGCGCGGCCCGAGGAGCTGGCGCAGCGCATCCGCGCCGTCAACGAGGCCTTCACCTTCTCGCTGTACGCCAACGTGTGCCGGTCGCTGTTCGAGCGCCACAAGCTCTGGTTCGCCGTGCTGCTCTGCGCCAGGATCCTGCTCGACCTGGGCCGCGTGCAGCCCGCCGAGTGGCTCTTCCTCCTGGCGCCTGGCATGCCTGACGTGGTACGATAGGATGTTCGCCGCCGCACTTTTTGCTGATTACGAAGTTTCGCCTCGCAATGCTTCCGGCTGATTGGTTCCCCTCGGCTCCCGCCCACCTGTACACGCGCAGTTCATAGAATTGTGAATGCTTTGCGGGCACCGCCCGGGCGTCCGCGTCCGCGTCCGTGCTCACAGAGCGAAAAGTACGCCCGCCCGAGCCGCGCCCGAGCCCGAGCACGCACGTGCTGCCTGTATACCCCGAGTTTTGCGGCCGGAGCAGTGGGCAAAGCCAGACCCAGTGCAGCCATGCTGAAAGCAAGAGGCAGGGCTAAGGGGGGGGTGGGGGGGGGGGAGTAGTGGCAGTGAGAGATACATGTTTAATCTGCCAAAGCTTTCACAGAATTGTGGCGGCGCGCAGACCCGAGGCGAGGCGAGTCGAGTCGCATTAACGCCTGCGGTTGCCCCGCAGGCTGATCCCAGCCCCGCGCCGACGTGGCTGTCTGCGCGCGCCTGGTCCGAGCTGCTTGCCATGCGCAGGCTGGACAGGCTCAAGGAGTTTGCCGAATCCCTCCCGAGGGACATCGACCGGCTCAAGGCCATCTTCGACTCGACGCAGCCCCACAGGTGAGTGGTCATGAATCTCGCGCTCGCGCTACCGCAAACGGCTTGGCTGTGCTGTCTCGATCCTTGTGGCAGCCCGGCTTTTCTTGAATGATATCAGTTTCCCTTTTGTATACCGAATGAGACAAGGGACCGGGAGGGAAACAACTCTGACATTTTTTTGTTCACCTCAAAATGCAGAAAAATGCAGAAAAAATTCAGAATAAAAACTAAACGAGAAAAGGATCACAAAAACTAAAACAATTCAGGAAAAAGAAGAAACATTCAGGAAAACTCACTAGATAATCGTGTACAAATTTAAGCAAAAATTGCAAAATAATTCAACTAAAAGTTATTTTAAAAAATTCACAAAATGGGTACGCCGAAATTCAGAGCTGTTTCCCTACCCTACGCCCTGCAGGGAGCTGCTGTCGGAGCCGTGGCGGTCGCGCCTGGACGGCTTCCAGCGGCTGCTGCTGCTGCGCGCGCTGCGGCCCGACAAGCTGACCGAGGGTCTGCAGGACTGGCTCAGCCACGCGCTCGGGCCGCAGTTCGTCGAGCCGCAGGCCACGGACGTGGCCACCATGTTCAAGGACGCCTCGCCCGCCATCCCGCTCGTG
The DNA here is from genome assembly GCA_029379305.1 of Frankliniella fusca. Lineage (NCBI taxonomy): Eukaryota > Metazoa > Arthropoda > Insecta > Thysanoptera > Thripidae > Frankliniella > Frankliniella fusca. The sequence goes on along the minus strand of JAHWGI010000084.1, from coordinate 58,856 downwards.
TTCGTCCTGTCGACCGGCACGGACCCGGCGCAGGAGCTCTTCTCGTTCGCGGACAAGGTGCGCGGGAAAACTCGAAGCGTGTGAATTCCGAGGGGTCCTTCACCATACATTCACGCGTACACCAATTTTTCTGATTTTCCTGTTTTTTTTCGTGATTTGCCTTGATTATTTACTTATTTTGACTCATGTATTTCTGATTTTTTTCTGACTTTTTTCCTAATTTCTTTGGATTGGTTTCTGATTTCTTACTGATTTTGTTTCCGGGTGAACACTGATTATTTTGAGTGAAAGACCCCTCGGGGAATGCCGCACCCTTGCAACGGCTAATGTTTTAAGCTTTACATCCAACAAGCTGTACCAAAATCCACATAGACAAAATTTAGCTAAATTGCTATATTTTAGCAGCTACATAGCTCTAAATGTTAATTATCCATATACAACTATTTTTTTCTCAGTGTAAAACCCGTTAACTTTTAGTTTATTTATTTTGCATCTTTTTCTTAAATTTGTTCACGATCATCTAGTGAGTTTTCCTGAATGTTTCTTCTTTTTTGTGGTTAGGCTCGTCGCCGGGGAGTTGCGGCTCAGAGCGACTGCTTTGTGGGCAAACGTCGCGTGAGGGGGGGGCTGTGTTTTATTGCGGGACCGGAAGTCGTTTCCGAGGTCTCGACTAGTGCTCCTGCTAGCAGAGCGTGAGCCTGGGAACACAAGTGGGAGAACAAGAACAGCGCAAAGCTCGAGAGCACACTCATGATTGCCCTCGCTCTTGCCGGGTGCGCCCCGCACTCCCCCCGCCCCGCCCCACCCCAGCCCGTCCCGCCGCGCCGCGCCCCGCCCCGCCCCACCCCGCCCCGCCCCGCCTCACCCCACGCCGCTCCGCCCTGCTCTCCCCACCCGCCCCTGACTCTTCCGCGCGGCGCCCTCTATTCCGACCCATTACAACCTCACACTTCAGCGCTCGGTGCCGCACTTGACAGGGCGTTTGTGATGAAAAATGCCGGCAGACTCTCTTTTTCGGTGGGCGGGTGCGGGAGCGGGGGCGGCGCCTCTGCGGCTGGGGGGCGTGGGAACCCCTGACCTGCGCCCCCGCGCTCCGTGCTCCACAGGGACTGAGCGGTCCGGTCCAATCCGGACGCACCTCTGGGACCTCTGGGATGCCCAAAGGAGCATCCCTGTTTAAAAATGAAAAACTGTGTTTGTGGTCAGCTCGACGTCTGACCAAAGCGGCTGGTTTGCTCTCCCTCTCCCTCTCCCTCCCCCTCCCTCTCTCTCCCTCTCTCTCTCTCTCTCCCTCTCCCTCTCCCTCTCCCTCTCCCTCTCCCTCTCCCTCTCCCTCTCCCTCTCTCTCTCTCTCTCTCTCTCTCTCTCTCTCTCTCTCTCTCTCTCTCTCTCTCTCTCTCTCTCTCTCTCTCTCTCTCTCTCTCTTTCTCTCTTCCTTTCCAAAAAAGAGAAAAAAATAATATTAGTTTGCACCACACGCTCTGCCCCGCGAACGGATTTGTACGCTCCTTATTCGCATGCCACACTATTTTAAGAGACTCCCCTCTGCGTCTCCCGTTAATTCCTGAGAAAGCTGCTCTCTCGCCGCTGCTAAAGGATCTGTCTGCTCGGTCATAACAGGGGAAGCCACGGGAGACTAGCCGGCTTACTATCAGGTTCTCTCGGTGCCGCCCGATGCGGCATGCGGCCCCCGAGCGCTCATCCGAACAAAGCCCGGCGGCCTGGCGCGCCTCTCGGGACTCAAAGCTCTTCACTCGAGGTGTTCATCTCAGTACGGCCTTCAACTTGAGTGTCTTCGTCTTGCTTGCAGCGGCTCCCGCCCCCGCTAATCTTTCCGTTGAGTGAAGTGATGTTGCTCGGTTGCTCTCTCGCCGACCGGTTCCGGACCGGGCCGACCGTTGCACGTGGGCGGAGGAACGGCTTGATTTACCCTCGGTTTCATCTCGATTGAGCTATGGCTCAATAACAGCCGCGCTTCCCCGAACGGCAGCCCGCCCCGGCGCCCGGTTTGCCATTATGCGTCCTGTATTTCTCGGAATACGCGATCGAGTTGCGGGCTTGCCCTCCCCTCCTGTCCCTAGGCCGCCAGAGCCATGACCTTTGCAGCCCATATGCTATGAACAACTTGCCCAAAGTGGCAGAGCGTAGTGGGAACCAAAACAAAGCAGAAAGCGCTGTCTAAATAATCCACTCTACGGGCGTTAAACATTATCGCTGAGCGAAGCGAAGCTATCCCCTGCATTGGGACCAGGGATGTAGTCGGTCGTGAGTCCGTCTGTCTGTCTGTCTGTCTGTGCATCCTCACCTCTTCTCCTCTGACACCCCAACAGGTTTCGTTAAAAGATATAGTTTTCCGTGATCTACTAATTACGGCGCAACTTAATCTGACCATGGTTTTCTGATCGATTGAGTTTGAAATTTTGGAACGAATTATTTGAATTGGAAGTTTCAATATTAGTATGTTGGCTGCAGCTGCCGTCTTTGGCTCGCGCCATCTAGCGGCAGGGCGAGGAACTACATCAACCGCCAGCCGCCCAGCCCAGCCGAATCCCACCTCAGTTTTTTACAGCATTCAAACAAATGATTAAATGATCATTAATAGTCTTTTCACGTATTATGCAGTCTGAAGTCGCTTTTAAGGATGCGGACGTCGCTGCACGAAGTATCAAGTGTCGTCATTGTGTAGAAGTGTGGGTTCGAGTGATTTGTTGTTTGTTTACGTCTGTGGGTTGGGGAGGAGTGAGATGGGTAGTGCCTCAAAATACTTTTTATTGCGTTGGATTTGTGAAATGAACGTCACGGACTACTGAAATGATAGCCAGTATCGATGAAACTTTGTTGTGTTCTTCCTAGGTGAGTGAGTGACATAACCAAATAACATAGACAATGTTGTTTACACTGAAGCTGTGAAACTGTTCGGTGAGGTGAACATTACAGTATGGTCTGAGTATTGAAATTAGGTAATCCCATGGCCTGACAAGTGTGAGTTACTAACAGCAGTATGATTTCCTTATATTTCGTTTAATTCCATTTTGAATCCTTGCTTCATTCCCCAGCGTATTGATTTGTTATTGAGTCACCACAAGTTAACCCCAGCTGAACGATTTCTTTAGTGCGGTGTGGATGTTTAATTTTATTAGTGGAAGTGTGCCCATTTTTGACGTACAACAATAGGCATTTGTAATAAAAAAGAATAATAAGTTTGTTAATCGTAAACTGAATATTTGGTGTCTCATCATTCTACTAAAGATAATATGTAAAAGTGTGGTTTAAACCTAACAAGAAACAAGAAAAGAGTTTGGGTATTACTTTGGTGAATTTTGTATCATTTTGTTCTTAACCTACTCCGTCTTTCCCAATGATACGATTTCTGATCCAGCTACATTATGTGTTTACCAAAACTTACTCATTGATCCGTTATGCCTATGAATTCAGATTGAAGAAAGGTCACTCCACAAAGTTATTGATAGAGAAAAAAATTGTTTTGAAAACATGGTTATTTTAATGAGATTTGACTCTTACAAATATTAGGGGCGATACTGTTGATAGGATTTAGGTGAGAGACCGAACTTGTAATATATTAGTTATGCCAGGAGTGTTAACGCAGGGATGCTAGCGAGTCACTATTGTCACTATTTGTCACTTTTGAAAAAATATAGTGACTTTGTTTACTTTTCTACAGTAAAAGTCACTTTTCTCACTATTTTCTCTGCCCCGGGCTTGAAAATCCCTCGTGTTTTGTCCATTATGCAGGCGCGTAATTGGGGGAGGGGGGGAGAGGGGGGCGATCGGTCAAATTGGCATCGGACGCCTGTTTGGCAGCCAAAATTCAGGGTGGTCAGAGAAATTCCGGAAAATCTTCCTGAGACTATTATGTCTGACCCTATCCTTGCACAGGTGGTTTACCTTTCTGCTCCGAAATATACTGTCAGAGTTCATACCGCGTACAGGAAAATCATAAAAATATGACGAAAACCACGCAAAACAACAGGAAAAAGTCCAAATTTGCAGGGGAACTCCGACCTGTCGCCTTCTTAAGTATTAATGATGAAATTTCTTTGCCTCCACGAACCAGATTTTTTTTTTCGCCCGTTTCGCTCGCGATCTGGTAAAGCAGTAAGCACGTACAGGTGAGGCCGATGCGCCCTAAGTGCTTTTTGCTGCCATAGGAGGACTTGTGAGAAATAAAGTCCCGTGCTTTTTTCGCGCTCGCTTCGCTCGCGGATGGGCACAATCGAAGACCTTGCTTATCATCGAACATATCGCTCGAAGCACCCGACGTGACATGCTGTAATGCAGCAGTTGTTAGTCAAATCCTCAATCTTTTAAAAACGAATAACTTCTAAAGCGACTCCAAAGTCAGTTTTCGGTTCTAAAAACTGACAATCGGCTGGAAAATCTACGGGGTATCTGGGAAAAACAAACACAGCAAAAGCCCCCGAAAAATGATTATTTAACCCTGAAGGTAGGCAATTTGTCAAACATCGCCCACCCCTCTTTCAGACGCGCCCCTGCCATTATGATGAATTAAACCTCCAATCCGAGCTCCAATCGGTGTGAATGTACCGCGAATATACCACCCGTGCGCTTAACCGGCGTGACCCTCCATCCCTTGGGAGATTTAAGTCTAATACACTTGTTAAAAATGTGTCTACTAACATCCACTAACGCAGTGGAGTCGACAGTAACAGTGTCTGGAGAAAGGAACGTTTTCTGGTGAAATTGGGATCTTTTGCCAGACGGTGAAGTTGACCAGCTCAGACTGGTTTTATAAGAAGTGGGATCAGCTAGGATTTAGAAAATTTTAAATTGGTGTACTAACATCTACTAACGACTACATTGCCGGTTTTCCGATACGCTGATTTGGGCGGGCCAAGTTCACATCGGTGGAATTCGGCTTCAAACTTACAAATAAATACCCCAAATCACTCATTTCCACGACGTTAAGGCATATTTTAACCCTGTATTTAGTCACTTTTGGTCACTTTTTGCGCTCAAATTCTCACTTTTCTCACTTTTTTGTAACCATAGTGGCGCTAGCATCCCTGTTAACGTTAAAACAGTCTTTCTAAAACATTGAAGTGCATACTTATTATTACTATGTAGCCATATAACCATTGAAATGGCACAATTGTTTTGATTCTATCCTTAATAGTTGACATTCATTTCAAAATAAATACGCCTCATCATTTAAAGGTCCCGAGTATCTTTGTGAATGTCTTGCTTGTATTTTAAAGTTACTGGCCTCTGTTACAATATTACTTGCAATGTCTTTTTAAATCATACACTGCAAAACCAACAGTCAACTTTGTACACTGATCCTAATGTGCACTTCAAAGTATGCATTAGGAAGTGCATGCCTGCCATGGTATGCACTTGGAAGTACATGGCTGCTATGGCATAGTGCTATAGTAAGTACACATTTCCAACTGCATGGCAAGGCATGCACTTTCTAATGCGTGCCTTGAAGTACATATTAGGAACAGTGTACTAAGTTGACTGTTAGGTTTGCAGCGTATTTTAAGTGACCCATCGCTGGCTAACTATGGATTGATGTGAGTTGGTTTGAGGGCAAACTTAATTCAGAAGGATAAGGAATGAGAGGTAGTGGGGGGGGGGGAGAGAGGTGGGGACTGTCAGCATGTGATGCAGGTGCTTTCTTTCTAAACATGTAAATGATACTTAGCCCCTGATCTCGGATGGGTCAGGCAGGGTAAAATAGAGGGGGTGAGAGGGGGGGGGGCACCACTCCGAATTGCGGCGCTACCTGGCCAGCGCGACAGCGCCTATCTGCAGGGCGGGGGCCGGCCAGTAAATGCAGTTGCTTGAACAGCGGCGCGCGTCGCGAAGGGGATTCCACCAAGACTGCAGCGGTCTGGGGAGGGGGCGGGGAGTTCTGCCCGAATTACGGCGCAGTGCACAATAGGTTGCCTACCCGCCTCGGCGCAGTAAAAAAAAAAAAAAAAAAACGCTTATCATACCTGTGCTATAGTGGTGCTGCGCCTAGAATGTCTTTCGGTGGGTTCGGGGACCAGTACTGTAAACTGTTAGCATCAAAAGACGCCAAATTTCTGGTGTTCACGAGACGCCAAAAAATGGCATCGTTCGATGTCAAATTTTGGCGTTTTTCGCCAATTACTGTGTTTTTCATGAATGCCAAAAATTTGGCGTCTTTCGACACCTACCACTTCACACCGAACCGGCAAGGGTAATTGTGGCTTGCCCCCCCCCCTCCTCCTACAAAGATGTTTCCTGCCTCCTACTCCCATGTCCCTTCCCTCTCTCTGCTCTCTATCCCCCCCCCCCTTTTTCCTCCGTAATTGACTGACTGACTTGAAGGTTGCCTACCAAAACGGCGGTTGGGTTGAAACCGTCCCTCAGTTTTCCATTTACACTTCGCTCAGCAACTACGTGCCTGCCGCACGTACTCCTAGTTTAAAGTGATCCTAATGAATGTGCAGCCCTGACAGACACATGGTTTTCTTACTACAGCTACGCTAGAATTGAATCTAAACCAAGATTTAAACCAGTTCTATGCGTATGTTATGGTGCTTTGTTCTTGTTCCCACTTCGCTCCGCCACTCTGGGCAAGTTGTTCATTCCGCAACACTGTTGCGGTGCACGGCGGTGCATTCCAAGAAACGTCCCCTTCATTATGCAGGCCCCTGTTTCGCCACCAGAGCCCTGCACCGGGCGGGCTGGCGGCTGGCATCGAGACGCCAGCTTGCGTTCGAAAACGAACTGAGAGAGAGAGAGAGAGAGAGAGAGAGAGAGAGAGAGAGAGAGAGAGAGAGAGAGAGAGAGAGAGCTATGGCCCGGAGCGATCGTCTCACTTTAGTTGGCGAGGTACGTGTTAAAAAAGGGCATTTAGTGAAAGAAGCGTGAAAATTTGCATAGTTGTTCTTAAAGGTATAAGGTACAATTCTGTCCGAAGCCTTTTTGAAATTTTCGAACCGTTCACCCGGAATCGTTCAGTTTGAACACATTGAACAAAATGCTCATGGGGTGCGCTTACCGGGTTCAAAATTAAGCTACAGAGTCGAGATGAGTGTCTTTCCCGGACCATTTGGTGGCGCTGAACACGAATAAACACTCAGATAATTGATTTGAATACTTTTGAACACCCATTTTGAACATTTTCGTACAAAATATAAGCCTTTTTTGTGTGGTAGCAAAAGCACAGCGTTCCCTCTCCGTTTGCTGTAATTTTTCCACCCAGAAGTCTTTCCGCACCACCACAGACCTGTATGAGCACTCAGGGCAGGTGTACTAACCCGTTCCGAACATTTTTTGGAACACTGCGTTGAACAAAATCACAGTTGTGTCGAAGGCAGGTGTCTCACACGTCGTTTCCACGTGAAACGGGGGACTTGGTGACGAATCCGCTATCGAAAACGACGTTCACCCACTCTGGAACACATACTAACCTGTTCCGAACACCGCTTTGAACACTGAGTTGAACAAAACCCTGCTTTTCGGGGAGCAAGAGTGAGACGCGTCGTTTCGTGGTGTAAAAGGCGCGCTGATGTCGATTCTATACTCGAAAATAAGATTTCTGCACTGTACAACGCATTCCACACTGTTCCGAAATTTGTTTAGGAAACTCATTTACACAAAATTTAGGGGAAGTTGCCCTGATGTGAGCTTTTAAACTTTTTAGGAGAAAAAACCCGTTATCTGGCTCGTCAACTTCTTGCTCTTCAGTCGCCCTGATTCTGAGAATTCAACATTTTTCGTTTTGCAACAAAATTAAAGTTATGAAATACAAATTGGAATAGAAACTGTTTTCGAAATTTGTTCTTAAGTTATCACACGGGGAGCAAGAGTGAGACACGTCGTTTCGTGGTTTAAAAGGCACGCTGATAACGATACTATACTTCAAAACAATGCTTTAAATTCTGTGGGCCGGGAATATTTTGCTGAATAGCATTGCTAGCGGCTGCTCTTGCGTCGTTCTTGTCTACGCCCTCTGTGCCTGGAATGACGATTGGGCATTCCCTGCCCGATGCCACCTGACTGGGCTCTGGCTATCCCTTCCCGACATCCGATTGTCATCTATTTTTAACAGTGCGAACACGCTGGTAAGCCAGACGGTCTTTTCTGGAAAATGTGATAACTTGTGAACAAATTTCGAAAATGGTTTCCATGCCATTCGTAATTTCATAACTTTATTTTTGTTGCATAACGGAAAATGTTGAATTTTTAGAATCAGGAATGGAATTTGCAAAATTTGAAGTAAATTTCATTTTTACAATTCGTAACTTAACAAATCAATATCGTAACCATAAATTTTATAATTTGTCGTAAATTTAAGAGTATTTTTTCACATTGTTAGGAATCACAGTATACGTATTTGTATAGATTGGCAATATGGCGGATGGGAGATCGAGAGGGTGCGGCCGGCATAGGGCTTTCCCTGGCTGGTCCTATGTCCCTTTCAGAGGACACTGTTGACATCGACTGGGAAAAATGTGTTAAATGCCAAAAACTTAGCAGTGAAAATCGAGACCAGCCTGCTGTGAACCCCATTCTTTCGAGGAGAACTGCGGCCTTCGCGAGTTTCGCCTTAAAGCTTAAAACCTTGGCTGAATTTAATTACATTTTACCATCCGAGGGGGGAATAATAAACCTCGGACTTCGGTGTACACCACTAATTAAACAAATTCAGTCCAATTCAAACAAATTCCATCCAATTCAACCTAATTCAAATCTTATTCCAATTCAATTCAATCCAATTCGCACATACTGGGTGCAATTCATAGGCAATTGAAGCCAATTCAAAGGCAATCCAAATCCAATTAACGAGATTTTCACACAAAATTCAAAGGTCATTTCCCCCTCGTTACCATCCCAGCTGCGGGTAACAAGGTTTGACAACGGAAAAGGGTTCGAAAGCACCCTTCGTTCCAATGAAACTAGGCGGTACAAATCCTGTATTTCGCAGTAGTACCGCGACATTCCAAGGTTCCAGGCCCTGCTCATTTACCAAACCCAGCCCCATCAGATCCTACCAGATAGCGATGGAAAAAAGACAGTGAAAAGTTGACTCCACTGTGATCAACTCTGATGTATGGGAGAAATGCCAGTTGAAAAAGAAATGCATTTGGAAAAAGAAATATGTGTGGTGTGTGCTGTTACACGGTGCTCTTGCAAAATAGCGGAAATTAATTGCAAAATTGACTGCCACTGCAAAGGACTCTACTTTAAGCCAGTCACCAAGTATATCAGTTAAAAATAAAATGAAATAAAGTTTTAAAAATTTTAAAACGTGTAAACTTAAAGCCTTTTTTGTCCTTTTTTTTCTTTTTTCAGGACGACAGAAGAGCATGAAGTTGACGAGCCAGATAACGGGTTTTTTCTCCTAAAAAATTTAAAAGCTCACATCAGGGCAACTTCCCCTAAATTTTGTGTAAATGAGTTTCCTAAACAAATTTCGGAACAGTGTGGAATCCGTTGTACAGTGCGGAAATCTTATTTTCGAGTATAGAATCGACATCAGCGCGCCTTTTACACCACGAAACGACGCGTCTCACTCTTGCTCCCCGAAAAACAGGGTTTTGTTCAACTCAGTGTTCAAAGAGGTGTTCGGAACAGGTTAGTATGCATTCCAGAGCGGATGAACGTCATTTTCGAGTGCGGATTCGGCACCGACTCACCCGTTTCACGTGGAAATGACGTGTGAGACGCCTGCCTTCGACACAACTGTAATTTTGTTCAATTGTGTGTTCCAAATAATGTTCGGAACAGGTTTGTACGCCTGCCCTGCGTGTTCATACATGTCTGTGGTGGTGCGTGACGACTGGTGGGTGGAAATATTACAGCAAACGGAGAGCGAACGCTGTGCTTTTGCTACCACACAAAAAAGGCTTATATTTTGTACGAAAATGTTCAAAATGGGTGTTCAAAAGTGTTCAAATCAATTATCAGAGTGTCTATTCGTGTTCAGCGCCACCAAATTGTCCGGAATAGACACTCATCTCGACTCTATAGCCTAATTTTGAACCCGGTAAGCGCACCCTATGAGTATTTTGTTCAATGTGTTCAAACTGAACGATTCCGGGTGAACGGTTCGAAAATTTCAAAAAGGCTTCGGACAGAATTGTACCTTATACCTTTAAGAACAACTCTGCAAATTTTCACGCTTCTTTCACTAAATGCCCTTTTTTTATAGAATGCGATGTGTACCTCGCCAACTAGTTGGCGAGGTACGTGTTAAAAAAGGGCAGCGCCACCAAATTGTCCGGAATAGACACTCATCTCGACTCTATAGCCTAATTTTGAACCCGGTAAGCGCACCCTATGAGTATTTTGTTCAATGTGTTCAAACTGAACGATTCCGGGTGAACGGTTCGAAAATTTCAAAAAGGCTTCGGACAGAATTGTACCTTATACCTTTAAGAACAACTCTGCAAATTTTCACGCTTCTTTCACTAAATGCCCTTTTTTTATAGAATGCGATGTGTACCTCGCCAACTACTTCCTCTTGCCGCTTTCGGACACCAAGTAGGCACGGTGCAGGGCTCTGTTCGCCACCCTTTCAAGAACATTTTTTTCACTTGCGCTCCGCAATCGCGCAGTCTCCACAGAATAGAAAAGGCTCGATCGCCTAGTTCTGTCAAAAATATTCTAAGAGGCATGGGTGGATCCAGCCCGGCCGCGTCAGAGCTCTGACTGCGACAGAATCCCACCTGTCTGAGCGAGAGCAAGCGAGACGCAAAAGGCAAGTCTGCGTCCGAAACAGCAGATTGCCCCCCCTTTGCGTCTCGCTTGCTCTCGCTCAGATATTCCTAGATCCGCGCCTGCTGAGAGGTGCGATAGCGCGAACCACGCTTCTACTGTACCCGAGGTGTGACTAATGTGAGCCCATTTCTTGCAGATGCGCATGTCGAAGCGCCTCGGCGTTATCTCCCTGGGGCAGGGCCAGGGCCCGCGCGCAGAGCGGATGCTGCTCCAGGCCGTGGAGGAGGGCTCCTGGGTCTTCTTCCAGGTAAAAACTATCTGATAACGTGACAGGCCAAAGAGTCCAACATACATGCTCAACGTATTCAAGATGTATGCTAAAAGTGCTAGCAAAGTGCCTCAATCCCAATCTGCGACAGTTAGGGTTTACTTTTTTCAAGGGTGCTCATATAAAAGTGTAATCTCGATTAGCTTATTTTCATGCGGTCCAATACGTGGTGTTACGAATCAATCAAATTTCTTTGACCCAATTTTTGTCCACCGTAAGTAACAAAAAAAACCCTTACGTGTTTTTTTTTTCCTTCTTTCCCCAAGCCTATTTGAAAGAAACGGTTCTTTAGAGGTTCGTCCTCATGAAATTCTCGGTCCATCACGAGGGGGCATTCACCCTCAAAATCTACCCACTAATACGTCTATTACGCCGTATTAAGCTCCGAAAAGTTACAAATTTGGCCAAAGTCAGGCAAAACGGGCTAAAACAGCCTAAAACGACCTAAAATGAGTAAAATATGGAGAATTTTGGCCATTACGCTTCTATTGCAATGCTACGCCTTTAGTGTGACCCGACTATTACGCGAGTGCATGCCCCCCAAGTCCATCAAATTATTTACAAAAACTATGGATCGCTAAAGCACAACAAAGGTGCAGGCCCGTGATGAATAAGTGCACCTCGCACTGTTATAACCTTACAAAGCAAATGCTTTGTAAGCTTGCAAAGCATTTGGCTGCTTTGTATTACAAAGCATTTGCTTTGTATTACAAAGCATTTGCTTTGTATTACAAAGCATTTGCTTTGTATTACAAAGCATTTGCTTTGTAATACAAAGCATTCGTGCCCTTACGAAGCATTTTGTTTGTAAGCTACGAAGGAAATGCTTTGTATTACAAAGCAAATGCTTTGTATTACAAAGCTGCCAAATTCTTCGCAGCTTACAAAGCATTTGCTTTGTAATACAAAGCATTGCTTCGCAAGTTTTTAACAGTGCGATGTTATCATCCTTTAAAGGGGTTTCTTTTTCTTTTCCAATCAGAGCGCCGGCGTGGGGTATTCAGAGAGGGGGGTGGGGGGGGGGGTAGCCCGCGGGACAGCCCGGCGGGCGTGACCCAGCTTTCCACCTAAACCAACAGTGTTTTGCTTCTCCGTTAATGAAAAACTGTTTTCTTTGAATAAACAAGCGAGGCAGTGTTATATTTAGGGCGTCATTCTCGGGATGAAATCACTTCACCCGTAAATCGTAACGCAGGAAAACGGTTCGCCAGCACAGCCCGCCCACCTGCTCACTCTGCCGCCGGGGCTGGTTGGGGGAATAAGCAATGGCCTGTCGATTCCGTGTCATGGCAAATCCGATATCCATACATTTTTGTATGCCGCCTATTTTACGATGTCACCCCGTGGAGAGGTTGGGGGGGGGGGGGGGCACATGCCGTCTGCTACACGCCGCGGCGGCAGCCCTCTATTATGCGACGGTCTCCCGGCCCGGCCCCCGGGCTGGAGCGGCGCGGCGGGGCTCGGAGCCCCTGCTGTGGCGGGGGTAGGCAACGCGCCGGTCACCTGTGTTGGGCGGGTGGACTAGCCGAGGCGGTAAAGCTGAGGCCTGCCACCACACCCCGCTCTTTTCTATAATATTTCTCACATTATGATATGGTGTGAACACCGAATTTCCATATTCATCTCTTTTATGTTTTTCCCCCTCATATGTAATATGTATGCTCTCGCATATTGTCCATGCACGTCTGTCGCGCTCCCCGCAGAACTGTCACCTGGCTCCCAGCTGGATGCCCCGCCTGGAGCAGCTGCTCGAGACCGTCACGGAGGACACGGCGCACCGAGACTTCCGGATCTGGCTCACGTCGACGCCGAGCCCGGCCTTCCCCGTCTCCATCCTGCAGGCCTCCTCCAAGATGACGGTCGAGCCGCCCCGGGGCGTCAAGGTAATCTGCTCTGTAGAGATACCCGGGGTGAGGCCGGGGCCGAGGCCGCGGGCGGGCCACCCTGTCTCCCTGCTTGTCATCCGACCCGACCTTGACTCGCGGTTGGGATAGGTCCGGGAAGTCAGACCTCGGCGAGGCCGCCGTACATGCGGAAAGCCGAAAATGAAATTTCCGCGTCCCTACCAGTGCGTCGCGGCGCGGGTCCCGCTAAGGGGCACTCCGCACCGCTTGTAACCTCACAAAGAGCGCTCAATCTCTCTCGTCCCTGTATTAGTTTAGTACTAGTGGAGCTCGCAATGATGACTTATTCACGGCGGAAACGCGTGCGTGTTTGTCGTAGTGTGTGGCGGCGGCGCGGCTCTTGCGGGCTCGTGCGTGGCTCGAGCTGTATGCAAGTTTTACCTAGCAATATGAACGGCTTTTTTTCCTTTTGGCTCCAGTCCAGTTGGGAGTTTGAGGTGAGGATGGAGGGGGGGGGGAATACATACATCAAATCGATGAAATGCAAGAGGTTTTTTTCTATATATATAATTTGCCAGCCGAATCGCATGCGTTTCAGGCGAATTACTAGGGGACGACAGGGTAAGAGGGTGATCGCCTTCTCCTCTCCTCCCCTCAAATCGCGCGTGGCGCTGCTCCTGCCCAACTTTCTATTCCTCGGATGCGCATCGTTTTCATATTTTGATAGACGGATTATGAAATTGGAATTTTAAGTGAAGACGTCGCGCGCAAGGCAACGCGTGCCAGGCGGGATTATCCCGCGCCAGTGTTGCCAGAAAAGTAGGCAAAACCCGCCCAACTCACAGCTGTGTGCAGCGGGCGATATTCGCGCCTGCCTACTAGGCAACATCTACACACGTGTGCAGGGGAATGGCCTAGTAGGCAGGCGTGAATACCGCCCGCTCGCGCCCCGGTCGCCTTTTCTGAACTGAATATAACAGTCGGTCCGCGGCTGGCGCGGCCTGGGGTCTCATTCAGGGATCTCTAGGCTCGACACGACTTCTGTCGTCGTGTGCTGGTTTCGGTTTTCAAGGACGGTCCTTGAAAACAGTCATTTTTAGCCTTTTTTCAAGGACCCGTCCTTGAAACGGTGTTTTTGTCCTTGAAATTGTGTTTTGGTGCCTTTCTTCCTTGAACTCCAAGGAAGCGTTTTTACCGTGCGTGTGTCCTAAACGTGCTCCACGCCAATGTGTCCCTGCTCTGTGAAAAAATAGGTGGTTTACGGGAAAATTTCCCATTAAATTGCAATCACTGTATTATAAAATTACAAATCATAATTACAAGCACCACGCATTAACTCGAAATTGAACTCTGAGCAGAAACGGGCTGTCGCAGATTTACAACATATTTTGTAAATCGTATATAATTAACGAAATTTATAAATCATCAAATATCATTTTCACCGTTTTTTCGACTCGCGGGCCCTGACGTGCGTCTTCTTGACCCTGACCTCACGATCCGTACAGGCGAACCTACAGCGCGCGTTCGCGAACCAGCTGGGCGCGTTCGAGGAATTCTTCAACTCGGAGCACTCCAAGGCGCTCCCGTTCCGCCGGCTCGCTCTGTCCCTGATGCTGTTCCACGCCATCGTCCTGGAGAGGCGGAAGTTTGGCGCGCTGGGATTCAACATTCCTTACGAGTTCACCGAGGGCGACCTGCGCATCTGTCTCTCCCAGCTGCGCATGTTCCTGCTGGAGTACCACGACGTCCCCGTAAAGGTCAGTGAATACATTGGGGTAGGTGGCATCCCGTTTGTCCATTAATAATGTTTTTCGTTTTTTTATATTTTTTTTTAAAAAAAGTATTATTATTATTCACTCTGGAAAACCAAGTGTGTACTAGTATTCATTATTTACTGCATATATAGAAGTATTCAGCAAATAATGTGTACATGCCCATGTATGCAGTAAATAGTGTGAACATGCCTATGTACACATTATTTACTGAATACCGTGGCAGGTACACACGTAATCCCCTTGTGATTTTTCGTAAAGGGCTTTGCATGCTAAATCACGCAGCTGTGATTTAAAATAGTAAAAGGTGACGGAGTGGTGGGGAGGGCCGCTCTCTCTGCACGCGGCACTGCACGCGCACATAAAATGTCACAACTGAAAAACCCCCGCTGCTCCCTTGGGCTTCCCGCTCCTCCCCCGCGCCCCGCTCCACCCGCGCGCCCTGCTCGACCCCTGCAGCATCATGTTACGCCTTACACGTGGAGCGGGGCGCCCGTAGGGCTGTATCAGACTGAACGGTCTACTCTCAGCCATAAATATACCCACGTGGGGGGATTGGTCGCAGTAAGTGTCACGTGGTTGCAAAGAAACGCGCCCCACACCCCACACCCACACAGGTAAAACGAAGGTGCGAATCCCTACCTTCACTGTAATTTTAAAGGAAACACATGTTGCCTTAAATCGGCGACACATAAATGTGTGCCCTTTATCGGCGACAATTTTGTTGCCAAAACCTCCGCGTGTCGCCGAAAAAGGTCACATGCGTCTCCGTTTGAAACAAAATTGTCGCCGAAAAAGGTCACACATTTATGTGTTTCCGTAAAAAAGGAAACAAAAAGGGGATGTTTCCTTTTCCGATGTGTCGCCACAAAAGAACACAAATTTGTCACCTTCTGAGTTACAGTGTTGAAAAGGCACCAACAAAGTTTAGTGCCTTTGGAAAGGCACTAAACCGCGCTCTTGACTTAAGTGCCCCAGGAAAGGTGTTGTGTAGTGCCTTTGTTTTTCCGGTGCACCCAGTGACAATGCGTGCACTTGAATAATAGCTCAAGTACAGCGTGGTACTCAATTCAGACCAAACTATGAGCCTTGAACCAAGAACATGCGTTTCACTTGAGCGCGACGGGGGACGATTTAAGAACGACGAATCGGAGTTGATTTGAATCCCAACACTTAAGTACAATGGCACTCGAAATTTATCTCACATTTTTAACTTGATTCGAATATATCGAGTATGATACAAGCGACACAACTCAATATTACTCGGCATTATTCACCAATAACCATTACACTTGCAATCTTCTTTTTCTCAAATTACTAGCAAAAAACTCGCCAATACTCGCTCATACTCACCAACACTCGCACACTACTCGCCAATACTCACGAATACTCGGCAGTACTCACAAATACTCGCTTTCACTCAAAATACTCGTGTGCACACTACTTGAGGGAGTGGGGGACCCCTGCTCGGTGAAAAGAACATATGCTTTTGGGGGGTGATTTGCCGCCACACCCTTTGAGCCACACTCGCCGCGCTGCTGACAGAATTTACAGACGAAGTCGGTTCGTTAACCCGCGCCGCGCGATGCATGATGGATGAAAAGTTTTGCGAATTGCGTCATCGTGGGGTGTGCGCTTTAGCTCGAACTGCGTTCCATCCAGCGTGACGTCTCGAGCCCCGGGGCCCTCAGAACTACGGCGGTGCGGCGTGCAGCGCCGTGTCTGCCCCTGCGTACACATGCCCGCCCCGCCCCGCCCCGCCCCGCCCCGCCCCGCCCCGCCCCGCCGTAGCGAGCAGGTGCAAATGACATGCGGTTCGAGGCGCGTAGAAATCTGCCCAAAGCCATCTGTCGGCAAACAAGACGCCAGCAGGCAGGCAGGCAGGCAGGCAGGCAGGCAGGCAGGCAGGCAGGCAGGCAGGGCTGTGGGAACGCACGGCCGTCAAACGTCACGCCTGCGAGGCCCCTGGGCTGCCTGGTCTGCCGCGATAGGATCGGCCCTGCGGCGTGACGGGGGTGTGACGGGTGGCGCGTAACGATTCGCCCGTCGGGCTAGTGAGAGTTGGCGCGGTATTTGTCTGACGCAGCAGGCGATAATCGCTAAAATACTTGCTCCTTCGAAAAGGAAAGAAAAGAAAACACTGTCAAAAATATCTGTGTAGATTTAGGATTTTCTTTGGAAATTACTAATTACGAAATAAGTACACTGGAAAAACTAACGTTACATGTGTCACGTTTTTTGCTGCACTCTCCGGAGAAAACGTTTCTTGCTGCATTCTCTTTGTGATGCCCCTATACTTTTGCATGGAGAGGAATGCATCAGGAAACGTTTCTTTCAGAGAATGCATGATAGCATGTGACACAAGTAACATTTGTTTTTCCAGTGTAGTAAATTTACGACAACCCTTGCATAAATGCAAAAAAATTGTTAAGAAATTACGTATAAAGTGGGCCTTTCTATCAGGGGCGTATTAAGGTCCGACCGACAGGGGGGGCGGTGCCCTTAAGGTTCCCTACGTACAGGGGTTTTGTAGCACAATTTGCGTAAGTTACGCATGCACATCGATTTACATAGCTACGTACAAAAAAGTACACAAGCCGGGAGTGTGTAGCCGGGTTAATTCCCATCCCATCACGCTTGGCTCAGCCCGGAGGTCCACCCTGCAGTGAAATGTGGGCTGAGCTATTTAGATTTTTTATTTTGATATAGATCTAGATTTGGCTCAGCAACAAAGCTGAGGTTTTCTTCATAATACGAGTGAGTGTCCGGTCGTCACAAGTAGCTTATTCTGTTTTCCGGTATCGAGGATTTTCGATACCAGGCTTCGAATCTCGCCCATCGAACAGAGTTGATCACAACAACAGCAATTTATTTTCCGCGTGAAGTCTTCTTATTGTGAGCCACGAGTTTGCGCGCTCGGCAGTTTAGCAGTTTGCCCTTCTGCAGCTGGAATACCTTCGATAAGAGGGCGTCGTTTCTCACGGCAAAATCAACGCGCCGATTAGGTGTCAGGCCAAAGCCGATGCTGAGCGGCGTTGAATCAAAGCGGATCGTAGTCAGTGTCGCTGCCGCCGGCATCCGCCGGCCGAGGCCCGCCTCAACCCGCCGCGGCCCGAACCCTTCCCACGCCCCGCTTCCCCCCTCCCCGCGGGCATCAGAGGGGGCGAGCGGGCAAAGGGAAGGGACGCAAGCAGACGCGCCGTAAGAAAAGTTCGCGAACAAAATAAGCTCTCGGGCCCGGGCCGGCAGGCTCCCTGCGCAGTGCGCAGCCATTAGCAGGCCAAAAAAATAGACCATCACTACTAACCTCGGCCTAATAATAATAATAATAATAATAATAATAATAATAATAATAATAATAATAATAATAATAATAATAATAATAATAATAATAATAATAATAATAATAAGGGCACAACATCACAAAAATGCCGCGGGTATCACCCCAAACGTCGTATCCAACACCATGTGTCAATTTTCAATTAAAATTGTTCAGGAAAATCGCGAAAGACGGCGAGACTTGGTGGTTTTGTGTTGGAGCCTGACGACATCTCTGCGGCACTGACGTCACAGTAATTGCAGCTAGCTTTTTTCAAAGCGGAAAAGCGGTCTTGAAAGAGGAACGTTGCCTTCGCCTCTCTGTTCAACCGCCTCTGGATCTCAGCCTCCGCTCTCTCTGCGCTCAAGTTTCCTACATTCCCGCTTGTCCCCTGCCATCGACCTCCCCCTTCTCTCTCCCCTCCTCTTTGTCGTTTCGCAAGTCTGCCTCTGCCCAAAGAAAATTAGAGAGCGGCTGGTAGAGGGTGTGGCACGTTTGATCCTCTAGTGGCCGGTCCCGCCGCGCCGGCCGGGCTGGCCTCGCGGCGAGGAGAGGGCAGCAGTGCGCTGCGCGTGGCTGCACGTTGCTGCGCGGGGCTGCGCGGGGCTGCGCGGGGCTGCGCGGGGCTGCGCGGGGCTGCACGGGGCTGCGCGGGGCTGCGCGTGGCTGCGCGGGGCTGCACGTGGCTGCGCGGGGCTGCGCGGGGCTGCGCGGGGCTGCGCGGGGCTGCGCGCGGGGCACTGGAAATGTAATTACTAGTCACATTTCTCGCCCGCAATGAGCGAAGCATTTTTTTCATCGCTCAGTAAAAGTGACGTTCACTAAAACGACTCAATAGTGTTATAAAATTACCGTTTTTTTGGACTCAAAGTAAAAAACGGGTAAAAAACCGAGTAAAATACGGTAAAATACGGTATTTTTGGTAATTTTGAGTTTTTTTGTTAATTGTTAAAAGTTCAAAAAATAGAGTTTCTTGGTTTTTCTTTAATTAAAATTTGTGTTTGTGTATTTTATCACAAGAAGGGGCGTATTGTAGTGCGGTCCTTGCGCTAATGAGTCAATCGAGAACCCTTAGTATGAGTATGCGTTGCGACCCGAGCATCTTTTGAACCGAGCCGCGAAGGACGGGTCGGGAGAGATGGGGGAAGGAGGGAGCGCGCGCCATTGGCGACACAAAGATTACTCGCCCGAACCTCGTGCCTGGTGGCCGACCGCGACCGCGAACTAGCCTAGGTGAGACAGTCTGGGGCGTTTCCCGTATTCACAACAAGGATGGATCATTCTTACGGCAAAGTGAATGCTCCTCCCGATAAAAAGATGAGAATTACAGCATATTGATGTCTCCCTTAGTGTTCAAATTACATTTGTGAGGATATTGGGGGCCATTTGCTTCCAAAAGAAGCCACACAGTTTGTTATAAACAATACCTACAAACCGATTATTTTCCAGGCGGTAAGTCGAAAATAAAAGATAATTTATCATTTCCAGAAATTTGATAGTTCATGGTTTATAATTAACCACGTTCTTTCGAAGGGAATAGTCTGCCGCGGGAAGATACAGAAGAAAGCGGGAGAAGGCTATGGCGTAAAGCACCTTTTTCTTCAATCAAAGCGAGATTTTGCGTATTTTTGAGTAAAGAACCAAAAACCCGATGAGTAAAAAACTGTATTTTACCGAGTATTTTACTCAAAATTACGGTAATTTACTATCCCTTTAGAACACTACGACTCAAATCGAGTCTTTTCTGGTAGTTTGAAATCGCTCCTGTAGAGTGACGTTTGATGATTTGACTTTAAATGAGTCATCACACTCGAAATCTATGTGTACGAATGTCGTACACTTGCAAGTGAGCGAATACCCATTCGTACACTTCCAAGTGAGCGAATATCCATTCACACACTTCCAAGTGTGCGAACGATATTCGCTCACTTCCAAGTGTACGACGTTCGTACACTTGGATTTCCAGTGCAAAGTGACTCTAATAGAGCGATGCTTATCTACCTCGCTCTCTCAGGAGCATGAAAATTTGGTACAGAAAAGTCACTCTCCCAAGAGAGACAAAGGCGACTCCTCCATTTTCAGTGGTCTGCGCGGGGCTGCGCCGGGAGTGGCATCATCTGCGCAGTCCGCCCCGGGTTCGGTCGCGTCTCCCTCACGATATTAAGTCCTTCGGCACGATGGGCGCGCGCCGGGTATTACCGCCCCGGGGCGGTCAGGGCTTGAGCCATACCGTTCCAGGAAAAAGGCGGATTGGTCGAGTTACAAATGGGCTAATTTGTAACTATGTATTTTCTGGAATTACCGCTATCAATCGCTGAGGCGTGTACTTGAATATCTCAAGTACAACTTTGCGCTCAATCCAAGCCCATTTTAGCCTTGAACCAAGAAAACTTGCTTCATTCGGGAGCAAATATGAACAAATAGAGGACAAATGGAAATTGAATTGAGCCCAAATATATTTTAGAATACTCATGTAGCTTACAATTGTCTTAGTTTATCAAGTGTTAAAGTTGTTTTTTTTTACACTTGATCTAAGTATATTTACACTCGAAAAAAAAGAAATTCGCTTCTCTGGACATGCCATATCCGCGTGATGACGCAACTCACTTGTTGTAAAAGGTGAAAGGGGGATGAACCTTTGGCGCGTGCAAATATTACCACGAGAGGCGAACCATTGCGTACACATGACTACAGATTCCATGTGATTTTACGTGACTATACATTCTGATTTTAGCGCGAATTTTGGCCGAATTCGGGTGTCCAGGTTGGAATTCCAAGCAGATTGCACATGATTATAGCCAAGCCTTTGTACGGGCTTCGCCACTCGGATTACCACCGCGCAGTTTGCCGTTGCCATGCACACTTATGCGAGGCGGGGCGGGGCCGGGGTCTGTGCCGGGGTTGGGGTCACGGCCGTGGCCCGTGGTCCGCATTGTTCGCTGCCCCTCGTCCACAAGTGCCTACTGAGGTCACATTCACAATGTTTTACTTCACACTCGCCCACACTGCGGTTGAAGGCCGAACAATCGCGCCCCACTCAAGCTCCCACGTCTCGGCTCGGCCCTCAGCGTTTGGACCGCAGTTGCTGGGGTTGTGTGGTCGTGGTCATGCCAACTAGAATTGATTATTTTTTTTCTCGTTCTTTACCACCACCTCTGTCCTGGTGGAAAGAAAGAGTATTGTTCTCAGTAAAGTGTAACCCGAGGGGGAATGCACATTATAAAATCTTGTACAGACTGCTCGGTATTACACTGTACTACAGCTGTATGACGCACAATATTTGATCAATGAAGGGCATATATTTGTGTTCTTCGGTATTACATTACGGGCATTACCACGTAATACATGGATCAGATGTACAGTGTATTACGGAAGTGAATACCCCCTCGGTGTAACCCTGAACTGATTCCACTTTCATCTCAGATCTCACAATAATACCTATAGGCATGATACTTATAATATTCTAAACTTGAAATGCTGATCTTTATTCCAAAAATGAGCCTTTTTTAAAAGTTTATAATAGTATTATTTTAAGAACATTTAACAAATTTTGTATGTTTTCATTTAAAGTCCATAACCCAGCTTATTAGTTGAGTTATTTTCAATCACGAGAGCACGTCTTACAAAGATGCAAAGTAATCAGGGAATTTTGCGCACTGTGAAATCTAATTTTTATCCAAGTCCGAACCGCAGTGCACCTCGACTGGATATCACACTGTGAAAAATATTCTCGTAAATTTACGACATTTTTTGTAATTTTGATTTACAAAATATGTCGTAAATTTACGACAGCCAATTCTTGCTGCTTGCTCAGATCCAAGTCGATAGGGAGTGCTTGTAAATTTCCAATTTCAAATTGTAATTTTACGACTTTTATCATGGAAAATTTTCCCGTAACCCTTACGAGTATTTTTCACAGTGCAAGAACTTTTTGTCAGCTCTCGATATGTTGTAATGTACCGGGTGTTTCTTTGAATGCAACAGTGCTGTTGGTTCGCTTACCCCATTCGCCGGTAAGGCGCCATGGCCCCTGAAGCCCTGGCGAGCATGCAATCTCGCAACACTGTTACGCACCCGGTACGTTGTCCCCGAGGCTTTGAAACGCCTTAAAAACGCCTCTTGCGTGGATTTTCGTATGTCGAAACTCCGTTTTCCGTTTTTTTTTTTCCCGCACTACATCACTGACACTTCTATTTATTTATTTAATTATTTTCAATATGAGAATGGACCCTTTGATGAAATTTGAATGGAATATTGTTAGAGTAAAAGTGATACCTTACTTGAAAAGTGTTCGATGATCTGGGACTTGCCTGTGATGAAATGTGTTGAGGTGGAACGCCTATTGAGTGTCTCGGATATTCTCTTTCCCTGCGCCCTGTCGCCCCTTTGTTGCAAGCCGGCGGCGTTACACGCGAAACAATTCCAAGAAATTTCCGACAGGCTGAACTCCAAGTTCGCGCCACCCGGAGACGCGCCGAGCAAGTCGCGAATAAAATGGGCGCCCGTCTGTTTTGTCGCTCTATTTCTCGCACACGCCCCGCGCGCCGCGAACATGAAATCGTTTCGGTTTTAGGGCTGCCTATTGCTCACGACCCTGAGTTTTGTACTTTTCACTATTCTTGACGAAAGTCCTCGTATTTTTCCGTTCTCATCCGCCTTTCGCACTTGTTGTTGCAGGTGATGCGCTACACGGCGGGCCAGATCAACTACGGCGGCCGGGTGACGGACGACTGGGACCGCCGCGCCATCGCGCACCTGGTGGCGCAGCACTACGACCTGGCCGTGACGCAGGCCGGCCACCGCTTCGACCAGGACGGCGTCTACAAGCAGGTCTGACCAGTGAAAGGGTCCTAGTCCTAGCACTCCAGTCGAGGGCGGCAAAATTGCTCCGACGACCAACCTTCGCCTTTCTACGTCGTTATTTTAACTGAATTAACGGTGGCGCTCAAGTTGAGCGCGGTGGTGGGACCCGAGTCGAGGGGTCCTTCACTTAAAATTCAAGCGTACACCGATGTTTCTAGTTTTTTTTTTGTTATTTCATGATTTTTCTTGATTTTTACTTGGTTTTCGATGTTTTACTGATTTTGTTTTAGGGTGTGCACTGATTTTTTTGAGTGAAGTACCCCTCGGCCCGAGTCTCGCCAGAGCAGGGTCGCCGCGCGGTGAGGTTCCCGTGTGCATACTGACTGACAGAATGAAAAAATAACTCAGCAATCTTGTCTGCTCGAATCGTACGGGATGGGATACACATTTTGGGGGTGCAAAGTAATGGCGCCTCCACAATGGTCGTTACCGAGGCGGAACGCCTTCGACAAACTGGATAGGCCAGCCCGCCAAGCACTCGTGTGAAGGTGGCGGCATACCCGCGGAGAGCACAAGCGCAGTGTTACAGGGGGTAATGAGGGGTCAATAACCTCCCCAGTAATATGACCGAGCGGCGGCTAGAGAACCGCCAAGCGCTGGCTCTGCGCGGCCGGTCAGTGGCCGGCGGATGCAACCAGATCAGGGGGTGTCACATCCCCGTTCGGGCGCATCACGCGGGGAATCGCAGGCCAGCAGGGGGAGGGGATGAGCCCTCATAAGGAGAGGATCAGGGCAGATCGAGTCAGTCGTCCCAGAGCAACGGTAGAGTGTGGAGTCCCCCATTGTTCCAAGCAGTGGTAGAATATACGAAGTGCCAATAACAGAAGTGTCGATCATTCCCAACTAAGAACCCCAGGAGCTCGGCCCTAAAACATCTGGTGCATCGGCCGATAGTTGGGTGATTGAACTTTTTGTTGTTGATCTCATACTGCTTGGACAAATTTGGACTCAATAATTGTTTGATTTCGGAAAATAGTGCGGCGACTCATTTCTCTTTCGGACAAAAACGTTAATTTGTGCTTAAGTGTGTGCAACAAGAAAATAAGTGTTTTTAGTGAGTGAGTGAACAAAGTGCATCACCGGCAACGAAGGCAGAGTGGAAGCTGGTCACCACAAGGTAGGCACTTCAACTCCAGAACTTCTTTCCTCTCCGCTGTTTCCCCTCTTATCTGTTAGGATGTGGTGCAATGTCACTAAGTGCTAATAGCTTCCTGACTAGTCAAAATTTGGAACCGGCCTTTGTAATCTTAAATTGGGAAAATTGGAAAAAGG
The DNA here is from genome assembly GCA_029379305.1 of Frankliniella fusca. Taxonomy (NCBI): domain Eukaryota; kingdom Metazoa; phylum Arthropoda; class Insecta; order Thysanoptera; family Thripidae; genus Frankliniella; species Frankliniella fusca. The sequence continues at coordinate 34,778 of JAHWGI010000084.1, read as the reverse complement.
AGGACGCGTTAGCTATTACAAAAATAATTGTGCGTGAAATTGAATCGTTCCCGCTTGTGCATATCCCCAACGACCTCGATGGTACGGTGTATCAAGAATATAACTTCACGGAATACATAGTTTCCCCTCTTTTGAAATCAGACGCCCTCCCCAGTGTGCGCGTGATTGCGACAAAGGACGAACTTGCCGAATATAGGTACGAAAATTGTAAAATTTTGGTCAGTAAAGTATACGAATACGTCCGTGATCAATTGAAAGTTACAACTGCCCCTCTCATAGTACAAGCCTTATCGTCGGTCTTCCTAGCAGTTGCGGAACTTATCACAAAGACAGAAAAGCAAGAAAGGAAAAGGCGAGCAGAGTTAGCTAAGAAAGAGGCTGAACGGTTAGAAAAGGAAAAAAGAGAAGAGGAATTTAGGAAACTCAGGAAACAGTTAGAAGACCTTAAACTTAAAATGTCAGTCCCTCAATCGCTCCAACCTAGCCTTCCATGCTTTGACGAAAATAATGTCAAACAATGGTTTGACATTGTGCAAAAGACGTACGAGCAGTTTGGAGTGGAGAATAAAGATCTCCACAAGTATATTCTGAACCACCTTCCGCCCTACGCACGGTCTGCACACCTTGCCAATGAGGGCAAGCCATGGGAGGACTATAAAAGAGCAATGATTGAGAAGTTTCAATCAGACACTAGTTATGGGGCAGTGCTCGATGTACTCTCGGCAATGCGGCCAAAAGAAGGCGAAACGTATCGAGTATTCGCTAACAGGGTAGAATCTGTTGCCCAAAGAGCCGACCCTCCCATCCCCGTCACTGAGATTTGCACCTCTCTCCTAAAAGCTATACCGGAGAGAGTGGCTGCCGCAATGGCAGGCCATGATTTCGATAGTATCACAGCCTTCACACAAAAATTAGAGAGAGTAATGCGCTTTCAAAAAGAGCTGAGTAAAAATAGGGAGGTCCAGCCGGGTACCAGTCAGGTCCTTGCGGCCCTGGAAGTAGGCAAGAGCGGACCCTCACAGTGTCAGGACGAGTCCCAAATGAATGACAAAGTAGATAAGCTAGCTGAGATAGTTACGTTGCTTGTAACTAATGGCTCGAATGGCCAAAATAGGGGATTTTCAGACTACAATAGGCGCGGACGCGGAGGCTGGAGAGGCAACAGCAACAACAACAGGGGTTATGGTAGAAACCGCTACGGACAAGGAGGCAACTGGCAGAATAATAACTCAAACAATTGGCAAACCAGTAATGGTAACTATGGAAATCGAAATCAAGAGAATGGGGACCCGAGCGGTGCTGCGGTACAAGTGTACCAAGGCGGCCGACGAGGCGCATCAAATGCCAGAGGTGGCCAAAACCTCTCCCAACCCCCAGGTAGAAGGCAAGGTAATTGTAATTATTGTGGCATTTGGGGGCACTATGCCTTTGAATGTCGCAAACTGTCGAATTTTCGGCAGTAGATCGGAAGTTACTCGCTCGGTTAGCTATGGAAAATAATAAATTTAAGGATACTCCAGTAAATAAGGGTACTTTTCAACTTTTGCGCGTCCCAGGCGACGGAAATTGTTTTTATCATAGTCTTAGTCAAATACTGTATGGAACACTGAAACACACTAGGCTAATTAGGGGATTAGTGGCTAACTTCATTAAGGTAAATTGGGATAAATATAATTGTTACCTTCCTGGAATAGATAGGGATAACTACTTTGATATGCATCATAGCACCTGCGAAATGGCTACTGAAATCCAGGTAAGAGCAGCCGCTGACTTTTTCAGGATAGGAATTAGAATAATATTTAGTGATAGAGAGTGCCTGTACACATGTACAGCGGAACCCTTCTTGTATGTCGTTATACGTCATACAGGGCTGTATGACGCAGGACATTTCGATCCCCTTCTACCTAGAGAAGTTTTCGACGTCTGCTTCGATCAGAAAATGAATTGGTACAGTGAAAAAGAAAATATTGAGAGTAAAGGGTTTATTACAACAAACGTAAGTGAACAGAGTAGTTACGACCCTCTTGCTGTGGTAGAGCAGGGGAGGTCACGTTCACACGCTGGCAGCAAGGGCAGCCGCGGTGAACGACCGACGGTCGGTAACCTGGTGAAAACAGAGAATAAGGTATCAGTTGATCAGACGACTGAAATACTAAACGGTGGGACCCGCAACGGTCGGAAAAATGGCAGTATGGGGAAGATGAACCCAACCAATGACTCATTTAACAGCGCGGACCGCGAGGCGACTAATAGGATTCGAATTACCTCCGAGAAGCGCAGGGAAGACGTGTCCAGTCGCCCACCACCGGGAGAACGGATTCAGATGACAACAGTGACTAGGGGCGCTTCGCATTTCGATGACTCGATGAGCAAAAAGTTCAGCCGCGAGTCCGATGACAAATCAACACGTGCATCGGAAAGCCTGGGAGCATCCGTCGATATCAGACACCAGTCGGGGAAGATGGATGATCCCACGCCATCGGTTTGTGAGGACGTCAACCTGTGTTCCTGCTGTTACGAAAGCGAGGACTTAGAGAAAATTTTGGCAATAGATTGGAACATACCTATCAAGACTTCGGATCCTGTCAACTGCTTCCCAATTCGAGTTAAAGTAAATGGAACTAAATTACTTGCTCTCATTGACGAAGAAGTATCTTGTTCAATAATTGCTCCTCACTCATGGCTCAATAATGAACGAATCCAAATGATGGACGGTAAATTAGAGATAAATGGAAATATTATTCCAGTCCAAGGAATTTTTAATCCTGAACTCCAAATTTCAGCAAAAATTAAAATCTCTCTCCCCACTCTAGTAGCACAGTTACCTGAAGGGGTTGACCTCATTTTAGGTAAAAATTTCCTGAAAAAGGTTGGTGGGTTCAAAATTGAGAACCCAACAGCCTATTCACTTTGCTACAAAAATGAAGTTGTCAAAAAAATATAAAGCCCAGGATATAATAAAGAGGGATTGGGAAACGATGACAGTATCCGAGAGTGACTTCAATAAATTGTTTAAAATTAAAATAGGAGTAGATGGGTTGCAATTAAATGCAATCGTTGACATTGGAGCAGTACGCTCAATTATTAACAGTAAATATTGCACGAATAGGGCAGGACTCAAACCGGTTAAACTTAAGCTTCGGTCAGCAAATGATACGCAGATCAAAGTAGAAGGAACTTATAAAGCTGCCCTTACCATTGAAAATTGTACGGTTCATCATAACATCATTGCTGCTGATTTGCCAGGGGATGTTCCGATGCTACTGGGAAATGACTTCTTGGCAAAATACCGTGCTGATACGTCGTGGAACACTGAGACCTTAACCTTACGTGTGGGTGTCTCCACGATTGTAACAAGTAGGGTCAGGGATGATGAATCTGTAAATAGTATGAAAGTCAATACACCCGAGGGTGACGAAGGAACTGTATTCCTATGCAGTAAAAGTGATGTGGACATCGCCCCAGGAATGTGTGAGATGGTAAAAGTAAATAATATCGAGAATATTTTACCTGCAGTGCTGTCTCCTTGTGTTGTACTTGGTAACCTGGATGTGTCGTCCATCGAGTGCCTAATACTCGAAAATACCAACGTACCAATTTTTAATTGCAGTGAATATCCAATCAGGATTCCAAAAGGTACAAAAATCGCGTACATTACTCCTGATAATCAAAGAATCGAAACATGTAGGTTGACAAAAGCAACACCCAGTGAGATAGCATTTGCAGTGGGAAATAAGATTTTGACACTAGAAGGCATGGAAAACTTATCCTCGGAGAACTGTCTCCTAGTAGACGATGGGGGTGATGAACCCATCCCGTCCCTCGACGGCGCAGACATCTCAGAGGATGAGAAGGAGGAAGTTAGGAATTTGTGCAGAAAATATCCTGATGTTTTCACGACCGGTATGAAGCCTCATGCACCCGTCCCCAACTTTATTGGTCACCTGGAAAGGACAAATGAAGAATCCATTTATCGAAGGCAGTGGCCGTTATCAGCAAAACAAAAAGCAATAGCAAAGAAAGAAATTCAAAAATTTTTAGATTGGGGTGTAGTAGAGGAAGGTGATTCAATTGTGCATATGCCTTTCTTTGTGATAGAAAAACGTGGTTCAACATTGGAAAACCCTGTGGGTCGATGTCTTTATGATTGCAGGTATCTAAACAAAGTGCTCGTAAAGCCTAAATTTAAAAGTTATACGATAAACGATATTTTGTCATACTGCTCTGATAAGAAACTTCTGTGCACCCTAGATATTAATCATTATTTCTTTAACATTGCAGTGACCGACGAAAGTAAACTTCTGCTTGGGTTTACTTTCGAAGGACGCTCTCTAAGGTGGACGAGGCTCCCTCAGGGCCTCGCCTTAAGTCCTCAGATATCTATTAATGCACTTGGAAAAATCTTTAAAAATTTGCCAATTAAATATTATGTCGATGACATAATTTTGGGTGAAAATGACCCTCAATCTTTATTATTGTTGCTGGATAAAGTGCTAGAACGTCTCAGAGAATCAAATTTAACAGTTGATCCAAGAAAAGCTAACCTATTCAAAAGAGAACTCACCATTATAGGTCTTACAGTTAAAGCAGGTGAATATGTCAAACCTAACCCATCCAGATTTCGACCACTGTTGGCATTAAAAGAACCGAAAAATGCAAAAGAATTACGATCCGTGGTAATGTTTTTCTCGTACTACCGTAGATGGATAAAGTCATTTGCGGTCACTACACAGAAATACCAGGATATGATAAATGAAAAGATACCCTTTGAATGGAATAATGACGACAGAAAATGGGTAGAGGATCTGTACCAGTATCTTCTGTCCAATGCGACGTTGGCATTATTCCATGAGGATAGACCAACGAAGCTGCACTGCGATGCATCGCAGCATTCGCTGGGTGCTTTCCTCGCTCAAAAATCTGATAACATCTACAAACCGGTAGCATACTTCAGTGCTCCTATAAAAGGACGTAAACTTACTTGGTCTGCATTCCACAAAGAATGTTTGGGGCTCTACGAATCAGTAAAATACTTTGAAGACGAGCTTCGCTTGCTAAATAAATTCACTGTTGTAACTGATTGTTCTTCCATGAAAATACTTACTGTCAATGGACGCACCAAAAAGTCCCTTCGATAAATTCATCAGTTTTCTCAGTAACTTTAACTTTGATTTTGAATTAGTACGGAGTGAACAAAATAAAGTTCCGGATAGCCTCAGTAGACTAAAACCGCCAACTGATACCGAGGAAAATGTAACTATACCACAGGCTCTTATCACACCCCTAAAAGTAATAAAAGAAAACAATGAATTAAATGCAAATGTGAGGTTAGGTGCAAACCAAACAAGGGTACCAGTAAAGAAAATACCAGTGTTCTGCTTACCTGATGGATCGGAACAAGTAGACCTTGAATATGTGGAGAACAGTACTGAACCAATAATCTCCTTTATTGGCGACTTCGATTTTCTTTCCAACTTTTATCCCGTAGAGATCAGCTTCGAAGGAAATGTTTGGCCTTCTGTCGAACACGCCTTTCAGGCTGCGAAAACAGATAATATTAAAGACAAAGAAAGAATAAGAAATGCAAGAAGTCCGAAATTAGCTAAGCAATTAGGACGATTTGTCAATCTGAAAGATAACTGGGATAGCCTAAGGAACCAGGTTATGTTAGACCTTTTGCTTATAAAATTTTCTAGGAATGATTTGGCATCTAAATTGTATGATACGGGAGAAAGGGAATTAATCGAAGGAAATTACTGGTGCGATATGTATTGGGGACAATGCTTTTGTTCCTTGCATAGAAACGAGATAGGCCTAAATAGGCTCGGAAAATTGCTCGCACAAATACGCGGCTTTCAAAGGGATTGCCCGAACTTAATGCCCGATATTGACGATAGAAAGAATATGATTCTGGCGGTAACCCGATCCAGAGCAAAGGATTTACAACCGACTGTTCCAGCAGAGAAGTCGCAACAAGTTGATGGAAGAATTATTGATCACAATCTTAGGCCGACGGGCGACCAAAACACTGGCTGCGCGCAGTCCGTGGCAGGGACTATACGCACGCCGGCTATTGGCACGCCCAGGGGGGGTGGCTCCCGACAGAGCCAACCCAAAGCTAGTGACGTCATTGCGGAACCCGCAGCAGACGACACTACATGGCGACAAGCGGATATTTTAAACTCAAAGGATGTAATCAAAGATTTTAGCGACGATTGTTACTGTCTCTCTAATTACGCACCGTCAACATTCGTGCTCGACGGAGACAAATATTTGTCTGTACAGGACGCCCTGGATTCCAAGGGTTTCCATTTCAACGACCCTAAATATCTTTTGGTCGAGAACACAAACAGTGCGCTGGAGAAATTACGAGCTAAATTCAATGAAATAACTAGGAAAACAGCCACCGAGTTTTTCATTAAATGCCTGTGTGCGAAGTTCCAACAAAATAAAGACCTTAAAGAAGGACTAATAAAAACAGAAGGGAAATTGCTGTTATATTGTAACAAAATATGCGACAATTATTTAGGGTTATGTCAGTGTTCTAGTTGTAAGTCAAACAATAATTTAAAGCCACTTAATCTCCTAGGTGTAGAATTAATGAAATTAAGAACTAGGTTTGTAAAAGAAGATAAACTTGTGCAAGAGGCAGAGAGATTAGAAAACATACCGCCGATAGAAAAGTTCAAAGAGTACCAAAGAAATGACCCAGAGTTAAGTGTCATCATTGGGACATTTAATCCGGACGGGTCTCCAACTGAGACTACAGAGCGGTACAAGGGAGTTCCAAAATTTGCCCTGAGGAATGGACTGTTGGTAACCAACACCAAAATCCCTCGGACGGTAATCCCAATAATATTACTCCCAAAAATATTCAATGATTTCCATTCCGTTATAGGTCATGCAGGAAGGGATATTATGTCCCTTGCTATTCGTAAGTTTTACTACCATAGAAAATTAGATGATAAAATTAGTGAGTTTGTTAACTCCTGTACACAATGCCAGGAGTATAAACCTAGTAAGGAGCGTTATGGTCTCCTCCGTCGTAAAATAGCTACTAATATTTTCCATAGCTTGACTTCCGATTTTTGTCATATTTCTAGCAAAGCATACTATAAGTACTGTTTAGTAATTACTGATAATTTCTCCAACCTAACCTACCTCTACCCTTGCTTCAAGGCTGACCACAGAGCTCTGCAGGAAGGACTCAATGACTTCTTTAGTAAGTTCGGTAGGGCCAGATTTGTCTCAATAGATGCTGGTCCCCAATCAAAATCAGCAGAGTTCCTGGAATATGCAAAGAAGAACGGGTTTAAAATTATTACAGCGGCCTCTGGAGCCCATATGAGTGTAGGAAGGGTTGAATCTCATGTTAAGAAATTAGTTTCAGTATTGCGCTTTTTAGTAGATGGAAAAGCATCTAGACTAGAATATTGGCACCAGTATATTAAGGCTATTCAGTTCCACATAAATAATAGTCCTCAAATTGCAACAAATGGACTATCTCCAAACGAAATAGTGTTCGGTCGTTCACTCGACACACCATTAACAATAAAAACGACACTACCGAATGAAACATCGATTCAAAGGAGAATAAAATTACTAGAACAGGTTAGGAATGAGGTTAGGAATGCTCGGGATAGAGCATTTGCTCGGTATTCCCGATACTATAATAGGAACAGGAAGGAAATAATTTTTAAAAGGGGAGAAAAAGTGTTCGTTAAATTTGAGAAGAAGGCTAGCGTTAGTAACCCCATTAAGTTTCAGAAATTCTACAGAGAAGGATCAATCAAAAAGAAACTCTCAAAAGTTGTTTACCTGGTCACACTCAGACGGCGAAATGGAATAATATGGAGAAGAAGATGTCACGTCTCTCACTTGAAGAAAGCGTACAACAGACCAATGTACCTTCAAGATAAGGGCGACATTGTACTGTTGATGTGTCAAAACGACGTGGCCTTACCTTGTCTGTAACTTGTGCTTGAGAATTCATCCAACAAAGTTAAAAAGTAATGAAATGTATCAAATGATAAATATTAAAAATAAAAATTGAAGAAATGTGTTTATGGAGAAATTAAGTCACTTGTGTGCTGTTGGTAGAAACTTTCTAACTGTAAAATTAAATCAGAGAGCCAAGACTGAATGGATCCAATAGTTAAGTTATAGAGTAGTCACAGGGGAGTTATAATGTTTCTATCAATTAAGCCTCATTGCTTAATAACATGGTATTGAACTTTTGCGGCTCACACCAGCTGACACGCTGGGTGAGAGGGATCAAGTGGATTATCCGACGGACCCACTTTTCGTGCACGAGGGATAATCCTGGATTGATTACTGATAGTGTGTGCTAATATTGTGCATTATAGAATCACTCAAAAGGGTTATCCTGATTTCCTATCCGTTTATGAAACAGAATATAATAAGATATGTTGGATGTTACAGACTGAATTAAATAGTGAAGAACGCTCATAAGAATAGTACGAGGGAACCACAAAGTTATACTCGACACTTGCAGACTAGGTTAAGCAGCAGAGCAGACGTAAACAACACAATAGGCCATAGGCGTAAACGTTTATGTGCCAATCAAAGGATTTTCCTTACCGACATTTTACCGTTCTACCATTTGATGACCCACAATGCATCCGTTTATTTTCCTTTCTCTCTCTCTCTCTCTCTCTCTCTCTCTCTCTCTCTCTCTCTCTCTCTCTCTCTCCTGGAGTTGATTGTGTCCTGCTTGTGTTGCCATTCCTAATGAACTGTCTTCTTTGCAGGGATTCACCTCTGTACGAAGGGTACACTGAAATATGAAAATAGTTCATATCCACGGCGATATCTTAAATTGCCCTCCGAATTTGTCGATAGCCCATTGCGACCGCCTGAATCCTTCAGATGTCTTCGAAATTCTTGAACGTGTTCTTGGAGACTCTCCAGTCACGATTTACATGCACCACGTATAATACGAAAGAGAGTTGGGTCCCGAAATTCAGTTTTGATTTCGAAAAAAAAAAAAAATTTAATAAGATGGACTTGTAGATATTCAATCTACATATGCTTTGGACAAACTCCACACTGTACCAGGGCGACCGTCGTTATAAGATAATTAATTTGTTAATTTGTGTTAATCTGTCTCCGTATTATAAAATGGAATCAGCCACTTGTGATAATGCTCGGTGTACCTCTAACTGGTCCCATTTTTGCTTTATGGAAAAACATGTAATATGATGCCAGAGACCATCAGAGTAGCAACTGACGGACATGTCGTTAGAGAAATAAGGGAATCATATAAATTCAACTCATTAGATGTCTACATGCTTCCACGACACAACTCGCAAGGCGCCCTATCCAAATGTATTCATAAACTGTTAACGAACGCGGATGTAGAATTAATCTCAGAGTCATGTGAACTACATTGTGCAGACACGTTGGCAACAACTGCACACATGCTTGATGTCAATAAATTCTCAGTACTAAATCCGGGATCACCTCTTGCTATAATATGCGGGTCTAATTTACAAAACAATTTGCCTCGACTAGAACAAGGCCGATATGAGTTAGTTGTTCCCTGCCCGTGCTCCGTACAGGAAACAACTGGCTCCCAGCAAACTATAATCGCGGCGCTGGAAATTTGTAACATTAATGAAAATAAAAATGTAACGGTAGAAATAAATATGGAATGGGCATCGGATAAGTTCGAGCCGTATCAACTATTTGCCACGGAGAGAAATTTTGAATACTTGAAAATGCATAACCTAACCATTCCAAAACTCTCCTTGACTAAAGTTGAACCGTTCAAAAGCAACGCTTTATCTAATTGGAAAAATATACCCACGTACAATAGCGGTTGGGTTGAAATAGCATTATGGATTGTTATCTTTGCCGCCGTATTGGGCATTGGGTACTGTTACCTACGTTTCAATTTCCCATGGATGGCATTGAATCTGTGTAATGTTAAGAAAAGGGAGGAAACGCAAAGGGAGGTAATACTCACAGGACTTGAAAATTTTAGAGCTAGACCACGGGGGACAATTCCAGACAATAGTCACAATAATACTGAGATCTATGAAGCTATTAATGAATAGATTTTAAAAAGTGCTTTTGCTTTCTCTCTTTCCTCTCTCTTAAGATTGTTTATAATAATGTTCACTCAATTTTGTTTCCGCCAGATAAATAGGGAACAAGTCCGATGATGCACTGTACTGACCGTGCCTCTACGTGACCCTCACCATGCGTCGACGTAGACTCGCCGAGCGACCACGCCGACGAGTTCAATGTTCCAACTCCACACGCCGGGGCGGCGTCTTCTTCAAGGCGGGCCAGGCCAGGCCGCCAAAAGCTGGTGGCCCATGCTCAGAAAGTAGGGGAAGATCCAAAAACCAAGAAGAAAAGCCAAAAGTAATTCAAAGAAGACAATCGAACAAGAAGAAATACAAAATTAAATAATTGAAATCTGACTACAAGAAGAAAAACACCTGAACGGTGTTCACTAAATGAGAGCATGGACCAGAGTGACGAGTCAACATGTCACTCAACCAGCACGTCGAGGGAAGTCCACCTGGCAACGCTCTTAGTCGACTAGCGAGGCGAGCGTTGTTCCAGTGGCTGCGGTTCGGAAGGCGTTAGGCGCGCCGACCCAGTCAGACCCACCTGGTGCGTAATGCCCGGGAGCGGGTTGTGGCCCATCGTGTACAAACCCACTCGACAAGAGGACGGCACCAAGGCGGCGGCGCGGGATGGGGTCATGTGGAGGAAAGGTCGTACAGCATCGCACTCACCGGACAAGAAGACCAGAGTAGGATCAAATAATGCGATGTGTCGTTTTGTTTTCTTTCTCCTTCTTGTGTTTTTTTTAAGGTATAACTGTTATTATTATTATTACGTAGAATTAAAAAGGACTCCACACTCGAACCCATTATCCTTATATAAAGTTAATGAATCAGGGACTGCAAATATTGTAACAATATGTGTCTTAAAGTCAAAAAGTATTTTAGAATTTTTTTTTTACTACCTTTTCACGTCGGGACGACGTCTCTTTTCTGCTCCTCGGATGTTACAGGGGGTAATGAGGGGTCAATAACCTCCCCAGTAATATGACTGAGCGGCGGCTATACAACCGCCAAACGCTGGCTCTGCGCGGCCGGTCAGTGGCCGGCGGATGCAACCAGATCAGGGGGTGTCACATCCCCGTTCGGGCGCATCACGCGGGGAATCGCAGGCCAGCAGGGGGAGGGGATGAGCCCTCATAAGGAGAGGATCAGGGCAGATCGAGTCAGTCGTCCCAGAGCAACGGTAGAGTGTGGAGTCCCCATTGTTCCAAGCAGTGGTAGAATATACGAAGTGCCAATAACAGAAGTGTCGATCATTCCCAACTAAGAACCCCAGGAGCTCGGCCCTAAAACAGCAGGGAGAAGCAGGAATTAAATTCCGGGTACCGAAAATTTCGTACCGTCACCTCCCGATGAGTTCATTGTGGGGGCACCTTAAACATACCTTAAACAGGAGTCTCATTGGGCAGTACACACACAAAAAAAAAAATTAAAACGCTCATGTCCTCCCCCTGTAAAAACTTGCATTATATTTAGTGTACTTTGGAACAATATTTTTGACTGAGCATGCGTGACCGGTGATTTCGCCTCAGGCTGCTGCGGAGGGCCCCTGTGTCCGGGCGGCGGCCAGTTGGGCCGTTAATAAATCCCCCACAGCCGTTAGCCTGACGTGTGCCGGCCGCGGCGCGGCCAGGCCAGACCCTCGTAAAGCACGTAAAGTTACATATCTGGGAGCGTCTGGGAGGGATGCGGCTTACTTCGGCCAACTGCACGGTTATTGACAAGAAATAACCCTCTCTCCCTCTCCGCGATATGCTTCTGCTGCCGGGGTAAAGGAAGCAGGTGTGTGTGTGGGGGGGGGGGAGGGGGGGCTAGGGTGTGCTGTGCTGCTTGCCCGTCGAACTTCGGATATATACATATGCAGATGGTTCTGGACGGATACGTAGTGGTTTGACTATTCATGCTAGTGTTCAGCGTGCGCGGTATTGAATCTGTTCTCCTGCGCCGAACTTATTCTTCCTCGCGAAACCCTGGTGTGGTAGAGCAGGAAAACGCGACCGAGCGCAGAGGCTCGTATGCGTCCGAAAACGAGAAGTTCGAATAACGTCTCACTCTCACCTGTCGTTTTCGGACGCATACGAGTCTCTGCGCTCGCTCGTTTCCCTGCCTCAACCCCTGACTGCTCGATCTCGAGATCCGATATTTCAGTTTCTACGACGGCGTCTCGATCTCGAACAATCAAGAGTCGACCCGGAAGTAGCCCGTTCGAGACTTGGAGACAATAGTAACGAACGACCCTCCTCCTGTTCCTCCTCAGCTGGACGACGGCGCGCTGCTCCCGGACTACCTGACCTACGTCCGCGACCTGCCCATCAACGACCCGCCGCAGCTGTTCGGCCTGCACCCCAACGCGGACATCCTGTGCGCCCAGAGCGCGGCCTACGCCGGCCTGGAGGCGCTCCAGTCGCTGCAGCCCCGGACGGCTGCGGGCGGGGGCGGCAGCGGGGGCGGCAGCGGGGGCGGCAGCGGGGGCGGCAGCGGGGGCGGCAGCGGGGGCGGCAGCGGGGGCGGCGCGCGCCAGGAGGAGGCCACCATGGAGGCGGCCGCCGCCCTGCTCAAGCAGATTCCACGGCCCTTGGACGTCCGCCCCATCATGGACAAGTACGTGTTGCGGCAGCGGCCGCGGGGACCTGGCTACTGCCTGCGCTCGCCTCGCTCTGCCCCTCTCGCACCTACACGGTGAAGCACACATGAGTGCGCGAGAGAGACAGGGCGAGCAGCGGGGGCGCCCTGATTAATTTTTCAACGGTTGGATAACCGCACTGATTGGTTTCCGGCGAGGACCGTGTGTATCGATTATTCTCGGCTCTTGCCCGAGGATACATTGCCACTAATGGAGTTTAGTACCAATATTGCACGGCTGCCAGTGAAGCTTCGCTGCGGTGGGCGCGAGGGATCCTTCACTATAAATTCAAGCTTACACCAATTTTTCTGATTTTTCTGGGCTTTCGTGATTTTTCTAGATTTTTTTTTCTCTTGTTTTTTTTTCTGATTTTTTCCTGTTCATGAACTGATTTTTTTTCAGGGTGTATTTTTTTTTGAATTACTGACCCCTTAGCTGGGTGGCGCCGAGCTAACGAGAGAATGTGTGTCGTGTGCGATTGCGTAAGCGGTGCTAGGGAGAGGGGGCGCGAGCATTTTGCAGCTGTGGGAGACAGAGAGAGAGAGAGGAGTAGAGCTCGTTGTCCGGGCCGCGTGTGTGTAGCCGGCGCCGGAGCCCGTGCTCACCTCACCATCCTGGTTGTCGGGGGGAGGAAATTCGGTTTCCGATGAGTTTCGCGCTCTGCTGCTTGCCCTAGTGTTCAGTCCTTCCTGTAAGCGTGGGAAAGAGGGAAACATGTTTCGGAAAAGTTTTCTGACCGGAATTCCATTTTGTGCACGGTGTAGGGGAGTGGGAGGGGCCCGGGTGGGGCCTCAGCGCGCTTGTCTTTGGGCTAAAGTGAGGGTTTGCAGTGTGACCGCACCTGTGACGCGGCAGGGGCAGGCGGCAGCAGCGCGCGTCCGACAACTCTGATTATGAGAGCGGTGCGAGCCGAGGGCCGAGGGCACGGTGGAGGTGGAGGGAGAGAAGGTGGCGGCACTCCGGGCCTCTTTACATGGGAGAGCGTGCGATACAAATCCGGACAGCTTAGGGGATTAACGCCGGGGTCCGGGTGGGTACGCCACGGTGGAGAGAGATGTCTCTCTCCACCGTGGGGTAAGCTGTAGCGCTGCGTCAGCGTTGGTAAGCGCGCGGTCCGGGGAGGCCCCTCCACCTGCTGCTGGCCGCCCGGACTCAGCTCTCTCTCTCTTTCCACCGTGACCGCTGCCGAGGGGATAAACTGCCCGTCCCGTAGGAATACCGCCATGCAGCCCCCCCCCCTACGCGTCTCTCTCTCTCTCTCTATCTCTCTCTCTCTCTCTCTCTCTCACTCTCTCTCTCTCTCTCACTCTCTCTCTCTCTCTCTCTCTCTCTCTCTCTCTCTCTCTCACTCTCCCCCCCCTCTCTCCCCCCTTCTCCATCCCCCTGATGTTTGAGGGCCGTACATTCACTGTTTTATTCTTTTATTTCTCCTCGCCGGCCGTCTGGCCGCTCGCATTTGCTTGTGACAGGCTTCAAAATGGAGGAGGGCCTCCCATTATGCGTTAGCAGGGCTGCTCTAAAACGGACGGACACTCCTCACTAATTCACTAAATACCTTTTTCTCCGTCTTTTCTTCTTGTTTTCGTTGCTTTTGCTGTGTCCTTTTCCTCTTGTTCCTAGGCTCTCCCCCCCCCCCCCACCCCCCCAGCGCCACCCTTTTCACACAATCCCTCGTGGAACAAGCGGGCGAGGGTCGAGGAAGCGGGGAGGGTTCCCAGAAGGACGTTGAGCAGGCGGCAAGCGCGTGGTTCGGCCGTGTGGTTTTGATCCGCAACGGAAATAAAACGACTGCAAAGATTTGCATGTTTGGGATTCGAATGAAAAGAAATACCGAGAAAAGTCGCTGGTGGTCGCATAAAAACGTGAGGTCGCTCAGAATCGCAGCGGGGTGAAATGACCTTTTCTATTTCGGAGGCGAACTTGTTCCAGGCTGGAGAGTTGGGGTGTTACAAAAAAGTAGCACATGTTTTTAGTTATTTTTTTTTAAATTAAAATTATATTTTAATAAAAAAACCTATTTGCTGCCAGGTACCCAGTCAAGTACGAAGAGTCGTTCAACACGGTGCTGGTGCAGGAGGTGGTGCGCTTCAACAAGCTGCTGACGACCGTCATCCAGTCCCTGGAGGACCTGATGCGAGCCCTGCGCGGCCTTGTGGTCATGTCGGCCGTGCTGGAGGCCGTGGCAGACTCTCTCGCCGCCAGCGCCGTGCCCCAGCTGTGGGCGGCCAAAGCCTACCCGAGCCTCAAGCCCCTGGGTCAGTAAGAGGGGCGGCCAGCTCGAAAAAAACGTGTACACAGTAATACCTGTGTATTTCTAGAAATACACTAAAAATACAAGGAAATACTCTACAATACACAGAAACACAGAAATACTTAACAAAAATACGAGAAAAATACCGAAAAATACACAAGAAATACAAGGCAAGTGTACACAGAAATACATGAGTTGGCCACCCCTTCCCTTGGGTCAGTACTATGGCAGGGTGCGAAGGATAACACATAAGTTAACATGGGAATAACCCCCTGGGCCCCTCGCTAAGTGCTTTTTCCCTTCTCCCTCCCGCAGGCGCCTGGGTGGCGGATCTCCGGGCGAGGATTGGCTTCCTGCAGACCTGGGTGGCGCAGGGGATTCCTGCGGCATTTTGGATTTCCGGCTTCTTCTTCCCTCAAGCTTTCCTCACTGGCACCCTGCAGAACTACGCCCGGAAGCACGTCGTGTCGATCGACACCATCGGCTTCTCCTTCCAGGTGACACAGCGCGGTGTTTGCGCGGCGTTTGCGCGGCGCGCAGCCTTCCAGAAAAATAGTAACAAGCAATTGTGAGGTGAGACTCTGGACGCGTGCTCCGAAATTATATGCTGTGCGGAGACGAGAGCGGAGGCGAGGCGAAGCGAACGGACTGCACGGAGAGAAATAAGAGCCCACGCTCATGCTAGTCTGCACGTTCGTTCCACGTTCGTTTGCGTCCGGATTCGCCTCCACGCGAAATGTCATTTCGGAGCATCCCTCCTGCTGTTCAAAGTTTCGTACACATTTTCTTGTTGCAAGAACACGCTTTCCTGGTTGTCGCGACCTTCAGCTCCTCCTACGCATTGCTATACAGTGTAGCCTGAGCGCGCCCCGCCCCGCCCCGCCGCGCTCCTAGCCTATCCCACACCGCAGGGCGAGGGGGCATTATATTTCCCATTTATTTTCTGCCAGCACATGCGTCGCCCGTGGTCCCTGTCCCACCCGCCTCTCTCTCTCTCTCTCTCTCTCTCTCTCTCCCCCTCTCTCTCTCTCTCTCTCTCTCTCTCTCTCTCTCTCTCTTACACACACACTTTCTCTTTCTCTCTGACCCCCATGCCCTAGAAATAACGAGCACACATCCAATTTATCTCACTGTAGGTGCTGAAGGCCAGGCCGACTGGCCGGCCGGCCGAGGGCTGCGTCATCTACGGCCTGTTTATGGAGGGTGCGCGCTGGAGCGAGTCCGAGGCGTCCGTCTCCGAATCGCTGCCCAAGGAACTGCATACTGGTAAGTGGATCACTCGGATATCAACCTCTTTCAAGAAGGGCTCGTAGCAAGGGACATGTGGGTGGAGTGCCAGATGGCGATTGTGCGCAGTGATGCCAGAAAGTGTGGCAAAAAACCGCCCAATACACGTGTGCGTGACGGGATTATATCTCCGCCTGCCTACTAGGCAACGTCTGGGCACGAGTGCAGGAGAGTTGCCTAGTAGGCAAGCGGAGATACCGCCACCTGCACGCAGGTGTATTGGGCTTGTGTGGATGTGGCGCGTGGGAGATGAGACGAGCCGCTCGCAGTGGTGAAAGAGAGAGAGAGAAGAGGCAGGCTCGCCCGCCGGGCTCTGCTGTGTGTCATAGTAAGTATAGAAAGTGTTCGGGCCGGGGCGTGACTCAGATTGAAGCCTGAGCATTAGGCACCTCTGTTGTACGGGCAACGCGGCCGGGTTCCTGCTCCTCCGCCTTGAAGGGATTTGTTCAACCCCATGTAGAGGGATTTCTTTCGTAGACCCAGGCGTATATTATTTTGTTGTTTGCAAAACACACACACACACACAGCAGCACCGCATTGTAGCCCCACAAATTGGAAAAGTTTTTTTATGAGATTCTTATGGGGGGGGGGGGGGGCGGACATGAGAAACGAAGCCCATTATTATGTTACCTGCCGCGCGCTCCCATATTTAAACCCCCCCGCGCTTGTCCTTCTCTTCCGGGCAGAGATGCCGGCCATCCTGCTGCTGCCGGAGCCGGGCCACCGGGAGGCCGAGTCCGGCGTGTACCTGTGCCCCGTGTACAAGACCCTGCAGCGCGCCGGCACGCTCTCCACCACGGGCCACTCCACCAACTACGTGCTGGCCGTGGAGCTGCCCAGCCGCCGGCCCCAGGGCCACTGGATCGCGCGCGGCGTCGCGCTGTTCTGCGCGCTTGACTACTGATGGCTGCGCTAAGCGCTCCATTAATCACTCCCCACACTCCTCCCTTTACTGTTCCCCCACGTCCACCTGCATCTCGCGCGAGCGCGCGCTCTCATCCGCCTCCCCCTTGCCGCGTTTCATGGTATCGACGATTTCGCAAAACGCGATGATATTTTTTCCTTTTCTTTTTCGAAACGTTATTGTTGGTATTATTACAGCGATTATTTGATGTATGGCCTGTGCTGCGGGACTAGGCGGTGAGTCAGATTTCCCTACCGGCGTGCTTGTCGTGGTTGTTTGTTTTCTGGCATTTTGTTTTTGTGAAATATGTTGGACAATCCGAATGGCCCCAGAGGCGGCAGTATACTTTAGCAGGTGACATGAAATGTTCCTCTTTGTTCTCTCGCAATTGAGACGTTCAAACCTTTTTTTTTAGATTGTCATATAATTATTTTATACAAAAGTTCTATAAATACAATTTGATTTTAAGACAAATTCACATGTACACATATTTGCATAAATTAGGTTTTGTGGTTTGTAGCACAATGTTTGCTGTTCGTTCACATTGGAAAAATACTTAAATGCTTTCGTTTGGAGTCTAGTCGGCAGGGGGATACAAAAGATTCTTGTTCTGACGGGAAGAGTGAGGCCGACCAGAGCAAGAACAACTGAGGGCAGCAAAGACTGCTTAAAACATCGGACTTATTTCCTGTCCGTCTCTCACTACTAAATTGTATTTCCCGTCTTTTCGATCCCGGGAGGAAGGATCTTCAGTTTCAACTTAGTTGTAAAACTGTACTCAAACTGCATTATACTATTGAAAACTATTAGAAAAAGTACCAGTTATTTCGGACAACTGTAGTTTTGTACAGTAAAACTGTAGTTTCTGACACCTCAGTTTGCCCACTGCATATTTAACTGCAGTTAGAGTGCTGATCCTTCCACCCGGAATGAAGTTTAGGCCGGCTGCCGACGCTGCGGGATGGTGCGAGAGATCGTCCTCCAACGCTCTCTTTCTTATTCTGTCATGGAAGTCCAAAGTTTCAGACTGAAATGTACAGCAGGGAAGTAAAGGACGCTTGGAAACAGAGGGAAAAAACAAGCAGGCTGATACCTTCGTATCATCTGCTAAAAAGTGAACGGTGAACGGAAGCAAGTTCCGTTTTGTGGTGGCTTGTTTGCGCCGCCGATTCCCGGTACGCTGCTCGATCAGAGTTCTGTCCGCGTTCTCCTCGCGCTGGCCTCTTTACACGCCCAACAAGTGCCAGCCCACATACAAGTTCACTTGGTAGCAGTTGGGACAGCCCTTGCCGCCCTTGCCCAATAGACCTGTGAAGGCGGGCGCCGTATTATTGAAGATTGAGGTGTTGGGCGAAGTGGTGGGCAGGAGGTGGCGGGAGGGGGTGGCGCGTGAGGCGGCGGGAGCAAGGCCCTCGAGCCTGCTCGCCCATGGCTATCGCCTCGTCCTCAGTTGACCTCCTGCTCCCGGAGCGGCCCGCCTATGGGCCCGCCTATGGGCCCGCCGCCCGCCAGGCCCGACGATGAGTCATCGTCCGCCGGCAGCTGCTCCTTCTGCACGAGCCGCACGGGCTGCGGCCGCGACATCATCTTCTGCTGGCTGGAGGGGAAGAGAAGAGAAGCGCAGGTGTCTTACTGACGGGCTCGGGCCGGGCCGCTCGAGGGGGGTGGGGGGGGATCACAAAACGTCTAACATGAATTTTGGTTTTGATTTTTTAAATATATATTTTAAGAGGGTAATGAAAATTCCTATCACTTTTTGATAAATTTGGATTTTGTAAAATTATTATTTCTGCATTTTTTTCCCCTTTGTTTTCAGTTTTTTGTCCGTCTGCTCTTAATTTTTCGGATTTTTCTGAAACTCTCTTCTCGATTTAATATTGGTTTTTGAAAAAAAAATGTTTTCGATTTTTATTTTGACATTTTTGGGGGGCCGTACAACGAACTTCCGAAGTGATCCACCCCCTCGAGAAGACGTGGGCAATGGTACGCACCTGGGCGGGGAGTACTCGCCGCGCTGCCGCCGCTTCTTGTTGCCGGCGAAGAGCTTGTAGCCGATGAAGGCGAGGACGGCGAGCAGCGGACCGATGATGCCCACCACCCAGGCGAACGTCAGGCCCACGTTCTTAGACGAGTACTCCTGGGCACCTGTGTGTCACACGACGCGAACCTTTGTCTTTCACCTGGCTCTTTGCGGAGCGCACCGGCCGAGGTTGAATGGAAATTGTCCCAGAATTTCTACGCGTGGCGTTGCGTTTGCTTGGCGTCGGTGATGAGTGATTGGAACGGGTATTAGAAATGTCTGGAAAAATTTCCATTCCACCTTTCATGGCATTAAACATAGGAAAACAAAAGAGAGAAAACGAAACAGAAACATTCGAGTGCGTTTGGATGAAGTGCAAGGGCACGGCACACGGCTCCATCGCCCCAGAAAGCCAGTTCCCGCCATTATAAAATGGAATAGAAATTTTACCATCCAGTCAAAAAAGACGTCTGAAGTTTGTTGTTTTATTTAAATAATTATTAAAAAGAAACATATTTACACATCGCACGCTATGTCATGGGTGATGTTCACCTCAACACCATTGTCTTTGGATGCACAGCATACCTACTAAAAATCTACGGATAAAAACCTCTGCTTCACGACTCCTCCTCTTTGGCTTAACTTGTACAAGACGAAATGAAATATCGAGGACTGGGGCTGCCCCGCTGTCTTCCCAAAAACTGGGAGAGAAAGAGGGAGCGAGCACGGCGACGGGACAGGCGGCGGACCACCACCGCGTCTCAGAGCCGACTATGTATAGCGCTCGCGCTCAGATGAGGATTTACCCAAACGTAATGAGAAGATTAATCAGGCCGTCCCTGGCAGCTAGCTGCTGATCCTCCGGCCCGCCCCGCCCCGCCCCGCCCCGCCCCGCTCCGCCGCACCCCGCCCGCACTCTCCTCCGCTCCGGACCGCGACAGCCCGAGCGCGAGAGTAACTAAGTAGAACATTGGCGTGACGTCGGCGTCCCGACGCCCCACTAGAATATGTCGGTCTGCACGCTGCCGGCGCCGCTGCGCGTGTCGCTGGGGTTGGCCGGCGAGGACGGCGGCGAGGACAGCAGCGACTCGTCCAGGTCCCACGCCTTGTCCTCGAACTCAATGTCTGGCTTTCCGGGCAGGGGCTCGTGCGTGTGGTACACGCCGTCGTATTTGAGGGGCAGCTTCTCGGGCTGCTTGGCCGGCCGGCCCGCACTGCCGCCGCTGCCGCCGCCGCCGGCGGCCGAGTCGGTCGGCGACGGGGTCGCGGACGCGCCGAGCAGCGGGGGCGCCGCCATCACCCCGAGGTCGCTCGGGGAGCTGTCGACGCCCACCCCGGCCTTGTACTGGCCCGCCCCGAAGCCCGAGTCGCCGTCGTACTCGTTGGCGGGCGACGCCTTGCCCGTGAGCAGGGGCGTCGCGCCCTTGGGGGAGCCCTTGCCGCCGCGCTTCTGCAGCGAGCGGCGGAAGGAGCCGGCGTCGAACCTCCAGGACGAGGCCGCCCCCTCCGAGCGCCGGTGCCGCACGTAGCGCATGTACACGGCTAGGACTATGACTATGATCGGGAGCATGATGAGGAGGATCACGCCTACGGGGATCCAGGAGTTCTGCGACTCGTACTCGACCATACCTGCACGGGGGAAAGGAGATTAAGGTTTCCATCTTATAAATGTTATTTTTTTCCTCTCTCGGACCGTCGAAAGCGCCCGCGTGTGTGTGTGTGCGGGGCGGCGATCAGGCAGGAAGTGCTCGCCCCCGCATCTCTGCATCTGAAATGTGGCACGTTGGAGAGGGTTTTGACGTAGAGAGCGGGATCACGCGCGGCTATTGATACGGTATAGAGGAAAATGACAGAAAATTACGAAGTATGTCGTGGAAAAAGGGTGATCTCGCTTCGAGTCTGTACGAGTTAGATGAGTTGTCGCCCCGCGCTGTACGATAGGCTGCAATCAGACGTTCTCGTATGGAAGTGAAAATGCGCAGGATTTCTCTGGGACGGCAGGGCATACTCACGAAGGCATTCGGTGTATCCGTAGTCAGGCGTGTCCCAGCGGCCCTCCGGCAGGCAGGTCCGGCGCGGGTCGCCGACAAGGACGAAGTTCTGGTTGCACTCGAACACAACCTTCGTGCCGGGCACGAAGAGGAACGTACTCTTTCGGCCGAATCGCGGCGTCTCCAGGATACCACACGAAACCACTGCGCAAGGGTGAGGATGGGTATTGTTTTAGGGCCCGCCGAAGATAAAAATTTTATCTGAAAGCATTACTGCAGGACTTTAAAGAATTCAAGCGATCCTACCTCTCCTGTGGTTCACCATCTTCAAGTTGACGACGTCGGCGTGGTACTTGAGGGTGTAGTGAGCAACGTCTCTGTTGAGAGTGACCGAGTAGTCGTACATGCACGGGTACGAGTCCCCGCACAGGGCCTTGGCCATCTCGATATCCTTCGATCTAGAAAGCAGCACGAGTTTTAATGCGCTCCGTGTTCCGTTTGCATTTTGTTAGCTCGGTTGGGTAAAACGGAAACAAAAATTACAGCCAATAGATGGTAATTACCGATTCGCAGGTATGATCTCCTCGGGCGTGGCCTTAAACATCGGTACAAAGCTTTTGTTGGCGTAAAAACTCGAAAGTCGGCCGTATTCTCTAAAGAAGAGGGCCGCCCCTTTGTTCTTGTCTTCTTTGTCTTCCAGCATCCCTGCGATCGGAGAAAAACTAAATAATTAGGTATCTCCCATTCCGCCTTTCTTTTAGAAATTGCAGCGTTGTCAAATATCCTCACACTTCATCGCGAAATCTTTATGGACCCTCTCAAAATTATTGAGATTGTTTGTCACCGGTGCCTGCGTGCCGTCGGGCAGCGTGAAATCATCCGTCATGTCGAAGCTCCAGTTCCCGAAAAGCCCTCGAGTTTGATTCTGGCAAGAGAAAAATATTTTAACTATGTCTGTTAAAAAAAAATAATCAGTAACTCTGAGAAGAATCTAAAGGGTCTCGGTCGCTCTCACAATGTAGGTCCAGGGCAGGTATACTCGGGCCGACATGTAGCCGTTGTTCTCCACCACTTCGACACCCACACCCGAGTGGAACATCATAATGACCTCGGACTGGTTGAGGATGTAGGTGGGCGTGTACACCGTCACTCCTGTGGGGAAAAAAGGAAAAAAGAAGAAAAACGCGCCCGCGTGGGCATCAGAGAGCTGTATCCAAGGTGGCTGTGTCAAGTTAGGGCCAAGGGCCATGGGCAAGGGCCATGAAAGCAGTGTGCCCTAGGCGGAAACTCCTCTGAATTTCAGTGTACATATTTTTGGATTTTTTTGTTGAATGTTTTTCAATTTTTGCTTGAGTTTTCCTTATTTTTTAAAAAAAATTCTGAATTTCTTTAAAGCTTTTCTGAATCACGAGGCGTGCAAAAATTGCAGAGCTGTTTCCCCCTCGGGTGTGCCGCTACTGCTGCCCGGCGCGCCCTACCTTGGAAGTGCTGTATCCGGAGCGACTCGCGGTCGAAGTACACGCGCCTGTTGTCCGCGAACACGTCGAGGCGGTAGCGCCACTGCGCGTACGACGGCCGGATGCGGACCTCGACGACGGTGGAGGAGTTGTCCTGCGCCGCGATGGAGGTGAGCTGCGTGGCGGGCACCGGGCCGTACAGGTTGGGCGGCATCTGCTCGAAGCGCGCCTGCACGTCCAGCCTCTGCTTCTGTGTGTCGACGTGCACGAGCACGAACTCGCCCTTGCCGTTGAACGTGTACTGCAGGTTGTCGAAGGTGACCACGTGCGGATCTCCGAATACCGACGCTGCATGCAGCAGGGAAAATTTTGATAAGAACATTTTTTTTTTTTACTGCAAATATATTTCCAATTTTTTCAAGGCACGAAGAAGCCTTTTCTTTAAATAAAAAAAATTGGATTATACTCACCCACTTCTGGAGGCTGGTACGAGACGCAGTCCTGTGTCGGCCTGCGCTCGAAGCGGAAAGTCTCGCAGCCCACAGCCTGCTCGTCTTGCCACATGCAGCAGTGGTAGAAGGGGATCATGTCGTTGTACCACTGTGACAGTGTCGGCACCTGCAAGCACGCGTTACGGTACGTTAAAAATAGAAAATAGGGTAAACTGGAGGACAGTTTTCTTCGAAATACTGTATCCCCCCCCCCCCCCAACTCAAGTTTCAAGTTTAAGGCAAACTTTGTCCCTAACAAGCTTCATGGTCCGAGCCCACCCCATGATTCAGGAGGGGCACCACGTGCCGGTCGCCCCAAGACCACAATTTATCGCCTTTTTTTTCTTTCATTTTAGAGAGCAAATTAAGCGAAACTCGAGCATGGTTCAGCTTTTCCTTTTTTTATCGCGTAAATACTTTCAGCATTCATTATGGTCAGATTGCTTCTATGAATTTTGTAAAGCAGGCCCGCAGCCAGCCATAAATTCTTTTAATTACAGCTCAAGCTATCCCCTCTCACCTTGTTCGCCTCGTTCCAGGGCAGCACGCCCAGGTTGTGCGAGCGGTGCGGCCGCGAGCCCCACATCTGGTCGTACGACATCATGAGGTAGTTGTTCTTGTCGTAGCAGCACTGCTGGCCCGAGCCCTGCAGGCTGGCCGCGCCGGTGCGCACGCAGTGCACCGCGCCCTTGTGGTAGAAGCACTCGGGGTTGGCGATGCGGTCGCACTCGAAGTCGGGCAGGAAGCGGCCCTTGTCGGCGAGCGCCTGCTCCAGCGTGCACGGGCACTGCGCCACCTCGGCCGCGAAGTTCTTCCGGTAGCGGTCGTCCATCAGCCAGTTGTTGCACAGCTCCTCGGGCCACTTGACCCCGTACAGGCGCTCCCACTGCGGCCCGAAGTACCAGGCCAGCGGGATGGGCCGGCTCCACAGCGTCCTGCACGGAGGGGAGGGGAGGCACGCCGCTGGTGAGGCACTTCTTTTTCAACCTACTCTTCACTGGTAATACAAATGTTTAGTTTCTATACATCATGGTGTATAGTTGGCAATTCTATACATGACATGATGTATAGCAGGAACTAAACATGACAAGATGTTTAACACCTATACTTTTCGCAAATGTTTAGAGGTTAAACATTTTGTGATGTATAGAAGTATACACTTGGGCGAAGCTTCACATGGAAAAGCATAGGGATAACACGCTGCGCAAAGTGTATAGCCAACTGAACACTTGCAAAGTGTTTAGAAAATAAACATCTGCTGATGTATAGTTTGAACTAAACATGATATAGTGTTTAAGTATTAAACATTAGCAGTTAAACATCATTTGATGTTTAGAACTATACATTTGTTTTACCAGTGTTCTTGCCGGCGAGGCGAGCAAGCTACTTACGGAGACACGGAGAGGCCCCGAGTACTGAGTGGGATTCATCAGACTAATTTGGATGAAGCCGAAGTGCATGTTGGTCATGTTGAGGTTGTTGCGCTGGCGGTACGCACCGGGAGACAGGCTGTAGGCCCCCGTGTTGGGCACGCCCTCCTATAGTGCAAAGAAATTGTATTGTAAATATATTTTAGTTTGAAAGACTCAATTCGCTGTGTCATCGTCATTATCTTGACTTTGCCAGCGAGCGCGACACATGTCTGTCTTCCTCCCCGCCCCACCTTCTAGCCCCCCCCCCCTCCCCCCAATTGTTATTACTCTCGCGAGGCGAGGAGCCCTGCTGTGCCGTCCTCTCGGCTTGTCTCATGCAAAATGAAATTGGACATATCAAAAGAGTCCTCCCTTTGCTTCAGGTTATGAGGTGAGGCATGCGGCCTGTAAGTGAAGTGAAGGATACGATACAGGGGACGGTTCTCCTCGTACGTAACTGCAAGCACTCGCCCAGGTCGCAGGTGAGTCGTTCACAGGGTATCCAAAGTATATATGCCAGCGCGCGGGGGAAAGGGGGGGGGGCGTACCTCCAGCACGTCAATGTAGACGAGCTCCGGGTGGATGGTGGGCTCTCTGTATCCCCACAGCGAGATCTTGAGGGACGCGGCGTTGTTGGCCGTCAAGTTGTACGCGCTCCAGGTGAACTTGATCTCAGACGGGCTCTTCTGGTGAACGGCGCGGTCCAGGAAAACGATCCGCTCGGTGGCGGTGGCCGGCGTCTCCACGAAGAACTTGCCCTTGTAGTTGAAGCGGGACTCGGTGGTCTGGATCTCGAAGCGCACGTAGCCGTCGGCCCAGAGGCGCGGCTGCACGCACAGGGCCCGGTTCACGTCCACGACGGTGCCGGTCACGTCCTCGTCGTCGAAGCGGCAGAGGACCTTCTCACCGGGCACGAAGCACGGGCCCGTGATGTTGACGACGGTGCCGCCCAGCATGTTGCCGCTCTCCGGGGCGAACACGAGGTCCAGCGAGGACCCGGCTGGAAAATGATGCACCAGTCAGGCAGGCAGGCAACGTAACCATAGCTCCCTTGTATTTTTTTATTTTCGTAAAGGGTAATCAAAATCTGCTAGACACGGTGTGATTTTGGCGCGATCCAGCGGGACGGGGACGCTTGCGGAGCGGAGTGTACTTTAAAATTAGTTCTTCAAAAACAACCAGCTTAGGGATGTATGTGTTGTTGACGAACAGCCATGTCGTTTGAGAAAAAAGAAAAAGAATGTTAAAGATAAGCTATTTTTGTTTTCAATGAAAGGCGGGAAAAATGTTCCTGGGCAACTACTTGTTGGTCCTGGATATTTTTTGTTGTTACTCGACAAAACAGTCCCTACCAATCGGTGTTGCACAAAAAAAGGCCGGTCGCAGTCGAAAACGCAACGACAAATATCATGTCAATGTAGAACACGATTTTTCACAGTTAGGTGCTTAATGGCGCCCCCACAATGGCCGTTACCGAGGCGGAGCGCCTGCGACAAACTGGATAGGCCAACCCGCCAAGCTCTCTTGTGAAGGTGGCTGCCTACCTGGAGAGCACAAGCGCATGGGCGAAGCAGGAATTAAATTCCTTGTACCCAAAATTTCGTACCGTCACCTCCCGAAGAGTTGATTGTGGGGGAACCTTTAGGAGCCCGTCTCACACGAGAGCTGGCTACCTAGCTGCCGCGCCTTGCGGCTTTCGGCTTAGTGCTCGCGGACGCGGAAGCACTCCGAGGGAGAGTGGCCGTGTCCAACCAACATACGCTGCCGTTTTATAGGGGGGCGCTGAGCGCGGCCTTAAAACAAAGTTTCGCGCAGCGTCCCCCCACTTCCTGCTCAAGGATTCCCTCGTCCTCCGCGACTCGCCGGTTTCCCAACGTCGGCGACAGGAAGCCATGCGAGGCGCGCTGGCGCCTGCGCTCCTCCCTCCCACTCGCCTACATGCCCCTCGCCACCGCGTAGTGAACTCACCCACGTCCTTGTTGCAGTTGCCGTTGAGGATCTTCTCGTCGATGCGGAAGATGTGCCTGCCGGGGAAGCCGTTGACCCAGCCCCTGCTGCTCAGGTCGCGCACCGTCGTGAACTGCGAGTACGGCTTGTACTCGTAGCACTGGGTGCCGTTGCCGCCGTTGAAGCCAACCTGGTGCCGACGAAAAGAATGTGAGTGTCATGGGTTTGAGGACTTCTGCTGCTTACGAAAAAAGCGATGGGATCACATCTCTGAAACTTTTTACATTTCTCGACATTTCTTCATTCGGAAAATTTTTCTAACTCCAAAAATTTCAGGGGAAAATGTCAAGAATTATAAAAAGTCAGAGGGATTCATAAAAATTCCAAATCCTCACTGAAAAAAAAATTACTAAAATTCTAATATTTGAAGTTGTTCTCCCTCAGGGGAAAGACTCTGGCGGTGTGCTTACGAATGCGGGGGTGCCGCCCTCGCCCGTCGTCGTATCTCCGGACGCCTCGGTGTGCGTCGTCCATTGAATGTTGAGGTAGTTGAAGATGGCGTACGTGTACACCTCGTCCGTGGCGAGTACCAGCTGGAAGGTGTTGGTCTGTGCGAGACGGCAGACAAGATTAACGTTTCAGTACAACCACGAAAGAACTAGAGTCGTTTCTGGGCCACAGTTTTTCGGACCCATCCCTGCATTGTACCCATGGCTCACGCCCACGCTCCCCGCCCCCTCCCACGGGGACCGGCGCGTCGTCTCGTTAAACTCCTGTTTGGGCGGCGTCCAGCTGACCGCACGGTGGCGCCCCGGCGGCGCGCGAGCAAAAGACGCGGCCAATGGTGGATCCGTGGATCCTCGCCAAGCCGCGCAGTGCGCGCAGCCACCGGCTGTAAATCTACCCGCCCCCGTACCGGGCCATGTCCCCCCCACCCCTGGTCTCTAACCCATGCGTGACCCCATACTTTTCCCCCCTAGCGTGAGCTAATGTACGACAGACAATTTTCTCACCCGTGACGACGCTTCCGGCCCCGAACGAATGCGAGTTCTTCGCTCGTTCCACGAGTAGCCTAACCTGGGGGGGGGGGGGGGGGGGGGGGGGGCTCCCTCCCTTTCCAAACAGACTAATACGCCAGGCCCTTCTCTCCCCAATGCGAAATAGGCCATTCCGCGCGAGCGATCAGCGCAGGAAGAAGATGACAAGAATCACAAAAGCTTGGTGGTGAGGGTGACCCTCACCACCACGTTTTTGTGATTCCTGGCATCTTCTTCCTGCGCCGATCGCTTGAGCGGAATGGCCTATGCCGTCTTTGGACATGATGTCTAAAGGAGGAGGAAAATGAAAAAAAGATGAAGAATCGAAGAATAAATGTCGTTGTCACTGGAAATGTACTAGTCACATTTCTCGCCCGTAATGAGCGGAATATTTTTTCATCGCTCAGTAAAAGTGACTTTCGCTAAAACGACTCAAATCGAGTCTTTTCTGGAATTTTTTAAATCGCTCCAAAAGAGTGACATTTGATGGTTTGACTCAAAAAGAGTCATCAAAGTGACTCTAATAGAGTGATGTTCATCCATGTCACTCTCCCAGGAGAATCCAAATTTGGTACAGAAAAGTCGCTCTCCAAAGATCGAAAAAGGTGACTCTTCCATTTTCAGTGGTGACAGATTATTTTTTTTCGGCCTCGTTTTGCGGTAGTTATTCCCGCACGGCGGCGGTTGGCGGTCGCCATGACCTACGGCCTCGCCTACGGCCGTGTGCCCCCCTTTGTGGAATTGCCCTCGTTTCCCTCGGTTGTTTTCCAGGGAGGGCGTGGTGTGGACCCGCGCGCGGCGCGGGGCGCGCGGTGGCGTAACGACGGGTCAGTCAACAGTGATGGCGCCCTGCCGGGCCGGGCCGGGCCGGGCCGGGCCGGACCGCCGCGGGCCTGGACGGGCAGATGGGACCGGACCTTCGATCAGCGGGGCCCGGCCCGGCCCAGCCCGGACCAGAGGACCCGGAGCCGGAGCAGCCCGGAGCACCCGGACCCGGAGGCAGACGACCACCTATATCCTCACCGCGCGACGCTCCTCACCGCTCCGACCCGACACCCGACCCGACCGGGAGAAACTTTGTTTTTTCAGAGCAAACAGCGATGTTTAAGCGCGAGCCGAGCGTCCTGCGCACGCGGTGTAGGGACACTGGGCCGCTACGGGCTTACATGGAAATGGCCCAGTTTTGGATCCATTATATAGCACCACCGCGCCCCGTCCGCCGCGCTGCGCTGTAAGCAGAGTGTACCGGGGCGTGGCGTGGCGGTACGCGCGAGAGAGACAGCTAGTCACTGTGCGACAGAGAGGTCCGCGGCGCGTACCGGCGCTACACCGTGGTCCTGCGGTTACGCCGCGCCGTGCCTGTCGCGGCTGCTGCCGGGCCCTGCTGCCCTGCTGGCGCGCCGCTCCCCCCCCCTCCCCCCACAACTTGACAGGGGGGCCGCGTCTCGCTCTAACACCCCTGGAGATTTATCCCCCCCCCCTCCCCGAACCCACCCGCCTCCAGGCGCCTCCAGGCACAGCCTCAGTTGCCTCCACCCCGACCGTGATCCGAAGGTCGACTCGTCTTACCTTATACAGTGAGTTGTCGATGCCGCCGGCGAAGGAGACGTTCTTCCAGGTAGCGATGATGGCGTGCTTGGGCACGAACGTGTCGGCGCCCACGATGCCCTGGCGCACGTCCCACATGAGGCGCTCGCGCATCATCACGCCGAACTGGTCCGTGCGGAACTGCGGACGCCACGAGAAGGAATTAGTATTTTCTCTCCTAAAATGGGATCCACCGCGACAGCTCGTCACTTAGCCTTAACTTGCCGCTGTCTCTCGTCCATCGCGCTTTCTATGCACAAAAAGGCATACTCCCCCCACCCACCCCCACTTTTGCCCAATTTAAGCGGCAAAGTCCGCCGCCTGCGGGGATCACTGTCGCCGCAAAATTCATTGTGCCTGTCAGCACCGCGCTCCGCTCTGAGGTTTTACATAGAGAAATGTTAATTTTTGCAGCTGTGCCCGTGACAGTTTTGGTCGCTCTCCCGTGCTTTCTGGACCTCTCTCTTATTGCTAGCCGAACTCTGATTTCAAAAAGCTTGCTGACCTTTTGAGAACAGGTCGCTATAGCTGTGCTCAAATATTAAATTTAAATTTTCTGTGAGTTCGATGCTCGATTTTTTTTTGTCCAGTTTTCATTAGGTCTATTGTATATGACGATAATTAAAAGGGTACTTCACTCCATTCAAACCGGATCCAAAGAAGAAAAGTATTGCTTCCTGAATTGTTTCCTCCTTGACGCCGATTGGCTTACGCCAACAAAGTTCTCGGGCACGCCACTAGGGCGGTCGCAGACCTGGTGGTCGGTCGGAGAACTTCGACGGCATCAGCGTCAAGGAGGAAACAAATCAGGAAGCAATACTTTTCTTCTTTGGATCCAGTTAAAATGAAGTGAAATACCCTATTCACGTCATAAATTGCTTTAATTTTTAATTTTACCTGCAGGTCTCTCTCCAGCCGGAAGTAAACGCCTGGGGCGCGCTGATCCACTTCGTCCGGTCGGATGGAGCCAATGCGGCATTTGCTGAAGAAGATGCCAATGAAGGCCGGATCGGCCTTGAAGGGCCACTCCTTGACGGGGAATTTGAGCGGGTACGTGTAGTGCTCCGGAGGGTCGGAAAACTCGAGGTAGCCGTTTAGCGAAAGCTGTAGAGACACAGAGAGGAGAGACAGAGGGGTAATGAATCGGGCGTCTGAAACCTCCGCGGTCTCTGCGTACAGTACTATAATACACACCCTCGTGTAGTTGAACCGGAAGCCGAAGAAAGGGAGTTGGAAGTTGAGGTTCTTGTGCAGCTGCGATATGGACGAGTGCATGTCCTTTTGGAAGTCTCCGTTGCCATCATCGCCACACTTGTCAAAGTACCAATACATAAACTTGGAGCGGATCTTGGCGAGCTGGTCCGGCGTGAGTGTGAACGCGCCCTGTGGGTTCTGCGAGGTGCTCTTGTACGAGGGGGGACCGCACTGTCCATCTGCGAGCGCGTCTGAGAATCAAACATGTAACGCAAACTTAGTTAAAACGAGAAATAGTGTTTTTTCTTTTTTTTTCGCGGTATGACGTGCATACCGCGCTGCTATTCTGATGCCGAGTATGTGGCTCAATTTACTACTATGGTAAAGAAATCGTCATGGAAGGGAGTTCCGTTGATGAGCATATCCATCCATCGGATATGCGATCCATCATCCTCTTTCCGTTTCCGTTTCGAGGAATAAAGGGATTCGTCTCTGCCTCGTCCTCGTGTCTGCCGGTGCGTTCCTGAATCACCCGCAGAGATAAGGGGCGAGCAGGCGACTCAGGCGGGCGTGGCGCCGGGGCCGGGCGCGGCGGCGCGCCGCGGGGCGTGGCGCCCTGGGCTGGCCCGGTGACGTCACACACGTGACGGCCTCGTTGTTTCCGCACCCGCTATTTTTTTTTAAGCAGAGAAGCTCCAGCGACGTACTGAGGTTTCAGAGAACATTTAACAGTATTGCCGATTTGCGCACTCGCTTCAGTCGAAATGCGCCTTGGCTCGTAGGGTAGGCACACCTACAATGCTGTTACGTTCTCTCTGAAACGCCTGTTACGCTCTGAAGTATCTGTGCTCCGCCAAAGTTCCTATGGCGTCAATTATCTGAGTTTGTCGAGCTGGTGAAGTGCGACTCAGTTGACTTACTACCCCGCCTCGCCGCGCTGCGCTCAAGCGCGGATCCAGGCAAAGGGTCAATTGCCCCTGGGGCTCAGCCGCCCTGTCAAAAATTGGGGAAAAAAGAGAGAAAAGGGAAAAAGAGAGAGGGAAAAGGAGGAAGGGGAAAGGAAAATTATGTCATGTATACGCATTTCCTAATACGCATCGGTCGAAATTATAAACAAAAACAAATTTTATATCGAATTCCCCTGAAAGTAGGCAACCCGCTACATTTGCCCCCTCCTCCGGGCCGTGCTGGATCCGCCACTGGCTGCGCTGCGCGAAGGGGTCCTCGTGCGTAAATCCTAAAGCGTAGGCCCGACACCCCCTGGCCCGGCAGCGGCCCCACGCACTTAATCGTAAGCTCGCTCACTAATCACGTCGACTCTAGCCTTGCCAGGCGCCACGCGCACGATCACGCGCTCATAGCTTTCTCACCAAAGTCGATCTGGCCGTAGCCGCCGGGGCCGGCGCCAGCGCCGTTGTCGTAGCCGTCGTAGCCCTCGACCCTGGCGCCCGTGTGGCCCCAGAAGTAGCGGTAGTCCAGCTCCTCGCGGTCGCGCGACCTGCTGCCGGCGCGCAGCTGCCCCGAGCTGCCCGGCGCCCGGGTGCTCTTGGCGACGCCCGCGCCCAGCACGGCGCCCAGGAAGCGGCTCTTCTCGTCGTTCCTCGTCGTGGCCGGGGAGGCGCCCATCCTGAGCGGGGCGGGCTTGCTCTGGGCCCGCGGCGCCACGGCCAGGAGGGCCTCCGTCTCGGAGCCGGCCGAGGCCGAAGCCGCCGCGGCCGGGGCCTGCGGGGCGGCCTGCGGGGCGGCGCCCGTCTGCACCGCGCTCGCCTTGTCCTTCACGGCCTGCTCAGCCGAGGCCGCGGCGGCGGCCAGCAGCAGCGCCGCCAGCACCAGTGTCCGCACTCGCGTCGCCAACATGACCGTCGCACTCTCCGTCGCACTGGTTCTTCTCGCGGCCATCGCCTCACCGTCCTCACGCGCGCATCCCTGAGGGACCCTGGGCTCACTCGCTCTGCACACGCTCTGATGCGGGGCGGGGCGGGGCGGGTTGGTTTGGTGCGCGCTGGATGTCCTGCGAGTGTCGTGGGCGCGCGTCGCACCTGTGAGCGGCCGGCCGGACCGAGACTGTGGTATGTCCACCGATGTGCCGCGAAGAGCGGAGAGGCTCCGAGGCTCGCGGCGATAGCGAACAGATAAGGCCTCGATAAGCGCGCTCGCGGCCCAGCCCAGCCCAGCGCGGCGCGGGCCGCGCCCAGTGCAGCGCCGAGACGCAGGGGTAGGGGTGCGAGGGAGATGCCTCGGCCCCGCCCCGCGCCGCCCCGGCCGTGTTTTCACCTCGCTGCCGCTATCACGCACCGGTTGCGTTATCTCATGTGACACCTCCTCCACCCCCCACCCCCCCACCCCCCCGCCGGCTTTTCCTACGGCTCCGCAACACGCCGCACGCACCGCTGGACTACTGGGAGCGCGTAGTGCGTAATGCTGTCGCTCGCCTCTAATATGACCGATCCCGTCCAAATTACTCCGGACGGGGCCCCGGGCCCGGGGTTACCAAGAATAACCAGGAGTTGTCAAGGATTACCAGGGGTTACCAGGGGTTCCCAAGGTTTCCCAAGGACTACAAGGTACTACCAAGTACTCCCCGTGCAGAGGAGCTGTCGCCCACGTGCCAGGAGTCAGCACTGTAAATACCAGAGCGAGGATTCTCGCCCTCAGGAGAGCAAGAATATTTTTCTCACTCCTTGAGAGCGAGATTCGGTTTCCTCGCTCGATTAGAGCAATAGTCTCAAAAATCTCGCCCTAGTTGAGTGAGGTTTCGGAAAGTGATGATTTATATCCCTTATCTCACTTAATTTGTGTGATGTTATGTATTTTTTACTCAATATGAGCGAGGTTCCCGAACTCTCACTTCAATGGCGCAAGAGAAAAAGTTTCGCGCTTTTTAGATGCATTAGCAGTGAGGGCGGCGTGGGCTGGGCCTATGGGCTGTGGGGTGGGCAGGGAGGTGTGCTAACTATGGGAGTCAGGGAGGGGAACACAGAGCTAGAAATCCCCGAGAATCCTGAGAAACCCCTGGTAATCCTTGGTAGTACCTTGTAGTCCTTGGGAACCCCTGGTAACCCCTGGTAATCCTTGACAACTCCTGGTTATTCTTGGTAACCCCTGGTAATCCTCGATAATCACAGATGATCTTTGATTACCTCTGGTAATCCTGGGTAATCCGTGGTAAACACCGGTAACTCCTGGAAATTACTCGACTGGTAATCCATTGACAATCTCTCGATAGTCCCTGGTAATCTTTGGTGATCACTGGTAATCTCGTGGTAATTCTTGGAAATCGCAGGTGATTGCCATTTTCTGGTGATATACTGTACCAGATTTGTCAGAATACACCGTACCAGTATTGCGGGTGTGCCTACCCAAGGGGCCACGGCGCCTTACGGCTGGAACGCGTGGGCAGACCCACACACGCTGTTCTCTGACGCACCCGGTACAAGTTTTTAGCGGGTTGGGCTCCGCTCTGAAATGAGTCGCCTCTGTTGAGTGCGGCACTCCATTCTCGATGTGCGGCTTACTCAACGGCAATCGTCGCTCTCATGAGTCAGGGCCTGACGGCCTGACGACGCGCCGTGTTAAGCGGAATCTGACAGGAAGTAAGTTGCATGAAACCAACACGTTTTATTGCAACATGTGGGGAAAGCCAAACGCCGTGGCCTACGCACCTGTTTTTGTGGAGGGATTTTCACCACAAGCATTGGGTAGCTATCCATATTCCGTATTGCCTCAGGTTGTTTAGGAGGGCCATCATTTGCAAATTGTTATAAAATTTAAAACTGGTATGCAAAAATATACTTTGCCCTAATAGACCCTATTCGGTCTCGGCATTTAGAAAAGAAATAAGGAAATCACGACCGGAACCAGTATCACAATCTCAGCAAGTACCCACGCAAATCCGAAATGAAAGTTATAGAGAAGGTTCCCCACTGACAACCAAGCATAGCAATATGGTAAAAATTTCGAATTAATGCTTATTTTGAGCACTAGTTCTGGTCGGGATTCCTTTCTTTTTCTCCCCGAGCCCAGACCGAATAGGGTCTATTCGTGATATATTCAGTACACACCACACACCTCCAATGCAGTTCGGTAAAAAGAAGCCCAAGCGCTGTAGGCGACCTGGACGTTCCCGTCCCGTCGACACTCCACTCAGCGCCACAGGAAAGAAGGGTGGAGCGGGGATATTGCTGCCGAGAACGGAGCTACTCTTCAACACACGTGCACGAGGGGTAGGGCCGCAGGCAGGGCATATCCCTTCCCTGAAAAGACCAGCAGATATATATATATTTGAATGTAGTAAATTCACAGGAAACTCGTACAGTTCTAGGACCAACATAGTCTACGAGAGCATGCTTAACTTTACACGCCCCTTACGTGCAGAGCTTCCAAAACGACTCGAGAGGTGGGTGGGTTGCCTGCCGTCACGGCGCTGTCGCTCCACTTGCTCATCGACACCGGCACTCGGCCCACATACCGCTCG
>JAHWGI010000083.1:2467500-2821606 GCA_029379305.1 Frankliniella fusca | reverse complement strand
CCCCGGCCCCGACCCGCACACGCACAGCACAGCGCTCGCTCCAGACGTTATTGTCAACCACTCCCTCTCTCTGCCCCTCTTCCTCCCTCCCTCTCTCCTCGCCCTCCATCTCTCCTCTCCCTCTCTCTGCTCTCCTTTCTTTCTCTCCGCTAGTTCCCCACCTCGATCAGCCAGTGTGCCGGCCCGGCGCACCCCAAAAACCTGCACACGAACACCTGTATGAGATGCTGGCGGTATAGCCTCCTGCGCCTGGTAGGCAGCACGTCTGCATGAGCGTGGAGATGTTGCCTACTAGGCAGGCAGCGATATCGCCAGCACCACACACTGCCCAGGTGTACCTGCCCAGTTCTTTATCCTCGGTCAGTTGGCAGTCGGCCAGCCCTCATGAGGGGCCCGTGTGGATCATGTGAGCTAGGTGTCGAGTCGAGTCTTCCGATGTGACCGCCGCTTTTTCCTCCTGCTCTCTCTCTTTATCTATTTCTAAAAATAAATAATAATAAAAAAAAGAAACGAAAAAGCTGGAGGTTCTCTTCAAAGCGCGGTCCAGCCCCGTCGAGCTCCACGACGGCTGCGAGCCGAGACGACACCCCAAAGATAAATATTGCCAACTTATTTTTCCGATGAGGAAAAACATCGAGAGGAAAGCAAACACAATGCTGCACTTGGCTCGTGTCACAGAATCCTTGGGCGGATAGCGAGCGAGAGAGAAGAGAGAGAGAGAGAGAGAGAGAGAAAGAGAGAGAGAGAGAGAGAGAGCACGGAGACGGAAGAAGGGTACAGATATGGCCGGAGAGAAGAGGGGAGGGTCGGAACGAGAGACGGAGCGCGGGAGAGAGGACGCGGTTGACGATGGATCGGACGTGGTGAACGAGGATGAGAGCGATGGGGGACAGAATGAGAGGGTGAGGGTGAGCAGAGGTGGACGACAGATAAGAGAAGGACGGGGGAGTAGAGAGACCCAAGATGAGCGGAGAGTATGTGGGGGACGAGCCCTGCTGAGGTCGGAGAGGTCGTCCCGCTGCGAGAGTAGAGAGTAGAGTGTAGAGCCTACGGGCGCCTGGGTCCTGAACACGCACGTGTGTCTGGTTGAGCACCGAGATGAGAGGTAGGGAGAAGGAGAGAGAGAATATATGGGGACGAATGCGAGAGCTGAGAGAGAAGGAAGAGATCGTCGCGCGAAGAGATGAGAGGCCACCCTAGAGAACGAAGAAAGATAGAGCGAAGAGTAGAGCCGCGTCCGATGATAGGAGCTAGAGTGGAGAGTTCACTAATGACCTGAGTGGATTGAGTATGTTGATATGAATGAATGTACGTGCTGGTAGAGAGGCTTAAAGTCTGTGTTACGAGGATCGATGAGAGGAATGAGGATTGCCAGAGAGAGAGTGAGGAGAGAAAAGAGAGGAGCTATGCCGAGATAAACAAGGAAGAGAAGAGGAGAGGAGTGTGATCGATGGAGAGGGAGAGAACGCAAGAGGCGTGAAGGTTAGGGGCGAGGGGGTGGGAGTGAAGGAGGAACTGACGACGGAGGTTGACGGAGGAGTAGAGTAGGAGGAGGGCAGCTCGTGCATGAGGAGCGAGAAGAGCTACCCCCCCGCCTCCGGAGCTAGAGAGAGTTCCCATAGCGTGATTATGAGGAGAGAGACGTAAGTCAAATCGAGCCGGAGGGAGTCGCGAGATTAGGGAAAGAGGAGGGTGAGAGGAATGTGGACAGAGTGAGAGTGATCGAGGACATACGATAGAGTGAGTGAGTGAGAGGAAGAGACTGTGTCGGAGAGAGAGACGGAAAAAAGAGGCGCGGAGAGTCCATAAGACTCGGATGGCTGGTAGTGATGACGAGGAGGGAAGGACGAGAGGAGCGAGTACGACGGATGACGAGAAGAGTGACGACGGGAACTGTACCGAAGATAGAGTGAGACATTGAGATGAGAGAGAGAGGAAGAGTGAGGCGGCGGACTTGATGATGAGAGATGGACGAGCGAGAGGATGAAGAGACCAAGGAAGAGGGGTGGGGAGACGAGAGAGATCCGGAGAGAGAGCGAGAGAGGGATTGAGGACAGAGAAAGTGAGGAGATGATCGGGAGAGAGAGAGAACAGTGATGATGAGGGTGGGGAAGAAAGGAGAGGGAGGTAGAGAAGAGAATGAGATGAGGACACGAGCGAGAGCAACGAGCGAGCCCGGACAGATCGTTTGAGAAAAGAGAAACAGAGGAGATGACGCGGAGAGAGATTTCAGGTAATCAGACGGCGAGACGAGAAGAGTGAGAATGCGACAGTACTGACAGGACGACGACGAGGAGGAAGGAGCAACATAGAGGGAGACAGAGACGAGAGACCTCCGAGGAATGGCGAGTGGGAGAGAGAGAGAAGAGAGGAAACGAGAGAGGAGAGACCCGAGAGGAGAGAGGAAGCGGAGCGGGGAGGAGGGACTGGAGAGATGATGATGTGGCGAGAGAGAGAAGCGAGGAGGGAGGCGGGAGACGAGATCGACGAGAGCATAGATGAGATGAGAACGAGGAGAGGACGCGTGGAAGAGAGGGATGAGAAGAAAAGGAGGGCGGGGGGAGATACGAGAAGAAGGGTGAGTGAGATCTTTGAGAAATTGAGGGGGCTGAGCGAGAAAGGGAAGGAGGAGACACGAGGAGACGAAAGAGTGAGAGAGAGCGAGGATCGAGAGAAGAGTACGAGACAGGTGAGGAGGCAAGGATATGAGGAGAGAGGACGGAGTGGAGAAGAGATAGGAGTGGAGAGAGAGCGAGGAGAGAGAGAGAGGAGACGTGGGGTGGAGGACTGAAGAGCTGTGAGAAGGACTCTTGTGTACTATTGACCGGTCGAGCTGAGCCAGGGTGTATGAGTAGTTTAAATGGGTTGATCTTGATATGCCGCTGAGAGAAGAGTTTGGGGTGGGGAAGAATATCGAGAGACTGGGAAGAGAGAAGACAATCCGAATCAACCAGAATTGCCGAGAACCTAGGGGAAGGGGGAAGGGGGTGGGGGTGGGACTGGAATATGAGAGAGAGTGAACGAGCGACTTCAATAGTCTCACGGTGAGCGCGGCAGTCTCCAAAGAGCAGAGTGAGTAAAGGGGTTCTTGAAGTTGAATAAAGGGAAGCGGGAGCGGGTAAAAAAACACTTCTCATCGTCCCAAATTTCCCTCTTGCTCGAGTTGGGGTTTTTGTTGTCCGAAGGCTGTGAGGCGGGAGTGATGACGGGACGAAAGGGTATTGCGGGGGAGTATTGACAGTTATTGCACCCCGCCCCGCCGCGCCCCGCTCATTGTGGACGCTCTGCGAGTAATGGATGATTTCGGAGGCAGTCGCCCAGCTCCAATGGGCCGTGGAATTTGTTGAGTTTGGTTTGCCGCTCCTCTCACACCCAGCATCGCTAGGCGAGAGGCTATTCAAGACTAAGGCGAGGACGTCCCGCACATGACTCATCTATCTACTCAGCTCCGTCGTCGTTGAGTGAGTGAGTGCGTGAGTGAGTGAGTGAGTGAGTGAGTGAGTGAGTGAGTGAGTGAGTGAGTGAGTGAGTGAGTGAGTGAGTGAGTGAGTGAGTGAGTGAGTGAAAGATGTGAGCTTGGTGAAAGGTAAGGCGGGATATGAGGGCCACCGTGCTGTTCAGCTCGTGCCTGACAGTCTCTCTCTCTCTCTCTCTCTCTCTCTCTCTCTCTCTCTCTCTCTCTCTCTCTCTCTCTCTCTCCGAATTTTAGTCACGTGACGCTCGGTGATGGCAGCAACTTGATGATGAAGCCATTCAATGCAGGAGGCCAAGTCGGCCCAACAGGAACATCAATCTTTGAGAAACAAGCGCGCCGCAGCTGCTGTCTCTCTCTCTCTCTACCCCCTCTCTCCCTCTCTCTCTCTCTTTCTCTCTGTCTCTGTCTCTCTCTCCACCCCCTCTTCCCCTAATCCCCCCCTTTCCAACCTCCCTCCTTTAACCCTTATTGCGTTCGCTTTTTCCTTACTGTAAGCGATATCGAGATGAGCCACCATGTACAGCACCTCGATGGCGGACAAACAAGGGGTTAACTTCCAGGTCCTGACCTGACCTCGGCTCGCGCGCCGCCTGGAACTGGCCTGAAGGCTGAGGCTGTTGTGGCTACCAGCTGATTCGAAGAGAAAAAAACGTTCTAGCGCCTCCGTCCTTGTCGCACTCATGGGGCCCTGCCATCACAACATACGACACCGCCAAAGGTGCGAGGAGGACGGATGCGCAAGAGAGATCTTCGGAATCAGATGGCGCAGAGGCGGTTGTGGCTGACGCTGCCGAGGCTACTGACGCCAGTTAGGTTGAGGCTGCTGAGGCTCTGACGCTGCTGAGGCAAAGGCTACTGAGGGTGAGGCTGCTGAGGCTGCGGCCGTGGTCGCGGCTGAGGCTACCGCACGCTATCCGATGCCGCTTTCGTTTGGCTAGTCCGCCTGCGAACCTCGGGGTAGGCAGTACCGCTGCGCTCGGGTGCGTGGCGGGTGTGCCTAGATCGCCGGGCGCTCCCCCTGCCATGCCCGGGACCGGTGGGACCATCCAGCGCAACCATCAGCAGTGGTTTCTTATTCCCCCGTAAGCTTGCGATGATTTTGATTATTTTATTTTTTTTCCGCTCACTTTACCTTACCCCCGCCCCCCCCATACCCTCCTCCCCTACACCACGTCGCGTCAAACTCTGCTGATCGGACATGCGTGCCCGGCTGCGCCCCGCCCAGCAGCTCGGGCTGATCTCGCCCTTTCACCCCCCCTCCCCCCCACTCCACCCATTTTGCCGCTCTAACCCACTTTCGTCTGCCTCCCGTCCCTCTCCTGATGAGACTGCTCTTCGTTTAACCTCCCCACGTATTCCCGTTATGCCTCGGCTGCTCTCTATACTAACCCCCCCCCCTCCCAATTTTCCCCTCTTTCCTGGCTCCTTTTCGCGACTGAAAAATTTTCCGACTTTTTAGAAGAGACAAGACATAAGCAGGGAACAGAAACAGACCTGACCTATCCTGTTTTGACGCGACCAAAAGAGTTATCCAAAAATCAAGGAGTTAAGTTTTGAAGTCACTGCCTGATTTCGGGACAGACTGTATGTTTGGGACGGTAGAAGCGAGGTCATCATGGTGCTCTTTCCGGTCCGGTCCAGCGTGACTCGCTTTACTGCCGAGGTACGCGCCGGTACGACCCGGGCGCCCCGCCCCGCCCCGCCCCGCCCCGCCCCGCCCCGCCCCGCCCCGCCCCGCCCCGCCCCGCCCATGGTGCCGCAGTCGGTCCGCCGCGCCGGGCCGAGTGGTCACCGCCTGGCATATCGACTGTCATTGCGTTGTATAGTGGCCCAGACTGGGCGGGGCGGGGCAGGGCGGGGCAGGGCGGGGCGGGGCGGGGCGGGGCGGGGCGGGGCGGGGTCAGCGCTGCATGGGTTCTGAACGCCCCGCCCCGCTCTGTGTAGCTCGTAAAGATTGGAACCCTCCCGCCCGTCTCGCGTTGCACCGGTCGGCCCCCGCTACACACAGACCGTTGAATAGGATGCCAGACGCGGACGACACTTTACGGAGTTTCTACAGATAAATCTTCACAAATCTGAATAAGTTGCAATAGAAATGTGTTATTACTCCAATGCGAGAGGTTTCTTCGCTCGGGTATTCGGGAAGACTGGTTACCGATTGATAGCTGCGTACTTTCACGATTAAGTAAGTCAGTAATGCTGCAATCCTACCCAGTGGAGCTCCTGCTCATCAAGTCCTTCGTGCCTTTCTGCCATTCGCCGCACCCCCCCCCCCCCCACCGCCCACCCTCATCCACTCCAGCCTCGAAATGGACGGTTTGTGTTTAGACGACATCAGTACGCGTCCAAGTGCCGAACTCATTCTCCTATCGCTCTCTCTCGCTCCCCCCACCCCCTTCCTCTTTTACTCTCCTATTCTGTTTGGCTATTCAAATGGAAGGGGCGAGTCAAGTGAAGGGGAGAAGGAGGAGGAGGAGGAGGAGGAAAGAAAAGAGGACCGGCTAGAAACAGCAGCTGCTGAGTCCGCGTCAGCCGTGGCGGGGGGGCAGGGCGGGGCGGGGCGGCTTGGTCCACGTTGCTCGCGACACGGACTGGACCTGACTGCCTCGCCAAATAATGCTCTCTCTCCCTTCCTCCCTACCCCCTGTCTCTCACTATCTCTCTCTCTCTTTCTCTCATACACACGCTCGCCTGCTCTCTCTTCCTTCGCCTGCTTCCTCCTCTGATCGAGCGGGCGGGTTCTGTGAACACTCGCCCTTCCGCTGCCGCAGCGTCTGCACGCGTGCAAGAGAAATAGCGAGACAGAGAGAGAGAGAGAGAGAGAGAGAGAGAGACATACAGACAGAGTGAGAGTAAGAGAGAGAGAGTAAGAGAGAGAGAGAGAGAGAGAGAGAGAGAGAGAGAGAGAGAGAGAGAGAGAGAGAGAGAGTGAGAGTAAGAGAGAGAGAAAGAGAGAGTGAGAAAGAGAGGAAGAGAGAGAGAGATAGAAAGAGAGAGAGAGAGAGAGAGAGAGAGAGAGAGAAAGAGAGAGAAAAAGAGAGAGTGAGAGTAAGAGACAGAAAGAGAGAAAGAGAGAGAAAGAGAGAGAAAGAGAGAGAGAGAGAAAGAGGGAGAGAAGGGGGGGGGGGGACTGTAATTCACGAACCTCTGCTCGCTTGCCGTATATTTGCTTTACTTAATGCAACACACACGCCCCGCCTTTTATCGTGTACATCTCCCTCTCCTCTAGATCTTCTAGTGACACGTTTCTCTCTCTCTCTCTCTCTCTCTCTGCTGGAGGCACGCAGGGGCGGGTACAGGGACTGTCGCTCGGGGTGCGTCTGGTTCCGGAACCGACTCAAGCGGAGCGGATCCAGGTGGAGCGGAGCGGCCTGGTTCAACCAAGCCATCTAAATCCAGATCGAGGATGGAGAAGTGAAGGGGAGTGGGGTTGCCGGATCGGCCAGCCCGACGGGACGTAGCGGAGAGGGGGTGGATAAATTTATAGTTAGGGGATGGGGCGTAGAGGAGCGGGGCTGTGCGGGGCAGCGCATGGGAGGCTCTCGGGGTCGGGGGTCGCGACCCCCCTCCCCTCCCCCCTCGGGCTAAGCACAAACGACCGTGCAGCTTTCCAATTAACCTCCACCGCCACCCTGCTGATATGCGCGGCGCAGCCGGCGCGGCTGCCCAGTGATATGATGACGCTTGCGAGGCGTCGCCTCTCTCTCTCTCTCTCTCTCTCTCTCTCTCTCTCTCTCTCTCTCTCTCTCTCTCTCTCTCTCTCTCTCTCCGTCTCTCTTTTCTGCTGTATCTCACTCGCTCTCACTACGGCGGGACGAGCCGCAAGCTTAACAGACTGTCTGTCAGTCTGTTTATCAGATCTACTGTCCGCGTCTGTCTCTCTTTCTATCCGTCAGTCTGTCTATGTTAATAACGACGTTATCCACCGCGAGGCAGCATATGAGCGCACCTGGTCCGACGAGCGGGTTGCATTCCTGTCACTGCACTCACTCATTCGCTGTTGGAAGTTTACACTGTTAAAAATTTATTGTGATTTCCCAGCACTTCCTCGATACGGAACGATTGTGAAATCCCAACACTTCTCTGTATTCAGAAAAGGACCCTTTTGCTACCTCATAGTGAAATATTTTGTCGGCCAGTCGACCATATTTTTGAAGCCAGTCTATTTTAAATACAGAGGACAGTAGGAATTTCCTGAAGAGTTTATTAAAATACAAACGCCAGTTGTAATTTTCCGATGAGTTCTGGTTAAAATACAAAGGACAGTTGTAATATCCCAAAGAGTTATATGGTTTAAATACAGAGGACTGTTGTAATTTAACGAAGAATGCTGGCAACTTTTTTCACAACAGAGGCTGTGAATTTCCAACATTTTTTTAAACAGTGGATTATGTGAAGAGTTGTCTTGACAGAATGTTTGAGTTTCTGCCGCATTCTAACGTCTTGGGGTGATTCTTTGCAGACAACCGGGAGGACTCGCAGACGGAGGTGGTCTCCAAGACGCGGGGGCCGCGCGCCAGCAAGTTCATCGTCACCTCCCGGATCCGGCTGACGCCCACGCACCAGGACGACGGCGCCAACTACACGTGCGAGGCCAAGCATGACGCCATCAACAGCGGCAAGCCCCTCAAGGCCACCGTCACCCTCTCCGTGCTCTGTAAGTAAAACACTCACAAAAATAGTCGGAGGTATGCGGGAAAATTTTCCACGAAGCGAAGTTGTAAAATAACAATTACAAATCGTAAAATTAAGAGCACTACTTATCAACTTGAAATTCAAATACTAGCTAGGAAGGGTTGTAGTAAATTTACATCATTTTTCGTTAGTCGTGGTTTACAAATTATATCGTAAATCTACAAATATATTTTTCTCAGTGTCATAAGTCCCTCGCCCTGTCATTCTATAAGAAACTCAGGAAAAATGCAACTTTTTCAATGCCTCTGGAATTTGTGGGACATAATTTCTTATTTTCCCCACGAAGCTGTAGGGTGGACTGGGAAACGAGTAGGGAAATCCGTCTGACAGCCGTTTTGGGCAATCAGGGAGAAGTCATCCAAAGATATTCGAGGTCATCCGGGGAATTCCATGCGTACTTTTTGATAATCCGATGTAATTCAGAGACAATCTAGTGGCTATAGAAATCCTGAGGTTTTAGGGTAATCCATAGTAGTAATCGCGGCTGACACAGAGTTTGATCGTCGTTTCCGTATCGTATTGGACGCAACTCGGTTCTTGGCCGGACCTGCTGTGGCGACACAGTTGAAGCGCATGGAGGGACTCCGACCGGTACAGTGTGATGCGGGGCGGGGCGGGGCGGGGCGTGAGGCGTGACGCCACTCACTCTAATGACGAAGTCATGTCGAACAGTATA
Organism: Frankliniella fusca; assembly: GCA_029379305.1. Classification (NCBI taxonomy): domain Eukaryota; kingdom Metazoa; phylum Arthropoda; class Insecta; order Thysanoptera; family Thripidae; genus Frankliniella; species Frankliniella fusca. The sequence goes on along the minus strand of JAHWGI010000083.1, from coordinate 2,812,760 downwards.
ATCAGCAGAGATTCCCCCCCCCCCTCTCTTTCTCTCTCTCTCTCTCTCTCTCTCTCTCTCTCTCTCTCTCTCTCTCTCTCTCTCTCTCTCTCTCTCTCTCTCTCTCTCTCTCTCTCTCTCTCTCTCTCTCTCTCTCTCTCCCTCTCCCCCCCCCCTCTCTCTCTCTCTCTCTCTCTCTCTCTCTCCTCTCTCTCTCTCTCTCTCTCTCTCTCTCTCTCTCTCTCTCTCCCCCCCCCTCTCTCTCTCCCTCTCTCTCCCCCTCTCTCCCCCCCCCCCCTGCACCACTCTCGCTCTCCGCGGCTCTCCATTAAGCCTCTGCATGCCACAATGCATGTGCCGGCCACGAGACAGAGGGATTGGAAGTTGGGTGGGGAGGGGGGGGGTGGTGAGTGAGAGGGAGAGGGGGAGAAGAGTATTGAAACGAATATCGGTGCGGCCCGGCGGGGCGTGGCGGGGCGGGGCGGGGCGGGGCGGGGCGGGGCGGGGCGGAGCGGGGCGGGGCGGACTCTGCTGATGCCGAGGATCGCCCTCATACGCATCTGCCCTAGCGGCTCTGCCACACGCACAGCAGGCAGGCGGTGCCACTGTGCGGTACGACCAGAGGGCGGAGGTACCCGGAGGTACCAGTGAACTGTTTTCTGAATCAGACCCACCACGGGCTGCGCGTCGTGTCGCGCGCGGGTTTGATTGCGGCATATTCGGCGGGGGTGGGGGAGGGGGGCGCTGTTTTATGCGAATCAAGCGCTGCACGGCATATATGCGACGCGCTCGCGTCTTCCCGTGATGATGGTCGCTCCCATCAATGAAGGCGGCAGTCAAAGGGTTGCCGGTAATTCAGTACCGCGCCCCGCCCCGCCCCGCCCCGCCCCGCCCCGCCCCGCCCCGCCCCGCCCCGCCCCGCCCCGCCCCGCCTTACAGCGGCTCGTAACGCGGGCACGGGCACACCATCGCGTTGCTGCATAACTACTATACCCCGCCCTGACACACCGCCACATCTCTGCAATTTTACAACCGTGCCGTGCAGGTTTTGGGGTACGGCGTTTCGTGGCGCTACTCTTATACGCCTACCCCATCCTCTCCCTTCCCCCCTCCCCTCGCTTCACGCCATGAGTTTTCATTATTCCGGTACCCGACGGGACCGACGAACTACGTCTGAAAACGGCATGTTCGAGCGAGATACTGTGGAATAATCGAGTTCGAGCGTCCCGCGCTTGCACCTGTCTCTCTCGAACGCAGTTCGGGTCCGGAACCCGACCCGAATGAAAACTCTGGCTCACGCTATAGGGAAAAAGCAGCCCAAAGTGTCTGAAAAGTAAAAATAAGGATGCACAAGTGTCAAAAGGGCATCATATATTTCTGCAATCTGTTCCCTCCCGTTCTACTCCTGAATGCGACATGCTTTGACTCGCATATAGTTGTGACAAATCATCACACATGAATGCTTTCTTTCTTTATTTCTCTCCTCTGAACATGTGTGCCGTGTGTTCCTCAGACCCGCCCGGGGCGCCGTACATCGAGGGCTTCGACAGCAATGTGGTGCAGCGCGGGCGGCAGCTGGAGCTCATCTGCAAGAGCCGCGGCGGCAACCCGCTCGCGCAGCTCATCTGGTACAAGAACAACGACCCCGTGCACATGAAGTACTTCACGCACGACTCCATCTCGGAGAGCACCTACACCTTCACGGCGGACGCGTCCGACAACAACGCCGTGTACCGCTGTTCCGCCACCAACATCCAGAGCCAGAGGCCACTCAGCGCCCAGGTCACCGTCACCGTCGAGTGTAAGCTCACCTCACATCCCCGCCCCCGCCGGCCTGGCTTCTTCTTAAAAATATTCTCAGCTTAAAATGAACTTACACGCTGGAAACCCAAGTGTTTGAGATTAAAAGGAAAACTAGCACGCCTCTCTTGTGCAAGTGTGAGAATGGAAATTAACACTCACCCGAGTGTGTGAGATTCATCGGTTTGGGTTCCCAGCGCATGCATTCATTCATTCATTAATTCATTCATTAATTCATTCATTCATTCATTCATTCATTCATTTATTTATTTATTTATTTATTTATTTATTCATTCATTCATTCATTCATTCATTCATTCATTCATTCATTCATTCATTCATTTATTTATTTATTTATTCATTCATTCATTCATTCATTCATTCATTCATTCATTCATTCATTCGTTCATTCATTCATTCATTCATTCATTCATTCATTCATTCATTCATTCATTCGTTCGTTCGTTCGTTCGTTCGTTCGTTCGTTCGTTCGTTCGTTCGTTCGTTCGTTCGTTCGTTCGTTCGTTCGTTCGTTCGTTCGTTCGTTCGTTCGTTCATTCATTCATTCATTCATTCATTCATTCATTCATTCATTCATTCATTCATTCATTCATTCATTCATTCATTCATTCATTCATTCATTCATTCACTTTTCATGTCAATCTCTTTAAAAAGTAAGTCAGAGTGAAATTTCTTTTTGCAGTTCCCCCGACTCAGGTGGTGATCAACGGGTCCGCGGAAGCGCGCGTCGGCGACGTGGTGCCGCTCACGTGCACCACGGACAACTCGAACCCGCCGGCCGAGATCCGGTGGACGGTGGGCGGCAAGCACGTGCACAACGCGACCTCGCGCAGCGTGCAGGCCAAGGCCGGCGGCTGGATCACCACCTCGGACCTGGTGACTGTCATCCCGCCCGGGCCGAGGTCCGTGATCGTCGTCTGCCACGGCCTCAACAAGGACACCGCCGTAGGCACGCACACCATCGAGGTGCAATGTACGTCACGTCGATATCCAGCCAGCGCGGATTTTCATTTATTTTTATTATTATTATTGTTATGATAATCATTATTATATATTTATAATAATCCATATTTTTTTTCAGACCCCCCTACCTCTCTCATGATACACGGGTACAAACCCGGTGCGAGCATTGCGGCGGGCAGCCGCCAGAGGATAACCTGCGTGTCGACGGGTGGCAACCCCCCGGCTACCCTCACCTGGTACAAGAACGACAAGAAGGTGCGGACAGTCGTTTGATGTTGGCTACAGTTCTGTGACAACCTCTATGCATAGAAGTACAGCGGCTGTTACTTTTTTTTTTTTTAATTGTTTTTTTTTGTTTTGTTTTTTTTGCAGATAAGTTCAACTTCGAAAATCTTGGACAAGTCGGTATCTGCTGAAGTGGATTTCATAGCGAATGCAACCGACAATGAAGCAAGATACAAGTGTGAAGGTGCTAACAAGGCAACTGAAATTCCCCTCAGTGAGGAAGTTAAGCTCAGTGTGCATTGTAAGAGACCGAAACTAATGCTTCAAATTCTTTTCATTTGAAAAACATAAGTTTTCAACTTGTTTCCTTTTGCCCTCAGTTCCCCCAGACCGGGTGCAAATCAAGAAAGAACCAGCTGTTCTTAAACCAGGACAGTCAGCAACATTAACTTGTGACTCATCGTCAAGTAACCCACCTGCAGTCTTAACATGGTGGAGAGATGGTATTCCAGTTCAGGTGTGCTGACTTCTATGTTACAAACAAAAATGTGTCATGTAAAATCTGTTGATTTGTAAAAAAAATAAATTAAAAATACTTGACAACTTATGTGATTTTTTAGGGAACAACAAATTCATCATCAAAAGGATTACATGGTGGCATGGTGTCCACCGTTAAAGTTACCATCGATGTTAATTCTGATCTGAATGGCATTGTGTATACCTGTCAAGCTATGAATGAAGTGCTGCAACGCAGTGTACATGATGCAATAACTTTAGATGTTCTCTGTAAGTTTATATTTACTCAAATTAAGTATAATTTATTTTGACATTTTAAGGCTCATGTACTTTATTCTTGTCTGTTTTCGTTTCTCTAGACAAACCTATTTTTGACCATGAACCAACGGAACCATTTAATGGTGTCGAGGGACAGCCTCTACTTGTAGCTTTACAGGCCCATGGGAACCCTTCTAACATGTCTTTTGTATGGAAGAAAGATGGGAAACATCTAACCCCGTCCTTCGAGAGTCATTCAAGAGTTCTAATTGATGGACCAATGCTCAACATATCCTCTTTGAATAAAGATGACACTGGTTTATATACCTGTGAAGCTGCTAACAGTGAAGGGGCTACTAACATACATATTAACATTTCTGTAAACTGTAAGTGAGATGCTCAAAATCAGTGTAAGATAAAATCACAGCTGTTTAATAAATATTCCATTGTTTTTACAGACCCCGCACGAATAACAAGTATTACTTCTGAGACACTTGTAGCAGTTGGTGAAGAGGCCTCCTTGAACTGCACAGCAGATGGAAATCCTTTGAAAGCTGACCATGTAACATGGCGAAGAAAAGGTTTCACCGATATGGCATCAAAAACTTCAACAGCTTTCAGAAACAACACTTCATTTTTAACTATCCACAAGGCAACAAAGGAAGACATTGGAGCCTTTGTTTGTGTTGTGAATAATGACCTGGGAAATGAAACAACTGCTAAAGCATTTCTACTTGTTAAACGTAAGGCTACTAATGCTGAGATAAAAAAATTACTAGCAGCTTTGAATTATTTTATCACCAGCACTATATAAATACGTCTCTCTTCTTCAAATTACAATCTTCTTAAAATTACAAATTTGTTCCAGATAAACCAGATATTGACATGTCACCAGTGCTTGCAAAAGCTGCAGCCAATGTGGGAGACACAGCCAAATTGATATGTCGGGCAAAGGGTGCCCCTGAAGTACGATTTAGCTGGTCCAGAGATGGTTCCTCAGTACAAGCAAATTCTTCTCTGAAATACTCTCTAAATCAACATAAGGTAGACTTGAACTATTCTCCTTTTTTTTCTCTTCTTTTTTTCCATGTTGAAAGTAAAATTAAACTTTTGTGGTGTTTTTTTTCAGGTTGATATTTTAACATCTGAGTCAATATTGCTGGTTTTGAAAGTAGAGCAGTCTGACTTTGGACAATATCAGTGTAAAGCTTTCAACGAAGTTGGTTTTACCACACACTCTGTGAAACTGGATATCACATCAAAACCAGACCCACCTGCAAACTTAGTTGCTAATGAAACGACTCATAACTCTGTCACCCTGTCATGGACTGCAGGATTTGATGGAGGCCTACCTACAGTATTTAGAATACGATACAAACCCTCAGGGTCTGCTAATGAAGCATACCAATATGCAGATGTGGTGCCACCCAATGCAACCACTTTTGTTATAAGAAACTTGGACCTTGCCACAGAGTACATTTTCTCAGCCATGGCAGAGAATTCTCAAGGAGGTAGCGAATATGCCGGTCATTTGAAAGCACACACATCAAGTAAGTGAATAAATTTTAACATCTGAATCAATCAATCAATAAATTAGATTAAGAATGAGATCCTTGTTTCAATACATTGTAGCTTTAAAAGCAGGAGGTTGATTAGATTAAAGGATAAACCACAAATTTTAGATTGCAAATGTTTTGAATTTTCAATCAGCCATATCCTTACGTCAATGGCTTTTCATTTTTACATTATAACTTTAAATACACTTTGGCAATATTACACAGATGAAGCCCCACCTCCCATACCTGCTGGAAGCAGCATGAGCCAAGGTCCATGGATTGTTGTGTCCGTGGCAGTTGGCGGAGTTATCATTGTCATACTGAATGTGCTGCTGATAAGCTGTTGCTTAAGGAAGCATGCACGAAAGCGTCTCACTGGTGAGTTCTATTTCATCCTATCACTCAAAGTGTGTCTTAATTGTTTTTCAGACGGTGCTGATATTTTGTCAGAGGAGCTCTTGGGAAGAGCAGATCTTCCTCGGCTTGTTGTTGTGAGTGTAGCCATCACAGGATCCATACTTCTTTTCCTCAACATCTTATTAGTTGGATGTTTTATGTATAGGAAACGTAGGCAAAGACTACGAGAAGGTGTGTCTTCATTTGTTTCCAATGCTTTGCAGCATTTTTGGGGCCTGCTGGTGATGGTTTTGCTGACTTGCTGTACATGTGCTACTGGCATCCTTTCACGGAAAGTGTGTTGTGGATGTGGCTGTGGCTCTTCTTCCTGTTTTCTTTTCCGTCATTTGTCATTCTTCCCCCCTCACAAATTCCTCAAAATATGGCAAATCCTGTTCAATCCAGTTGCCAGGTGCTGGTGAAGATGCCTTATTCCCATTAATTTCCTTAATCAGTGAATTTAATGTTCCTTGCTTGAGCAGCTTTCACTACCATTGTGGATCTCTTATTCTCTGCAGATTTTTTTTCTGCATTCTGCACAAAAAAGAAGTGGTGTTGGGCTCATGTGCTTTGAATGTTTCTTCTGCACACAGTATTTTATCCTTCAAACGTGTTGTGGTTTTTTGTTGTTTTTGTTTTATCTGATACAAGAACATTTGTTTGTTTCAGCAGCCAGTGAACAGAGTAGTAGCAAGTCAGCAACAATTGAAATGTATGCTCCCAGCAGCTACAATGAAACTGTAACTGGAGAGACGCTGAGTTCAGTCTCTGAAAAAAGCGAAAGCTACTCAAACGCTGATAGCAATCCAGATTATTTGGTGAGAAAACAGGTGAAGAGGTTTTCTTACTACACTCATTATTAGATGTTGTGTAGTGTGAATATGTTATGCTGGGCCTTAGCACTAAGTGCACATTTTTATTTACTGTTTTATAATCTCTTATGTTTTTTCAAAATTTACATTCATTTTATCATATTATTTGTAAATTTGTTTTCATTCATTGTTTTGCTAATTTGATTTTCTTTCTTGTGTGCAATTTGCTTTGGCTGTCATACTAGCCTCTCTTACCTTTTCATTTACAAAACTACAAGCTTGATTTATTTTTGATTTGTTAGTTTAGAAGATAAGCACGCCCGACATTATATTAACACATGGGTCTTACTTACAGGAGGATGGAAGAAAGCCTGCAGCCAGCACTTATTTAATTGATCAAATTGATTATCCTTTTGAGTACTGTGGCTTTGAAATGCAGCATCAACACAATCATCAACTTCCCAGTCATCCTCACCATCTCATTGGAAACAACACATTAAAACAACCACTAGCTGATTCTATCAACTCAGTAAATTCTGGTACGCTCAGAAAACATCAAACAAATTACAACAATCACAACACAGGAGGTGAGTCCTATTTATTACTCTGCAGTGTACAATGATGGGAACTGACAACTTTAAAATATTTGGCTATTTATTTTGCTTTACAGGAGTACAACCGGGAGGGGATGCATTTTATGGAATTTCTCCGGATGCAAGGTACATTGCATACCCTCCCCCTGCAGAGTTTTCACAACCAACGGGGAATGGTACACTCCGAAGAGGGCAGCATCTCAATCCAATTGGAACAGGCCCTGTGGGTGTTCCACCTGATGTGACTGTTCTTCATAATCCTCCTATCCCTCCTCCACCGCTGCTATCAACATTCAGCTACCCAGCAGCAATGGAAACAGAAGGTCATTTAGTGTGACCCAGTGAAAACACTGATGTGAGTACTGAGAACTTTTCTGCTCACATTGTCTTTCAGCTAAAACTGTGATCCCAGTGTCTACCCACTGCCACAAACCAAACTAATAATTATCTGTTACATTGTCAAGCACCACTATGTGCTAGTGTGGCTTTTTGAATGTTGATTTGTGTGTTTGTTGAAGGAATGGTTTGGTTGTTTTAATAGGCTTTTGCCTGCCATTACAGGCAAAAACCTATTGAAAAGCTCATCTAAAATTTGAGGCAGTTTTATGTAGACTAGCCTTGAAACAAACAGGGTTTTTTAAAAACATATTGTGTTTTTCTCCTTTTTTGTATTCTTTCAGCTTGTTTTGGAATACTTGTACAAAGTATTAAAAATTAGATAGGGATTTTCTATTATGTATTTTTCCATTTGAAGTATTGCTAGATTATTGAAAGCAATTGAACCATTGTAATTTTGGGAGTATGAACGAAGTCTCCCTCACACTGATCTATGCTGACTGTTAGTCCATCCAAGTATTGTCAATGTTGAAGTTCTTGAAATGAATTCAATCCATATGAGACTCAAATTAAATTGATGTTGTTAAATGTCTGCGTCAGCACATGATCAATAATGCTTTACTGGACTGATGCATACACTTAAATTTGTGTTATTTGCTCACGAAAAGGCAAAATAATTTTTGTAGATAATAGTTAATTCAGATGTGGTGCTATTCTGTCAAAGTGTACAGTAAAATTTGTTCAGTGTACAGTTACTTTAAGTGTTATGTACATAGGTGATGTTCATCAGGTGGACAAGTGACACTTGAAATGAAAAAGTGAAACAAGTAGAGGCATGTTCAAAAGTAACAATTTTCTTTTAAACATATTATTTCTCTCATAAAATATCTTGAGTTTGTGAGTGAGCTAGTCTTCAGTGTATACCAAAGCCGTGGGTCAGGTTTATGTCAGCAGGCAGTTACATGTGATTCCTTTTTTTTCGTTTTTCAGGCACGAAGTAGCCTTATTTTTTGTTTTGTTTTAAATGTATTACTTGAGGAATTAACTATTCAGGTTTACTGTCAAACATCCGAAGAATGCTATCATTACACTGTTAATGTTTCTCTTCAAACATTTAACATAGAAGATTCATCTATGGAGTTGAACAGTTCAACAAATGTTCACAATCAATTGAGTGCACAATTTTTGGCTACAGTTTGTTTTTTATTTTTCTTTGGATGTAGGCAAGTTATTCCTCAAGTAAAATGCCCGTTTTCAGAATTTTTTTGAAATTTTATGTAATTCAGTACAAGGAAGAGCAAACTTGAGATTTAATTCACTGCGAATTTATGCTGAGTTTTCTCACATAAAACCATACTGTTCTTAAATGAAGTAACCTTGATTAGTGACTGCTACACTCAGAATTATTTCCAATAACGCTCTGCTAAAAAAAGATACTTTAATACTTTGTACTTCTTTCTCATCCGTCACTTAAATAATAATTTTTCAAAACTGGAAGTGATTGCCAGCTGCATATTTCAAGAAATAGGCAAGTCTCTTTGTAATTTTTTAAAATGATGAACAAATTTTACCTCTGTCATCCTAATAACATTTTGTCAATATGCAGTCATAGAGGTAATATCAGTAAGAAAATTGCTTGAAGTTAAAGTTTTTTGTACCCAAAACTTATTCTTATGTAAGATAAAGTTTGTCCTACCAACATCATTCTGTGACTGCTTGAGTCTTTCCCACTTGCATTGCATCGTAAAGCTTAGTTAAGATCTAATTTAAAATGACTGCCAATCTTGTATTTTTACTTCTGAACTCTTAATTTGTGATGTTTATCCAACATGTAAATCACGAAACAGATTTTAAACGGAGTTTTAACTCCAGTATAAAATTTTTGATCTCATCTCAGATGTTCCGTGATGTAAAATACAGGTGTTATATACACCCTAGGTAATGTTAGGATCTTGTTTAAGTTTGTCTCCTGTTATTTTTTACCTCAATTTACATCAATCTGTACTCCCAAGGAGCAAATTAAAATGAAATACTATTTCTGTCTTACCACTGACCCTTGACTCTAGGGGGACAAATCTGTCCTGACATTAAGGCCAGAATCGGCCTGTTTCTAGAACAGGGACAAGAAAAAGGTGCTGCACTTCAAGCATGTCAGCTATCTGACCAGTCGGCAATGCGTGTTGGGATCTGTGCTGTGTCGGGTGTCAGGGAGCGAGGAAGGTGGTAAGCAAATGGTCCAGCACTGGCTTTATTGACACACTTCTCTGATGCACTAATACTCACTTACACACTTTAATACACTACACTAAAGCACCTCTCGAGGGAAACACTGGGAAAGAGACAGGTGGCCCCACGCCCAGGCAGCACTTCCGATCCAGTGGCCAACTGAAACAAACAGTCCACACTGGAAAAACAAAAGTGCGATGTCCTACCTTCCCAGGAGTGCTAAACCCGATTTACTCTGATAATGAAAGAGTGTACAATGTCACTAATTAATTAATTAAGTAATTGATTAATCAGCAAGCATTCCATGTACACTGATTAATCAGCAAGCATACTAATGTACACTGATTAATCAGCAAGCATTCCAATGTACACTGATTAATCAGCAAGCATCCATGTACACTGATTAATCAGTGTCCATTGTACACTCTTTCATTATTAGTAATTCCATACAAGAGGGTAGGTGAGTTGAAATCATAGTCGAGGGAAGGGTTGGTCCAAGAGGCTTCAAAATTTGCACAGGTCATCTTTCGAGGGTAGAGTTCAAAAAGATAAAAAAAAAAGATTTTAAATATTTTTTTACAATTTTTTTTAATTGGAAACTTTTTACTTAAATTAAAAATCTCAAATATGGTATGGAGATTTAACAAAAATTTTCTTTGTTAGATTGCCCTTTTCTACATAGGAATGCACACCAAAGAACTTTTGGGGCACTCTAATGGTTTGGGAGTAATAGGCTATGTTGTGTAATTTTATTGGGCAACGAAGTTGAGCTTTAAAATCAGTTGAAACGTTAGTCAGTTGTTCTACATTGCCCCTATAAGACACAAAAATCTGGCCAAAAGGAACACGGATCAATTTGGACCAAAATCCCTAAAAAGGCAAAGGCTATAGCCTTTGCAAATTTGACGAAAATTCGAAAGTCTCAGATCACCGCCAAATTCACAGGGAATCTTCTGTACGCTTTATGAAACATATATATGTCGCCAGAAGCAAGATACCGGTCTCGGTTTGGAAGAAATTGCCTTTTAACGCGATATAAAGCAAAAGTCACCTCCTCCGCGCCAGGCCAGTCCAGGCCGGTAGCTATACCAGTAGCCAGAAGCACAATACCGTTCTTGCTTAGGGAGAAATTCGGAATCCTATTCGGAAAGGAAGACTCTTCTGCGCGCGCCGGGCCCGTCCAGGCCGGTAGATAGGGATTCCAATTCGCATCGGCAAGAAGTGTGCGAACCGACAGCGTAGTGGTTAGCATACCCGTCCCCCGTCCCAAACCAACTACGCTGTCGGGACGCTTTTGTCGTGTTCGAATCTCGGTCGACCTAATAATTTTTTTTCGCTGATTTTCGGATGATTTCACCCTCGGGGGTTGGTCTGGGGGTGCACTAGAGTCGACCTAGACACGATACCGTTTTTGGTTTGGGAGAAATTCGCATTTTACGCAAGGAATAGAGAATTGTTCAATCGGCGCCTTATTGGTAGGCAACCCATTCGACGCCAGCCCGCGCCTGCATGTTTGAGAGAAAATCGTGCAAAACGAGCCGTATTCAACCCGGAGTTCAGAAGAGGCGAGGAGGTAACCTCCTCGAAATCGGCTCCTGGTAACAAGAGATTTTCGGAAGCTATGTGGTGCCTGCAGTGCCGCTGACAGCAGAAGTCTGTGGTCTAGTGGTTAGAGCAGCGGGCACCTGCTCAGAAGCTCTCGGGTTCGAACCCGAGCGACGCAGACATTTTCCTCTTACTTTTCCTTGTTTTTCTTTTTTTTTCTTTCTTATTTTTAGCAACGGTCTTGGGAGAGAAGAAGGATACCTGTTTTCCTTCGAGTTGTATGATGCGTTAAATAGCTTACCCCCTCGATTGCATCTTTTGGGCCCTAAAAAAGTGACAGGGAAAAGAAAATTCTTCTGTGCCGCGCGGAGCTCGTCCAGGCCGGTAGATAGGGATTCCAATTCGCATCGCCGAGAGGTGTGCGAACCGACAGCGTAGTGGTTAGCATACCCGTCCCCGCGTCCCAAACCAACTACGCTGTCGGGACGCTTTTGTCGTGTTCGAATCTTGGTCGACCTAATAATTTTTTTTCGCCGGTTTTCGGATGATTTCACCCTCCGGGGTTGGTCTCTGGGTGCACTGGAGCCCCTCTGCACAAACCCCGTCAATTTGGAGGAAAAATATTTTTGGACCAAAATCCCTAAAAATGCAAAGGCTATAGCCTTTGGAAATTTGACCAAAAATCGAAAGTCTCAGATCACGCTGAAATTCACAGGGAATCCTCTGAAGGCACTGCGAAACATATACCACTAGCCAGAAGCACAATACCGTTCTTGCTTAGGGAGAAATTCGGAATCCTATTCGGAAAGGAAGACTCTTCTGCGCGCGCCGGGCCCGTCCAGGCCGGTAGATAGGGATTCCAATTCGCATCGGCAAGAAGTGTGCGAACCGACAGCGTAGTGGTTAGCATACCCGTCCCCCGTCCCAAACCAACTACGCTGTCGGGACGCTTTTGTCGTGTTCGAATCTCGGTCGACCTAATAATTTTTTTTCGCTGATTTTCGGATGATTTCACCCTCGGGGGTTGGTCTGGGGGTGCACTAGAGTCGACCTAGACACGATACCGTTTTTGGTTTGGGAGAAATTCGCATTTTACGCAAGGAATAGAGAATTGTTCAATCGGCGCCTTATTGGTAGGCAACCCATTCGACGCCAGCCCGCGCCTGCATGTTTGAGAGAAAATCGTGCAAAACGAGCCGTATTCAACCCGGAGTTCAGAAGAGGCGAGGAGGTAACCTCCTCGAAATCGGCTCCTGGTAACAAGAGATTTTCGGAAGCTATGTGGTGCCTGCAGTGCCGCTGACAGCAGAAGTCTGTGGTCTAGTGGTTAGAGCAGCGGGCACCTGCTCAGAAGCTCTCGGGTTCGAACCCGAGCGACGCAGACATTTTCCTCTTACTTTTCCTTGTTTTTCTTTTTTTTTCTTTCTTATTTTTAGCAACGGTCTTGGGAGAGAAGAAGGATACCTGTTTTCCTTCGAGTTGTATGATGCGTTAAATAGCTTACCCCCTCGATTGCATCTTTTGGGCCCTAAAAAAGTGACAGGGAAAAGAAAATTCTTCTGCGCCGCGCGGAGCTCGTCCAGGCCGGTAGATAGGGATTCCAATTCGCATCGCCGAGAGGTGTGCGAACCGACAGCGTAGTGGTTAGCATACCCGTCCCCCGTCCCAAACCAACTACGCTGTCGGGACGCTTTTGTCGTGTTCGAATCTCGGTCGACCTAATAATTTTTTTTCGCCGGTTTTCGGATGATTTCACCCTCCGGGGTTGGTCTCTGGGTGCACTGGAGCCCCTCTGCACAAACCCCGTCAATTTGGAGGAAAAATATTTTTGGACCAAAATCCCTAAAAATGCAAAGGCTATAGCCTTTGGAAATTTGACCAAAAATCGAAAGTCTCAGATCACGCTGAAATTCACAGGGAATCCTCTGAAGGCACTGCGAAACATATACCACTAGCCAGAAGCACAATACCGTTCTTGCTTAGGGAGAAATTCGGAATCCTATTCGGAAAGGAAGACTCTTCTGCGCGCGCCGGGCCCGTCCAGGCCGGTAGATAGGGATTCCAATTCGCATCGGCAAGAAGTGTGCGAACCGACAGCGTAGTGGTTAGCATACCCGTCCCCCGTCCCAAACCAACTACGCTGTCGGGACGCTTTTGTCGTGTTCGAATCTCGGTCGACCTAATAATTTTTTTTCGCTGATTTTCGGATGATTTCACCCTCGGGGGTTGGTCTGGGGGTGCACTAGAGTCGACCTAGACACGATACCGTTTTTGGTTTGGGAGAAATTCGCATTTTACGCAAGGAATAGAGAATTGTTCAATCGGCGCCTTATTGGTAGGCAACCCATTCGACGCCAGCCCGCGCCTGCATGTTTGAGAGAAAATCGTGCAAAACGAGCCGTATTCAACCCGGAGTTCAGAAGAGGCGAGGAGGTAACCTCCTCGAAATCGGCTCCTGGTAACAAGAGATTTTCGGAAGCTATGTGGTGCCTGCAGTGCCGCTGACAGCAGAAGTCTGTGGTCTAGTGGTTAGAGCAGCGGGCACCTGCTCAGAAGCTCTCGGGTTCGAACCCGAGCGACGCAGACATTTTCCTCTTACTTTTCCTTGTTTTTCTTTTTTTTTCTTTCTTATTTTTAGCAACGGTCTTGGGAGAGAAGAAGGATACCTGTTTTCCTTCGAGTTGTATGATGCGTTAAATAGCTTACCCCCTCGATTGCATCTTTTGGGCCCTAAAAAAGTGACAGGGAAAAGAAAATTCTTCTGCGCCGCGCGGAGCTCGTCCAGGCCGGTAGATAGGGATTCCAATTCGCATCGCCGAGAGGTGTGCGAACCGACAGCGTAGTGGTTAGCATACCCGTCCCCCGTCCCAAACCAACTACGCTGTCGGGACGCTTTTGTCGTGTTCGAATCTCGGTCGACCTAATAATTTATTTTCGCCGGTTTTCGGATGATTTCACCCTCCGGGGTTGGTCTCTGGGTGCACTGGAGCCCCTCTGCACAAACCCCGTCAATTTGGAGGAAAAATATTTTTGGACCAAAATCCCTAAAAATGCAAAGGCTATAGCCTTTGGAAATTTGACCAAAAATCGAAAGTCTCAGATCACGCTGAAATTCACAGGGAATCCTCTGAAGGCACTGCGAAACATATACCACTAGCCAGAAGCACAATACCGTTCTTGCTTAGGGAGAAATTCGGAATCCTATTCGGAAAGGAAAACTCTTCTGCGCGCGCCGGGCCCGTCCAGGCCGGTAGATAGGGATTCCAATTCGCATCGGCAAGAAGTGTGCGAACCGACAGCGTAGTGGTTAGCATACCCGTCCCCCGTCCCAAACCAACTACACTGTCGGGACGCTTTTGTCGTGTTCGAATCTCGGTCGACCTAATAAATTTTTTTCGCCGGTTTTCGGATGATTTCACCCTCCGGGGTTGGTCTCTGGGTGCACTGGAGCCCCTCTGCACAAACCCCGTCAATTTGGAGGAAAAATATTTTTGGACCAAAATCCCTAAAAATGCAAAGGCTATAGCCTTTGGAAATTTGACCAAAAATCGAAAGTCTCAGATCACGCTGAAATTCACAGGGGATCCTCTGAAGGCACTGCGAAACATATACCACTAGCCAGAAGCACAATACCGTTCTTGCTTAGGGAGAAATTCGGAATCCTATTCGGAAAGGAAGACTCTTCTGCGCGCGCCGGGCCCGTCCAGGCCGGTAGATAGGGATTCCAATTCGCATCGGCAAGAAGTGTAGGCCTGTGCGATTATTCGATTAATCGAAATCGTCATCGATTATTTTTTTCATCGACGATTAATTTTCAAGTCTCGATTTCGATTGTCGTAATCGATCATCGATTAAGAAATCGGTCATCGATTTAGTAACCGATCATCGATTTAGTAATCGGTTATCTCACTAATGCCTATCCCGAGGGGGAAATAAGTCGCGAAAATGGTGTACACTTCGTGCGATAATGGACCGGAAATGGGTCGGTAATGGCTGTTAATGCTGAAAATAGGGAAAATGTGTGAAAATGCGCGAAAATGACTGGAAATGCCTGATAATGGGATGGAAATGGCCGAAAATGCCTTAAGCAAAATATAGGGCAATGCATGAAAACGTGTGAAAATACGCGAAAATGAATGACAATGTACGATGATGCATGGAAATGGCTGAAAATGGTAGAAATGTGTGGAAATGCATGAAAATGTGTGGAAATACGTGAAAATGTGCGTAAATGCATGAAAATGTGTGGAAATGCGCGAAAAATAGAAAACTAGGAAGGATGAAAATGAATGAAAATGGCTGGAAATGGTTGGAAGTGATAATGCGGTGTACACTTTTCTCCAAAGTTATTTCCCCCTCGGCCTATCCCTTCCTGCAAGGCCCTGCCAGGAAATATTTATCTATAACCAGCACATCATCTGAATCACTGTTAAGCAGCGGTGGAAATGTTGTGACAGCAGGTGCGGCTTGTCCGACGTTAATGACGGAAATCTTATATTTCTTTCTTCAAACCTTTTTTTTTTAACCGCCCATAAGATTACTGTTTTGCTAAACAAACAATTGTTTGTTTTCGCTACTCTTAAAATTTTTTCCACCTAAAATTGATTAAGTATTTTAACTCTGTCCTATTTTTAACAATGCATGATACCCTACCGATCTAAAAACGCATATTTAAATCGAAAATTTCAAGAAACCTATGTAACTTAAACAAAAAAAATCATATCTTTTATTTTTTTATGAATTTGATTTTCGATCAATCTACAAGTCTAATTAATCAATTGGTAAAATATTCATCGATGAATCAAATTAATTGATAAATCGATTCATCGATTCAAATCGTTTAATCGAACGCCAACCCGATTTTCGATTCCCGGCAATCGAATCGAATGCAGTTTCGATGAATTACATCATCGACCGATTGCGATGAATTTTATCCATCGCACAGGCCTAAAGAAGTGTGCGAACCGACAGCGTAGTGGTTAGCATACCCGTCCCCCGTCCCAAACCAACTACGCTGTCGGGACGCTTTTGTCGTGTTCGAATCTCGGTCGACCTAATAATTTTTTTTCGCTGATTTTCGGATGATTTCACCCTCGGGGGTTGGTCTGGGGGTGCACTAGAGTCGACCTAGACACGATACCGTTTTTGGTTTGGGAGAAATTCGCATTTTACGCAAGGAATAGAGAATTGTTCAATCGGCGCCTTATTGGTAGGCAACCCATTCGACGCCAGCCCGCGCCTGCATGTTTGAGAGAAAATCGTGCAAAACGAGCCGTATTCAACCCGGAGTTCAGAAGAGGCGAGGAGGTAACCTCCTCGAAATCGGCTCCTGGTAACAAGAGATTTTCGGAAGCTATGTGGTGCCTGCAGTGCCGCTGACAGCAGAAGTCTGTGGTCTAGTGGTTAGAGCAGCGGGCACCTGCTCAGAAGCTCTCGGGTTCGAACCCGAGCGACGCAGACATTTTCCTCTTACTTTTCCTTGTTTTTCTTTTTTTTTCTTTCTTATTTTTAGCAACGGTCTTGGGAGAGAAGAAGGATACCTGTTTTCCTTCGAGTTGTATGATGCGTTAAATAGCTTACCCCCTCGATTGCATCTTTTGGGCCCTAAAAAAGTGACAGGGAAAAGAAAATTCTTCTGCGCCGCGCGGAGCTCGTCCAGGCCGGTAGATAGGGATTCCAATTCGCATCGCCGAGAGGTGTGCGCACCGACAGCGTAGTGGTTAGCATACCCGTCCCCCGTCCCAAACCAACTACGCTGTCGGGACGCTTTTGTCGTGTTCGAATCTCGGTCGACCTAATAATTTATTTTCGCCGGTTTTCGGATGATTTCACCCTCCGGGGTTGGTCTCTGGGTGCACTGGAGCCCCTCTGCACAAACCCCGTCAATTTGGAGGAAAAATATTTTTGGACCAAAATCCCTAAAAATGCAAAGGCTATAGCCTTTGGAAATTTGACCAAAAATCGAAAGTCTCAGATCACGCTGAAATTCACAGGGAATCCTCTGAAGGCACTGCGAAACATATACCACTAGCCAGAAGCACAATACCGTTCTTGCTTAGGGAGAAATTCGGAATCCTATTCGGAAAGGAAAACTCTTCTGCGCGCGCCGGGCCCGTCCAGGCCGGTAGATAGGGATTCCAATTCGCATCGGCAAGAAGTGTGCGAACCGACAGCGTAGTGGTTAGCATACCCGTCCCCCGTCCCAAACCAACTACGCTGTCGGGACGCTTTTGTCGTGTTCGAATCTCGGTCGACCTAATAATTTTTTTTCGCCGGTTTTCGGATGATTTCACCCTCCGGGGTTGGTCTCTGGGTGCACTGGAGCCCCTCTGCACAAACCCCGTCAATTTGGAGGAAAAATATTTTTGGACCAAAATCCCTAAAAATGCAAAGGCTATAGCCTTTGGAAATTTGACCAAAAATCGAAAGTCTCAGATCACGCTGAAATTCACAGGGAATCCTCTGAAGGCACTGCGAAACATATACCACTAGCCAGAAGCACAATACCGTTCTTGCTTAGGGAGAAATTCGGAATCCTATTCGGAAAGGAAGACTCTTCTGCGCGCGCCGGGCCCGTCCAGGCCGGTAGATAGGGAATCCATTTTCGCATCGGCAAGAAGTGTGCGAACCGACAGCGTAGTGGTTAGCATACCCGTCCCCCGTCCCAAACCAACTACGCTGTCGGGACGCTTTTGTCGTGTTCGAATCTCGGTCGACCTAATAATTTTTTTTCGCTGATTTTCGGATGATTTCACCCTCGGGGGTTGGTCTGGGGGTGCACTAGAGTCGACCTAGACACGATACCGTTTTTGGTTTGGGAGAAATTCGCATTTTACGCAAGGAATAGAGAATTGTTCAATCGGCGCCTTATTGGTAGGCAACCCATTCGACGCCAGCCCGCGCCTGCATGTTTGAGAGAAAATCGTGCAAAACGAGCCGTATTCAACCCGGAGTTCAGAAGAGGCGAGGAGGTAACCTCCTCGAAATCGGCTCCTGGTAACAAGAGATTTTCGGAAGCTATGTGGTGCCTGCAGTGCCGCTGACAGCAGAAGTCTGTGGTCTAGTGGTTAGAGCAGCGGGCACCTGCTCAGAAGTTCTCTGGTTCGAACCCGAGCGACGCAGACATTTTCCTATTACTTTTCCTTGTTTTTCTTCTTTTTTTTCTTTCTTATTTTTAGCAACGGTCTTGGGAGAGAAGAAGGATACCTGTTTTCCTTCGAGTTGTATGATGCGTTAAATAGCTTACCCCCTCGATTGCATCTTTTGGGCCCTAAAAAAGTGACAGGGAAAAGAAAATTGTTCTGCGCCGCGCGGAGCTCGTCCAGGCCGGTAGATAGGGATTCCAATTCGCATCGCCGAGAGGTGTGCGAACCGACAGCGTAGTGGTTAGCATACCCGTCCCCCGTCCCAAACCAACTACGCTGTCGGGACGCTTTTGTCGTGTTCGAATCTCGGTCGACCTAATAATTTTTTTTTCGCCGGTTTTCGGATGATTTCACCCTCCGGGGTTGGTCTGTGGGTGCACTGGAGCCCCTCTGCACAAACCCCGTCATTTTGGAGGAAAAATATTTTTGGACCAAAATCCCTAAAAATGCAAAGGCTATAGCCTTTGGAAATTTGACCAAAAATCGAAAGTCTCAGATCACGCTGAAATTCACAGGGAATCCTCTAAAGGCACTGCGAAACATATACCAGTAGCCAGAAGCACAATACCGTTCTTGCTTAGGGAGAAATTCGGAATCCT
The DNA here is from genome assembly GCA_029379305.1 of Frankliniella fusca. Taxonomy (NCBI): domain Eukaryota; kingdom Metazoa; phylum Arthropoda; class Insecta; order Thysanoptera; family Thripidae; genus Frankliniella; species Frankliniella fusca. The sequence goes on along the minus strand of JAHWGI010000083.1, from coordinate 2,793,790 downwards.
ATTCGGAAAGGAAAACTCTTCTGCGCGCGCCGGGCCCGTCCAGGCCGGTAGATACGGAATCCTTTTCGCATCGGCAAGAAGTGTGCGAACCGACAGCGTAGTGGTTAGCATACCCGTCCCCCGTCCCAAACCAACTACGCTGTCGGGACGCTTTTGTCGTGTTCGAATCTCGGTCGACCTAATAATTTTTTTTGCTGATTTTCGGATGATTTCACCCTCCGGGGTTGGTCTGGGGGTGCACTAGAGTCGACCTAGACACGATACCGTTTTTGGTTTGGGAGAAATTCGCATTTTACGCAAGGAATAGAGAATTGTTCAATCGGCGCCTTATTGGTAGGCAACCCATTCGACGCCAGCCCGCGCCTGCATGTTTGAGAGAAAATCGTGCAAAACGAGCCGTATTCAACCCGGAGTTCAGAAGAGGCGAGGAGGTAACCTCCTCGAAATCGGCTCCTGGTAACAAGAGATTTTCGGAAGCTATGTGGTGCCTGCAGTGCCGCTGACAGCAGAAGTCTGTGGTCTAGTGGTTAGAGCAGCGGGCACCTGCTCAGAAGTTCTCTGGTTCGAACCCGAGCGACGCAGACATTTTCCTATTACTTTTCCTTGTTTTTCTTCTTTTTTTCTTTCTTATTTTTAGCAACGGTCTTGGGAGAGAAGAAGGATACCTGTTTTCCTTCGAGTTGTATGATGCGTTAAATAGCTTACCCCCTCGATTGCATCTTTTGGGCCCTAAAAAAGTGACAGGGAAAAGAAAATTGTTCTGCGCCGCGCGGAGCTCGTCCAGGCCGGTAGATAGGGATTCCAATTCGCATCGCCGAGAGGTGTGCGAACCGACAGCGTAGTGGTTAGCATACCCGTCCCCCGTCCCAAACCAACTACGCTGTCGGGACGCTTTTGTCGTGTTCGAATCTCGGTCGACCTAATAATTTTTTTTTCGCCGGTTTTCGGATGATTTCACCCTCCGGGGTTGGTCTGTGGGTGCACTGGAGCCCCTCTGCACAAACCCCGTCAATTTTGGAGGAAAAATATTTTTGGACCAAAATCCCTAAAAATGCAAAGGCTATAGCCTTTGGAAATTTGACCAAAAATCGAAAGTCTCAGATCACGCTGAAATTCACAGGGAATCCTCTAAAGGCACTGCGAAACATATACCAGTAGCCAGAAGCACAATACCGTTCTTGCTTAGGGAGAAATTCGGAATCCTATTCGGAAAGGAAAACTCTTCTGCGCGCGCCGGGCCCGTCCAGGCCGGTAGATACGGAATCCTTTTCGCATCGGCAAGAAGTGTGCGAACCGACAGCGTAGTGGTTAGCATACCCGTCCCCCGTCCCAAACCAACTACGCTGTCGGGACGCTTTTGTCGTGTTCGAATCTCGGTCGACCTAATAATTTTTTTTGCTGATTTTCGGATGATTTCACCCTCCGGGGTTGGTCTGGGGGTGCACTAGAGTCGACCTAGACACGATACCGTTTTTGGTTTGGGAGAAATTCGCATTTTACGCAAGGAATAGAGAATTGTTCAATCGGCGCCTTATTGGTAGGCAACCCATTCGACGCCAGCCCGCGCCTGCATGTTTGAGAGAAAATCGTGCAAAACGAGCCGTATTCAACCCGGAGTTCAGAAGAGGCGAGGAGGTAACCTCCTCGAAATCGGCTCCTGGTAACAAGAGATTTTCGGAAGCTATGTGGTGCCTGCAGTGCCGCTGACAGCAGAAGTCTGTGGTCTAGTGGTTAGAGCAGCGGGCACCTGCTCAGAAGTTCTCTGGTTCGAACCCGAGCGACGCAGACATTTTCCTATTACTTTTCCTTGTTTTTCTTCTTTTTTTCTTTCTTATTTTTAGCAACGGTCTTGGGAGAGAAGAAGGATACCTGTTTTCCTTCGAGTTGTATGATGCGTTAAATAGCTTACCCCCTCGATTGCATCTTTTGGGCCCTAAAAAAGTGACAGGGAAAAGAAAATTGTTCTGCGCCGCGCGGAGCTCGTCCAGGCCGGTAGATAGGGATTCCAATTCGCATCGCCGAGAGGTGTGCGAACCGACAGCGTAGTGGTTAGCATACCCGTCCCCCGTCCCAAACCAACTACGCTGTCGGGACGCTTTTGTCGTGTTCGAATCTCGGTCGACCTAATAATTTTTTTTTCGCCGGTTTTCGGATGATTTCACCCTCCGGGGTTGGTCTGTGGGTGCACTGGAGCCCCTCTGCACAAACCCCGTCATTTTGGAGGAAAAATATTTTTGGACCAAAATCCCTAAAAATGCAAAGGCTATAGCCTTTGGAAATTTGACCAAAAATCGAAAGTCTCAGATCACGCTGAAATTCACAGGGAATCCTCTAAAGGCACTGCGAAACATATACCAGTAGCCAGAAGCACAATACCGTTCTTGCTTAGGGAGAAATTCGGAATCCTATTCGGAAAGGAAAACTCTTCTGCGCGCGCCGGGCCCGTCCAGGCCGGTAGATACGGAATCCTTTTCGCATCGGCAAGAAGTGTGCGAACCGACAGCGTAGTGGTTAGCATACCCGTCCCCCGTCCCAAACCAACTACGCTGTCGGGACGCTTTTGTCGTGTTCGAATCTCGGTCGACCTAATAATTTTTTTTGCTGATTTTCGGATGATTTCACCCTCCGGGGTTGGTCTGGGGGTGCACTAGAGTCGACCTAGACACGATACCGTTTTTGGTTTGGGAGAAATTCGCATTTTACGCAAGGAATAGAGAATTGTTCAATCGGCGCCTTATTGGTAGGCAACCCATTCGACGCCAGCCCGCGCCTGCATGTTTGAGAGAAAATCGTGCAAAACGAGCCGTATTCAACCCGGAGTTCAGAAGAGGCGAGGAGGTAACCTCCTCGAAATCGGCTCCTGGTAACAAGAGATTTTCGGAAGCTATGTGGTGCCTGCAGTGCCGCTGACAGCAGAAGTCTGTGGTCTAGTGGTTAGAGCAGCGGGCACCTGCTCAGAAGTTCTCTGGTTCGAACCCGAGCGACGCAGACATTTTCCTATTACTTTTCCTTGTTTTTCTTCTTTTTTTCTTTCTTATTTTTAGCAACGGTCTTGGGAGAGAAGAAGGATACCTGTTTTCCTTCGAGTTGTATGATGCGTTAAATAGCTTACCCCCTCGATTGCATCTTTTGGGCCCTAAAAAAGTGACAGGGAAAAGAAAATTGTTCTGCGCCGCGCGGAGCTCGTCCAGGCCGGTAGATAGGGATTCCAATTCGCATCGCCGAGAGGTGTGCGAACCGACAGCGTAGTGGTTAGCATACCCGTCCCCCGTCCCAAACCAACTACGCTGTCGGGACGCTTTTGTCGTGTTCGAATCTCGGTCGACCTAATAATTTTTTTTTCGCCGGTTTTCGGATGATTTCACCCTCCGGGGTTGGTCTGTGGGTGCACTGGAGCCCCTCTGCACAAACCCCGTCAATTTGGAGGAAAAATATTTTTGGACCAAAATCCCTAAAAATGCAAAGGCTATAGCCTTTGGAAATTTGACCAAAAATCGAAAGTCTCAGATCACGCTGAAATTCACAGGGAATCCTCTGAAAGGCACTGCGAAACATATACCAGTAGCCAGAAGCACAATACCGTTCTTGCTTAGGGAGAAATTCGGAATCCTATTCGGAAAGGAAAGACTCTTCTGCGCGCGCCGGGCCCGTCCAGGCCGGTAGATACGGGAATCCATTTCGCATCGGCAAGAAGTGTGCGAACCGACAGCGTAGTGGTTAGCATACCCGTCCCCCGTCCCAAACCAACTACGCTGTCGGGACGCTTTTGTCGTGTTCGAATCTCGGTCGACCTAATAATTTTTTTTCGCTGATTTTCGGATGATTTCACCCTCGGGGGTTGGTCTGGGGGTGCACTAGAGTCGACCTAGACACGATACCGTTTTTGGTTTGGGAGAAATTCGCATTTTACGCAAGGAATAGAGAATTGTTCAATCGGCGCCTTATTGGTAGGCAACCCATTCGACGCCAGCCCGCGCCTGCATGTTTGAGAGAAAATCGTGCAAAACGAGCCGTATTCAACCCGGAGTTCAGAAGAGGCGAGGAGGTAACCTCCTCGAAATCGGCTCCTGGTAACAAGAGATTTTCGGAAGCTATGTGGTGCCTGCAGTGCCGCTGACAGCAGAAGTCTGTGGTCTAGTGGTTAGAGCAGCGGGCACCTGCTCAGAAGCTCTCGGGTTCGAACCCGAGCGACGCAGACATTTTCCTCTTACTTTTCCTTGTTTTTCTTTTTTTTTTTCTTTCTTAATTTTAGCAACGGTCTTGGGAGAGAAGAAGGATACCTGTTTTCCTTCGAGTTGTATGATGCGTTAAATAGCTTACCCCCTCGATTGCATCTTTTGGGCCCTAAAAAAGTGACAGGGAAAAGAAAATTCTTCTGCGCCGCGCGGAGCTCGTCCAGGCCGGTAGATAGGGATTCCAATTCGCATCGCCGAGAGGTGTGCGAACCGACAGCGTAGTGGTTAGCATACCCGTCCCCCGTCCCAAACCAACTACGCTGTCGGGACGCTTTTGTCGTGTTCGAATCTCGGTCGACCTAATAATTTTTTTTCGCCGGTTTTCGGATGATTTCACCCTCCGGGGTTGGTCTCTGGGTGCACTGGAGCCCCTCTGCACAAACCCCGTCAATTTGGAGGAAAAATATTTTTGGACCAAAATCCCTAAAAATGCAAAGGCTATAGCCTTTGGAAATTTGACCAAAAATCGAAAGTCTCAGATCACGCTGAAATTCACAGGGAATCCTCTGAAGGCACTGCGAAACATATACCACTAGCCAGAAGCACAATACCGTTCTTGCTTAGGGAGAAATTCGGAATCCTATTCGGAAAGGAAGACTCTTCTGCGCGCGCCGGGCCCGTCCAGGCCGGTAGATAGGGATTCCAATTCGCATCGGCAAGAAGTGTGCGAACCGACAGCGTAGTGGTTAGCATACCCGTCCCCCGTCCCAAACCAACTACGCTGTCGGGACGCTTTTGTCGTGTTCGAATCTCGGTCGACCTAATAATTTTTTTTCGCTGATTTTCGGATGATTTCACCCTCGGGGGTTGGTCTGGGGGTGCACTAGAGTCGACCTAGACACGATACCGTTTTTGGTTTGGGAGAAATTCGCATTTTACGCAAGGAATAGATAATTGTTCAATCGGCGCCTTATTGGTAGGCAACCCATTCGACGCCAGCCCGCGCCTGCATGTTTGAGAGAAAATCGTGCAAAACGAGCCGTATTCAACCCGGAGTTCAGAAGAGGCGAGGAGGTAACCTCCTCGAAATCGGCTCCTGGTAACAAGAGATTTTCGGAAGCTATGTGGTGCCTGCAGTGCCGCTGACAGCAGAAGTCTGTGGTCTAGTGGTTAGAGCAGCGGGCACCTGCTCAGAAGCTCTCGGGTTCGAACCCGAGCGACGCAGACATTTTCCTCTTACTTTTCCTTGTTTTTCTTTTTTTTTTTCTTTCTTAATTTTAGCAACGGTCTTGGGAGAGAAGAAGGATACCTGTTTTCCTTCGAGTTGTATGATGCGTTAAATAGCTTACCCCCTCGATTGCATCTTTTGGGCCCTAAAAAAGTGACAGGGAAAAGAAAATTCTTCTGCGCCGCGCGGAGCTCGTCCAGGCCGGTAGATAGGGATTCCAATTCGCATCGCCGAGAGGTGTGCGAACCGACAGCGTAGTGGTTAGCATACCCGTCCCCCGTCCCAAACCAACTACGCTGTCGGGACGCTTTTGTCGTGTTCGAATCTCGGTCGACCTAATAATTTTTTTTCGCCGGTTTTCGGATGATTTCACCCTCCGGGGTTGGTCTCTGGGTGCACTGGAGCCCCTCTGCACAAACCCCGTCAATTTGGAGGAAAAATATTTTTGGACCAAAATCCCTAAAAATGCAAAGGCTATAGCCTTTGGAAATTTGACCAAAAATCGAAAGTCTCAGATCACGCTGAAATTCACAGGGAATCCTCTGAAGGCACTGCGAAACATATACCACTAGCCAGAAGCACAATACCGTTCTTGCTTAGGGAGAAATTCGGAATCCTATTCGGAAAGGAAGACTCTTCTGCGCGCGCCGGGCCCGTCCAGGCCGGTAGATAGGGATTCCAATTCGCATCGGCAAGAAGTGTGCGAACCGACAGCGTAGTGGTTAGCATACCCGTCCCCCGTCCCAAACCAACTACGCTGTCGGGACGCTTTTGTCGTGTTCGAATCTCGGTCGACCTAATAATTTTTTTTCGCTGATTTTCGGATGATTTCACCCTCGGGGGTTGGTCTGGGGGTGCACTAGAGTCGACCTAGACACGATACCGTTTTTGGTTTGGGAGAAATTCGCATTTTACGCAAGGAATAGATAATTGTTCAATCGGCGCCTTATTGGTAGGCAACCCATTCGACGCCAGCCCGCGCCTGCATGTTTGAGAGAAAATCGTGCAAAACGAGCCGTATTCAACCCGGAGTTCAGAGGAGGCGAGGAGGTAACCTCCTCGAAATCGGCTCCTGGTAACAAGAGATTTTCGGAAGCTATGTGTTGCCTGCAGTGCCGCTGACAGCAGAAGTCTGTGGTGTAGTGGATAGGCCCTCGGTTTAAATATTTTTAAACTTTTTTTTTTTTGTTTTTAAAAAAAATTCTTATTGTTGTCTGTTAAAACCCGTTTTCTTTTTGAATAAATGTGTTTTAAAAAAATGGATAGAGAAACGGTCTTTTGGTCAGACGCCCTCAGGTTCAAACCCGAGCGCCGCAGACGTTTTTTCTTCTTTTTAATTTATTTATTTTTCCGTTCTATTTAGCAACGGTCCTTGCACAGAAGAAGAATAATTTTTTTTTTGGAGTTTTACGATGCTTTAAATAGCTTACCCCCTCGATGCATCTCTTGTGCACTAAAAGAGTGACACGGAAATGAAAGTTCTTCTGCGCCGCGCCGGGCCCGTCCAGGCCGGTAGATACGGAATCCTATTCGCATCGGCAAGATGTGTGCGAACCGGCAGCCTAGTTGTTAGCTGCCCGTCACCCGTCCCAAACCTCCTCGAAATCGACTTCTGGTGCCAGAAGCTTTGTAGTGCTTGCAATGTTTCTGACAGCACAAGTCTGTGGTCTAGTGGATAGGTCAACGGACATCAGTGGCAAAAGCCCTCGGTTGAAACCCGACCGCGGTAAAAGTTTATTTTCCTTCTTAAATTTAGCGATTTGGCGACGGTCCTCGCGAAGGAACACAATTCCTTGTTTCAGTCGAGGTGTATATTGCTTTAAATAACTTATCCGCTCGATGCATCTTTTGGGCGGTAAACGAGAGACATGGAAATGAAAAAAAAAAAAAAAAGTTTCGGCGGGATTTGAACTTGCAAAACGTGTCGAAATTCCAAAAGTGCTGAGCCCCTGAACTCCCAAAAAAGGTATTTAGGCGACCATGTAGAAATTCTTTTTTCGAGGTCCTGATCAATTGTAGACTGTCGCAAAAATAACTTTTTTGGGGTCCTTAAGTGCGGTTTTACTTAAAATAAAATAACACGACATAGATAGCCTTTAACTCCCAAACCATTAGAGTGCCGAAAAGTTCATTGGTATGCACACCCAAAAGGGGTGACGCCAATCAAAAGATAGTTTTAAAAAAATCCTAGTTTTTTCTTCTTGAACTCTACCCTCTAAAGATGACCTGTGCAAATTGTGAAGAGTCTGGGAACAACCCTTCCCCCATTAAAAATTTGCCTAAAGTCAAAATCAATAGGTCGGAAAACCCATATTGCCCATATCTCTGGAACCGTTAGACCTAGGAGGCTAAAATTCTGGCTCAAAACGTTTTAAGTGATAACAAAGATGCCCTCGATTGGTGGTTCAAATCGGAGACTATCATGTTAATTCACCTACCCTTTAGTATGGAATTACTCTTTTGCCTTCCCCCTACCCCCGAGGCACCTATAAGGTAGGCGCAAAAACCAGGGGCGGGTTTTGGGGGGCGCTCAGGCGCCTCCGATAAAAGGGGGGAGAGGAAAAAGCGAGGGAGAAAAGAGAAGGAAATAGAGAGATAAAGGAAGAGAAAGAAAGGGCGAGGGAGGCAGATGGTGGAAGACGGTAAATCCAACGCTAACCGATCCATATCCGAGGGATGCACCACACGAAAATTTTCTACAAACTCTCAGTACAATGCAAGGGTATTACGCCTGAAGTTGCTCCGTTTAAAAGCATATTCTGCTGCATTGTGACATATTAGGCTTATTACGGTAAAATTCCCGAATTAGGTGCAGCGTTTTCTTTTCTCGTACTCTTAGCTTCTTGACGTCATATGGGCATGCTCCGAGTATTATGGAGGATTTGAGGGTGTGAGACCGGTATTTAACGAGGTGGGAACAGGTCTTTTATTCTGACCCCAATTAAATACGCGTACTCGAAACCTTACAGGGCGGGGTAGGCACTGCCGATGGTGGAGAAGCCGTCCCTCAGCTTGAAGCTCCACGTCTGGATGTAGAAGTTGACGCCGTTGGCGGACACGTGGCACTTCTGGTCCGGGCGCGCGAGGAAGCACAGGGTGTACAGGGACATCTCGAGCTCGGGGCTGGCGCCTACGAACAGGCTGTTGACGGGCTTGTTGGCACCCAGCCACTCGAAGCGCACCTTCAGCAGAGTGCCGCTCTGCAAAAGAGGGGGCAGCATTATGAAAGCAGAAGGGTCAGTCCTACCAGCTACTACCTACAAGCGCTCAACAACAGCGTGTAAGTGAGAAGTAGCCCAGCCCAGAGGAGTGAACCGGGCTGCATCTCCTGCCTACTAGGCAACACCCGAGGGGTTACACTTCGAAAAATAATTAAAAGGCCCCAAAAAAAAATCAATTAAGAAATACTTTAAAAGCAAGAAAAAAGGATACCGACAAATCCGTCAAATCGAGAAAGAATTATCAATAAACCGAAATGAAGTAGAAAAAATTCAGAAATAGGGGTAAAAGATCAAAATTTATCAAAAAAGAGGTTTTCTTTGAAAAATCAAAAGGAAAAATAAAATTTAAAAAAATCATTGTACACATTTTGTATGAGTGATTGCCCCTCCCCGGCAACACCTGAGCGTAGATGCAGACCGACTTACTCCGCGCTTGCTTGGGCTACGTATTGTCTATACTCTTCTGGTAGCGCTTCATTAGTAAAACTAAGGCGTACAGGGTGGCCCCCTCACCCCGTCGTGAGTAAGTATGCAGCCCATTATTCTACTTGAGCTGAGGGTGAGGAGGGGAGCGCCCGGCCCCCTCTCGCCCCGCACCTTCTCCTCCTGCCCTCGCTAGCTCAAGTAGAATGGGTTGCATACTTACACACACGACGGGTAACCTAGCCTACCCTTTCTGAGGCATGAAGTGAAGCGTAACAGGCGAGGGGTCACCACTTCGATTTTGGACGTACACAGGATCACATGACTACAGGGATCACAAAGAAGTTTAGTGGGATTACACATGAATTATGTGGAATTTCCGGGGCTAAAACCACCAGATTTGAACAAATATTACAAATTAAGTAAAATTTATCGAAAATTTGACAGGTATTGCTTTGGGATTACAGGTGAACTTGTACAAAAAATGACGCGAAAGGTGGCCCCGTCGGTATCATGTGTACTCGTTTCTATCAGTCCAATCTAAATGTCTGGGAGAGTTTCTTTCCTAGCTACGTTTCATTTCAAGAGTAGCCTCTTCACGCGTGACCGTGCGATTCATGACGACATATGCCAGAGTACGGCTGCGCCTCAGTTTGATGCCGCCCACCTCGCCGAGGCTGAGCTTCTTGATGTAGCCCTTGTAGTCCACGTTGCCGGCCTCCTCCTCGTGGTTGTAGAACAGCCAGGAGTGCATGCCGGACACGTCGCCGCGCTTCAGCTCGCCGAGGAACACGTGCTCGAAGGCGGAGGAGCCGAGCGCGCCGCCGCCGCGCGAGTACAGGGAGAACCACAGCTTGCGGAGGAACTCCTTCTGCGCCGCCGCGCCCGACGGGACCAGGCCTGGGGGGGAGCACAGCACAGGGAACTCCTTCACCGAGTGGCCGGCAACTCTACAGGGTGGCCCACACACCCCCGCCCATTTTTTTGGGATAGGCAGACCCGACCCGCAACAACAAACTATCTTTTTCTTATAAATTTGCTATTATTGGTAGTTGAGAAGAAGTAAAAGTTGCTGTGGGTTGTTAAAAGTTTAAGGAACATGGAGCATATTTTACTTTTTCTCCACAACCAAATTTTAGCAAATTTATAGTAAAAAGAAGGTTTGTTGTTGCTGGTCTGCGAATCCGAAAAAAAAAATGGGCTGGGTTCAAATCAGTGTATTCCGTCAAATAACAAAAAAATCATAATCTTTAAAACTACCTGAAGAATTTAAAAAGGAAAATCCGAAAAAAAAACAGTAATAATCAGAGCTCATTTAAAAGTAATCTGGAATTTCTCCATCAGGACCCGTTCCCTTCCCTTCTCTCGGTGCGGACACGTACCCTTGCCGGCGAGGAAGCTGAGCGTGGAGGAGAGCACGGGGGTGGCGATGAGGGCGTCCAGGAGCGCGCTCTGCTCCTGCTTCTCCTGGGCGGTCTCGTGCTCGGGCACGGTGCAGTCGGGCACGTAGTTGTCGTACAGCGCGGCCAGCAGGCCCACGCTGGGGTTGGCGGACTTGGTGGCGGCGTCGTTGACGCTCAAGAGCCTGCGGCAGGAACAGGAAGTGACGGGAGGGTCCCGTCCCGCATCAGACCCGCGCATGCGCAGTCCAGGCTCAAAGTGCGTGAATGTCCCTCTCACGCGAAAGTGTGCTGATACCGTTTACCACACTTCAACAAGAAAAAGTGCGCCAAACTTTCCGTCGAAAATGGCCAGTTTCGAAAATCACTAGGAGGATCAGAGTGGGGACAAAATTAAACGCTCCCCCAAATGTGTCAATGACACATACCGGGTGTCCCAGAGAACACACGGCAGTGTTGCGGGTCTGCCTACCCACTCCGGCCGTAAGGCGCCATAGCCCCTGCAGCTCTGTCGAGTATGCAATCCCGCAACACTGCCGTGTGTTCTCTAGGACACCCGGTATACTTGGGTGTTTAAGAGCGAGTCAAACGTTTACAATCGCACAATAGTCACAGTCCAGTGCGACACAAGTTTGTAAATGATGACACGGCAATGCTAGTATTATTGTAATTTCGACGTTGCTGCGACATAATTTCGCGCCATTTTCTCTGCGCCAAGCTTCGCACTCGGGCGGAGTCCACCGCCACCACCACTTCTAAACAGAACGCGATTGTGACCGTATCCTGTACTACGGGACGCCTGTTGCAGTGGAGGAGAAAGATCACTCCTGAAACAACGGATACGCTGCGCTGCCCCGATCGACTGAAGGCGAGGCACGGGAAACCGCCCGCTCAGCCCAGGTGTTGTTTTTCACGCAGCTTGGCGTGCACCGTTACGTATTTGCCGAAGTATTTCCCAAACTGCCTGATCGCACACACTGAAGTCCATCTAATGGGTGGGCGCACTGTTAAAAATAGTTGTCATGTGATGATGTTGTTCTGTGTGACCTCTTTGTTTTTAATCAGGACAGTTGTTTTCAATGTAAACACCCGAAAAGCCATAGGATATTTTGCTGAACTTGAAGTAATGCATACTATTTATATCGTCAGATTACAACACCAGTTTTGTATACTTTCTAAGCAATCGTATTTAGTACTTTCACAACACCTTTTCTCCAAGAGGAAAAAATAATCAAAATTTCTCAACAAAATAAAATATTAAATAATGTTACGTTAATACTTTTTTGTTGCCACCAACAAAATATATTGTTTCAGACAAACATTCGTTGCTATGAAAGTAATACAACAATAGTGTTGTATACGAACAACTAAAAATTTAACAGTGCGGGGTTGGGCCGCGCTACTCGTAAATACACCTGTGTGTGCGCTTGCCTACGAGGCGAAAAGTAGTTTTAAGAGTGCACAGTTTGCCTAGTAGGGCGGGCGGAGATAGCCGTCCGACACCTTAACTACTCACGGCTTGGGCGCCTTGTCGTCAGTGGCACTGGAGTACGTCTTGCCCTGCAGGTCGACGTGGACGAGGCGGGACAGCGCGTGCTTGTCGACGCTGAACAGCTTCTCGGTCAGCTGCTTGATCTCTTTGTCCGACACGGACGAGGACGAGGCGCTGCAGCCCCCTGAGCAGGCGAGGGGCGGGCGGGTGAGCGCGGGGCGGGGGCGGGTGCAGGAGCCGCCCCGGGGGCGGGGCACACTCACCGACGACGAGGAGCGCGACCAGGATGCACAAGGAGCGAGCCATGTTGGAGGAGTGGCGCGGCGGGCGGTGAGAGCGGACGGCGTGGGTTCTTATATGCGGCGCCTCGACTCGGCCCGGCCCAGCCCGGCCCGGCGACAGTTTGCACTCGCGTCCCGTCCCGACCCGCGGGCCGCGGGCCCCGCGCCGCGGCGCGCATAGACCCGGCCCGGCCCGGCCCTACCCGGCCCTTCCGACTGCTATCCGCTTCACTGCGCCCGCCGCGGCACCGCGGCACCGCTGCTGTCGCGCTCGGCTCGGCTCGGCCAGGCTCGGCTCGGCCAGGCTCGGATTGTCACCTGGGGCTCAGCTCAGCTCGGCTCGGCACGTGGCGGCTCGGCTGACAGAAGTCAGGCGCGAGCAGCAGCCGCCATAGTGTGCCACACTTTGAGGTGTGTGAATGTGTTACACACTTTGAGGCGTGTGAATGTGTGACACACTTTGAGGCGTGTGAATGTGTCACACACTTTGAGGTGTGTGAATGTGTCACACACTTTTAGGCGTGTGAATGTGTCGCACACTTTGAGGTGTGTGAATGTGTCACACACTTTGAGGTGTGTGAATGTGTCACACACTTTGAGGCGTGTGAATGTGTCACACACTTTGAGGTGTGTGAATGTGTCACACACTTTGAGGTGTGTGAATGTGTCACACCCATGGAGGTGTGTTAATGTCACATATTTGGAGGTATGTGACTGCCACACGCCTAGAGGTGTGGGAATTTACATTTGTACCCTTGGTGCACTCTTAAGTTTTACTTGGAAATTTTCCGAGTATTTACTAGGCGTTTTGTGCAGTCACAACTTATCAAGGAATTCTTTAGTATTTGTAAACGGTTTTTCTACAATTTAATTTCACCGTCATCTTAGTACTAGGGTAAACGGCGAGTTCGTGAAAGCTAGGTAGGTTGGCGGTTCGAAGGAAACGTTTGTATTACCGAGGTACGTTGTTTATTCCCACTAGCCTGCGCTGCCCTGTATTTTGTCGACACGTTGTTGTGCCGAGGAGACGCGAGGTGTAGATTCCGCCCAACTGAACATACACACCGCAGAGAGTACTGTGCAAGATGGTAGCGCGGTTGAGTGTGAGCGAGTACTTGCAGTGGAACTTGTCCGTTTCAATGCCCTTGACTCAACCTCACAATGTTGCCGACGTCGGTCACAGAAGCGCTACAGATTACAACGGGTAACGACCGCTTCGGGCAAACTGGGAGCAGGCCGTATAGAGGAGCGCGGCTGGACAAGACGGAAGGTGGAAATGTTACAAGAATGAAGGCCGCTTATTTGGCCGGATTCGGGTACCCCTGCTTGTAACATTTCTTCATTTCTCCTTCTCTAGCATGGCGCTGGGGCTACTCACGGTTGGGGCGCCTGGTCGTCCGTGGCGCTCGAGAAGGTTCTGCCCTGCAGGTTGATGTGGGCGAGGTCGGCCAGCGCGTGTCCGCGCTCCATGCCGAACAGCTGTTCGGAATGCTGTTTGATCTCGGCGTCCGTCACCGACGCGCCGGCCCTGCAGGTTGATGTGGGCGAGGTCGGCCAGCGCGTGTCCGCGCTCCATGCCGAACAGCTGTTCGGACTGCTGTTTGATCTCGGCGTCCGTCACCGACGCGCCGGCCCTGCAGGCCTCTGATGAGCACGGGGCCGCCTGGTGGTCGCGGTGGCCATGCTGGCCGTGGTGGCCGTGGTGGCGGCCGCACGCGCTGGTCAGGACCATGAGGATGAGGAGCGCGACCAGCATGCACGCCAAGCAGGTCATGTCGGAGGAGAGGAGCGGCACGCTGTGCGAGCGCCGTGGGCAGCGGCTCTTATAGGAGGTCGTCGCCCTGCCCTGCGCAGTCTATCGCTGCTGCTCCAATCTCATGTCTATTCCACGTTCCGCGATACCAAACGGGCGCAACTGTCTCGAGTGAAAAAAAGGGGAAAAAAAAACTTTAGCTCTTTCAAACAAGATTTTTTTTTTCCTTTAAAAGAGGCAAGAGTTTTACATCTGGGCATTCTAACTAAACTTTGCATACGTACCTCTGAACAGTTCTGATGCAAGTGTGGGTGTGAGGGTGTTAAGACACATTGAAGATAGAACATATCTCTTTCAGCGCCCTCAACTTTAAGCAAGTGGAATACAATACATTATTCTTATTGCAAGTCATTTATTGCTGAATGTCTTTATCATACAGTGAGACAGGGTCGGGGTGCAGCCTTGCACAGCTTCTTCGGTCCAGCGAGGAAACTGCGCAAAGTGTACAGAGTCCCTGCCTTACATTAAAATACAACATATAGAAAAATATCACAATTTTCACAACTACTCTGCATCACTTTCGATTCCTCTACTTTCAAAACACAGCGCAAGCAGATTCAACAATCTTATTTCTATGGTTTTACAACATATTGCATCATCCTAACAGCAGCTTTCGTACGCTCAAAATAAAAAAAAATCTTACATCACAATGCATCACAATACCTCCTTGTGTGGGGTACTCAAGAAAAAGTGAGAAGGAAAATATAGTTGCCTCAGTAAAATGTTCAAAATTTTTTGAATTCGTCCTATTTGTTTTGAGGGTTTTTAAAGTCACAACATCGCCTCCAGAAGGCTTATTTTTTTCCCAAAATGAAATGAAACACTATGGTTATGACAATCCATGCACTGAATGCTACTCCTATTGTTGATTATTACTCAGTTTTAACTGTGTCATGTTTACAATATATACTTTGCTCTCTTCAAAAATAAAAAGACATTAAATAATATGTCATGCAGAATAAAATATTACGTATAACACATTATACGTTGAGCAATTATCATTAACTTATAACAGTTCAAGTAAACCACTATCCTAACATGCACTTGAAAAGTATTCCTGGGTACAGGCGTTGTGAAAGCTTTGCAAAGTCTATAACTCAACAGTCTCTGAACACCTTGGACCGGTACATGTGGCCAGCTAGTACTTCAGTACAGAATTTACGAAACAGCCTTTTGTACTTTTGTCCTAATTATTTTTCATTTATAAAAATCATCTGAGAAATATTATTGAACTAAATTCTCATAATTCATAAGCACGTTTTTGACTTATATGGCAACAGTTCACAAAAAAAGAGTGCCTTGCGTTACATGTGGCCCTTGTCACTCCACACACCCAACTGTGTACGTGAGTGCGTGTTTAATCAGGCCAAATATACTCCTCACCTCAGTCTGCGAGGCAAGACTTGGGGACAGAATCTGAAGACATTTCCTACATCTTTGAAACGGATGTGGGCTTTAGTACTGCCCTCGAGTTGTACTCAAAGAGCAAAGAACACATGACATCAACATTTAAAAAAAAAGAAAAAAACATTTAAAAAAATAATAAGTTAATAAAATTGAAATGCGTCTAAAGTGGTCGTTTGGCTGGTGGTTCACATGCGGCTGTTGGAGCGCGAGTGCCCCTCGGCCTGCTCCCGCCAGCTCACGTTGCCGCGCACGTTGTGCAAGCGGATGGCGCTGCCGTTGCCCGTCCCGGGCACCACGTCCATCTCGTCCTCGGAGATGACGCCGCCCGCCTCGTAGCCGGAGGGCTCGTACGCGCGGTTCACCTGGCCGCCGTGGCCGTCGAACAGGTCCTTGACGTTCATCGAGGCGACCGAGTTGCGGTGGTTGCGCGTCGCGACGCCCCCGACGCCGGCGGCGCCGATGAGCGTGCCGCCGGGGGAGAGCGCCGCGGCCGCCGTCACGCCGTACTCGTGGGCCGCCCCGAGCGTCTGCATGTGCGACTTCTTGCGCTCCGCCATCACCGAGTTGCGCCTCGTCTCCAGGGCCTTGATGGTCTCCTGGCGCATCGTCAGCTTGCGGCCGAGGACGGGCGTGCCGGGGGCCGCGCCGCCCTCCTTCATGTTGAAGAAGCGCTTCTTGAAGGCCACGTCCAGGGTGCCGATGGTGCGCTTCTTCTGCCGCTGCTTCTCCAGGTTGTGGATCGTGCGCCGGTGGCCGACGCGGTCCGCCGACGAGCCCGAGTCGTTGTCGTAGTCGCCGTCGATGCCGCGCAGCCGCTGCAGGTTGCGCACGATGTCGACGGCGTGCTTGTCCAGCAGCGCGTCCTGGGAGAGGTCCTCCACCTGGGGAAAAGGAGTCAGGCGCCAAGGGGCGTGGTCAGCAACGAAGTCCAAGATTGCAAATCCAATTCCAAAACAAAGTTACATAGACTCAAAATTAAAATAAATAAATTAAAATTTACGACAAAAAACAGAGTTCAACGTTTGATTAGAACCAAGGTGATCTTGGACATTTAAAATTGAGGATAAAGTAACAAGTTCCGTTTTTTCTTTTTTTTCTTTTGTAGCACAGCGTGGCTTACCTTCTTGTTCCAGCAGAGGGTCAGCTCGGCCGACGCCAGGATATGCGAGAGCGTGCCGAAGCGATGGAACAACATGGCGGTAAACTGGATCACCAGAATGAGCGCGAAGAAGAACACGAAGACCAAACCGATGGGCTCCAGCTGGAGGTACTCCTTGGAGATCAGCACCTGAGGCAGAGCCGAACGCGTGTCGGGAGGGCGTTCCGAGGTGCACGAGCACCCTGTCGGGCGGGGAGGGCAGGGCCAGCACGAGACCGCACTGCAATGGAAAGCCGCCCGCCGCCCGGAGAGCCTGCAGCGTAGGCAACACCAAGAACCTCGCGCAGGGTTGCTCTGAGGTTGCCTACCGCCTAGGCGTCATCCACCATGCTGGAGGCCTCGGGAGACCTGCTGGCTGATTTGCAGTGCGCTCTCGAGCTGGCCAGGTCGGAAAACGGTCTACTTCGTCTTATATACATTTACAAGGGTAGTTTGTAATGATAAATGCTGCCAAAACAAGAGAAAAAAAACTCGAAATAGAGAATTATGAGCTGTGCAATGCAATTGTTTTGATATGATGATGATGATCCTCATTTCTCACAGCGGTATAATAACGCGAAAAGCTCATGATTCTTTTTCTCATGCTTTCGGCAACAAATATCACGTCTGACACGGATAAGCCAATCGGATCAGTTCTGCCAACCCGCCGGCAGGCAGTGCGAGCAGTGCCTCCATGCGAGCGCACACACATGCAACAGTAGGAAATAGTAAAGGATGAGCAGAAGGAAACAAGTATAGCAAAGCAAAACTAGATGCTTTCCTTTTAATTATTATTCGGTGAATATTTTTAGAACAAGAAAAGAGCAGTTTCTTGCGCATTTATCTGTTTTTGAACTCGAAGCTAGGCTTTCAAGAAGAAGCCCAAACTCAATAAATAAATGTTCTCGTTCTACAAGATGAAAAAGAAAAGAAAAAATTGGGGCGACATCCGATAATTAAAACTTTAGATATGATGATGTAACTCAAAAATCATATTTTTTTAATTGTTTTGTAAAGCATACAAAAGGATAAGGATTAAAAAGGGGAAAAAATCAAGGTTTTTTTTTATTATTATTAGTCACACACACGATTTGTGCTGGGCTTGTTTTAGTTATAGAATGTATCACACTTGTAGAACGGTTCGAAGCGGCACAGGGTAAGCGAATGGTTTAATCTGCACCACGCGACACAGTCACCAAACACACACATGGCGGATTATACATTCTGGAAGGGCTGCATTAACACATGCGAATGCATGCGGAGAGTCAAAGAAAGGGGGGAACCTGTTAACCTGAAAATTTAAGGATGGGGTAAAATAGGGAAGTTCTCCTGTCGATCAGCCTGCGAGCATAATTTTCCCTCAGCATTACACGGCTTGTGCGCTCTATATGGACATTATCTACCAGTGAAAACGCACTATTGCAAAGAATACTAACATTTGCAAAGAGCTTAAATACGAAACGGCATCAAAGGTATTTTGGGATTACTGATCAGAGTTCACAGTTAGGATTCTTTGCAATCAAATTCTGTGCAAACCTATAAGTCAACCTGTATAATGTGATATGCAACACAATTTACATTGTTATATATTTCTAACTACTGCCGGGTCACCTGAAAATAACACTACCCTGAAGTGGGGATTAGCTGCAATGAAAAACTTTGCACCCAGCAAAAATGCGGGGATTGCAATGCCCTGAAAGATTGAGGTCCGTGTCAATATGAAGGCGAAGCGAAATTTGAATGAGGATGATCACGTCGCGTCAGAGTTTCAAACCGATTCCACCCAGGACTTTATGGGATAGAAACTTCAGCTTCCAATATTTCTGTGAACGCATAGATCGGTTCATCCAACTGCCCTAAAACGGCATTATCTCGAATTTTCATGATCGTCAGTCATCCTACAAGAGGGCTTTTATGTACAGAGGACATTTCTGTCACCTGCCACCGCTGCATAGAGAGACTCAACGCCAGAGAGCGTAGATGTGCAGACAAGAAAGAGAAAAGGGTTGCGAAGCCTCTTTAGCATGAGATGCAAACGCGGCCGCCAACAACTCTGGAAATCAAAGTGTGAGACAGTCTCACACCTTTTGGTGTGAGGCCAAAATGTCTCACACCATTTAGCTCGATTTTTGTGGTGAATTAAAATTGTTTGTATTTTTTCCTATATTCATATTCTTCGTCGAAAAAGCTTTCAAACGAGCTACCATGTGATGGGTCTGAGGCTGATTCCAGCCGGAAGTACCTACCCGTTTGTTTGTATCAAGTAGGACTGAGGCCGGAGAGAAAATGCTTTCAGACCCATCACATGGTAGCTCGTTTGAAAGCTCTTTCGACGAGGAATATGAATATAGGAAAAAATACACACATTTTTAATTCACCACAAAAATCGACCAAAATAGTGTGAGACATTTTGGCCTCACACCAAACGGTGTGAGACTGTCTCACATATTGATTTCCAGAGAAGAGACGGGCTGCGACTGCTTAGAGCCGTTTCGTTTCCGAGGTTCCCACCAGGATGCGGCCTCCGCAGGCAGACAGACGCAGAGAAGAACAGGAGGAAGACGAAGAAGAAGGAAAAAATTACAAAACGTAAAGGTCAGTCACGAGCAGAGAGATAAGGGAGAGAGACAGGTTGGCAAAAGTGCAGCCAGGTTACAAGGTGAAACACGGAGAAAAGGGCGTATTTATAAAAGTGAGTTGATTGATACATAGGAAGATTTAGGACCACAGATAGAGAGAAGTTGGATACAGAGAGTAGTGAGTGGCAGGCAGAGAAGTCCAAGCCAAACCAACCGACCGACAAACCGCCACTCGCAGAGCAGCGCCAAGCATAGCCTCGCGCAGGGCCGGGCGCTCTGCTGCGCGGCGGGCGGGCGCGAGCGGGCCTCGGGGGCGAGGGGGGGCTGCCACAGCGGGCCGTAGAGCGAGGGGGAGAGGGGGTCAGAGAGCCTCAACCCTTAAGGGCGGCCCCCTTCTCCCTCCCACACCCACGTCCCACGCGCCTCAAGTTCGCAGCTGAGCTGTTAGCAGAGGGCCGTCCAGAAACCACGATAGGAATTAGCGAAGAAGGCTCATGACACTCAAAGGTCAATAGGGCAAATGTTTTTCTTTAAAAAAAAAAAAATGAAAAATTAAGCAAAAAAAGTTGACGCGATATAACGTGGTTTTGTGGCTGCTGAAAGGTCCCCGTCGACAGCCCCCGGCACCCCCGGGACCCATCGCCCACATGGCGGGTACGGCTGGCGGCAAGGCTTTTACCTCTGACGTTTCCTCGATATAGGTGATATTCGTCTTGACGCCTAACGGCCAGTCAACGTGGAGCTGGTCCTTGTTGAGTTGGAGTAAGAACACGATAAGGACAAACAGAGCATTGAACATGAAGAAAGCGAAAACGGACTTGTTCCGGAGCTCGATCAGGTCGGCGGCGATCCTGGCCTGTAACAGACACACAAGGCACGCCCGCACACGCACACGCACACACACACACATTAGGCAAGGCGGTGGGAGGGCTGCGCGCTTCCTAGGGTAGCTGCTCGGTCTTGCCCAGGGTGGGGGGGGGGGAGCGGCGTGGGTTGGGGGGGGGGAAGCGGCGTGGGTTGTGCGTGCGGGGTCGCGCTCACACATCAACACCTGCACCGGAGGGGACCAGGGGGGCGCTTACCTCTTGGGTGGCCTCGTCATACGTAATGTTAGTCTTGACCCCCAAGGGCCACTTTACGTGGAGGAGGTCCTTATTCAGTTGCAGCAGGAACACGATGAGGACAAAGATAGCATTCACCATAAAGAAAGCAAACACGGACTTGTCTCGCAATTCTTTCAGGTCGTGGGCGATCCTGGCCTGTAATCACAGTTTGGCAGGTTCTCTTTTCACACCGCGGAACGATAAAACGTTCGGAAATCAACTTCCACAGCTACTTATCGGAGTGGGTGAGAAAAAGCAAGAACTGAGGACTGTTGATTTCATGATGACATGAAGAGTTTTTTTCAAACAGCGTTAAGCGTTAAAAACGCTTTTGAAAGGTAAGTTACTAAATAATGCCCAAAAAGAAAGGGAAAGGTGTTAGGCAAAAGAAAGAAAAAGGACTACTTTTCTACAATTACGTTGAAAAAATAGCTAATTGTTTTCCTCTTTGGAAATCTCGGCGGCTGATCTTCAAACTTCCTCGCGTTATATTAAGAAAAAAACTACCCCTCCTCACACTTTCCCTGGACGCAATGACCCCAGATGAGATTTGGTTGCGGGAGAAACCGAGCAGTTAAGACAACAAGCACGCAGGTGATAATTTCAAGGTACTTTCAAAGTAAATTTAAAGTAACGACAGGAGAAGCCGCGAGGCCGACAACTGACCCTCTCGTTCTTGTCGTCGTCGATGGGGTGCAAATACTTGACCAGCAAGTCCTTCCAGAACTGCATCTCCGTCGTGGAGATGAAGTCGACCTCTCCCCTCTTGAGGTCGCGGTCCTCGATCCAGTACGGGTCGACCAGGTCATCCCGCTTCTGCTTGCCCTCTGCAATACAGGGGGAAAAAAGTTGCGTAGGGAGGAAGTCGTTTTCAGGCTCGTGACAAGAGGGAAAGGGGGTGGGAGAGGAGCCTCACCCGTCGTTGCCGTGTCGCTGTCCGAGTCGTTGAGGTGGTCCTCCTCCGAGTGCTCCTCGGCGAGGGAGCCCAGGTGGTGGTCCCTGCTTCCCGCGGAGGCGGTGCGCCTGCGGCCCCCGTGCTGCCCCTGGGGGTCCACGACTCTGCGGAACACACGAAGGGGGGCGATGAGTTGCCTACCTGCACGGCGCGAGACCCGCGTCCGCCTCCGCGCCGCGCCGCTACTCACTGCTCGATGTTCTGGAGCCGCTTCCCGAGCGAGTCGAGGGACTCGGCGATCCGGACGAGCTGCGCCTTGTCGTCCACGGACTTGGGGTGCGTGCAGAAGATGCACTTGAAGAGGCCGGCGAGCGAGATCTCGATGCCGCCCTCGTCGCCGTCCACGCCGCCGCCGCTGTTCACGTTCTGCAGGAAGCCGAGCAGCGACTTCTGGCGCGCCTTGCGCTTGGCCTCCTCGGCCTCCTTGCGCTCCTCCTCGAGTTCCTGCGGGGTCCGAGAGGGGCGTGGTGTAGTCTGCTGAGTGGGAGCAGTGCGGGGATGCACTCTACGCGAGGGGTCAACAACTCTCATTTATTGAGCGCCGTGCAAACTTCGAGGAAATTTTCGTGATTTTATTGTAAAGACTAGGAAGTGTAAGAAAATACAGAATAATTCTGGAGAAAAAATTCGCAGCATTCGAGTGTCCCGACGGGAAAACAACTTAGAATTTTACCTATTTTCTTGTGAATTTTCCTGAACTTTCATGAATTTTCGTAAATTTTTCTACATTTTGGAAATTTTTTGCTGATTTTTTTTTGTAATTTTCTGAATTATCCTGAATTACGAGGTGTACAAAAATTTCAGAGTTGTTTCCCCCTCGTGTCTCTTACACCAGGGGTGCAACCCGCGCCCAACCCTCCCCTTATTACACCCTACCCTCGCATGCGGTTCAAACCTTGGCCGTCTTCTTCGTCTTGACCTCCCTCGTGCCCCACGTCACGTTGTTAAGGTTGCAGATGGCATAGATCACCATGAGCAGGTACATGCTGGGCACGAGCGTGTAGTACAGGAGGCCGCAGCAGATCGTCAGCAGCTCCATGGGGTGCAGGAAGGCCGTGATGACGAACGAGAGCGCTATCGCGTAGAAGAAGAGTGAGGACGGCGAGAGCGCCCCGTCCTCGGCCATCTGCATGAGGACGGCCACGAGGACGGCGAGCATGACCATGGCGTAGGCGATCGTGAGGAGCTGGGCCACTACGAGCTGCGTGCAAGAGCGTTAGTGAGCACCTCTCCCGACACCGGTGCCGCCACCTCGAGTTAGGGCAGAGACTCACCTCGCGGCTGCACGAGACGTAGGACGCGGACACAGGCGCATGCTCCACCACCACTACTACTGCGTGCAAAGCCATGCCCAAAGCTCCGGGGCCTTACCTTCTTGGTCTTCTTGGCCACCACTTCTCGCGTACCCCACGAGACGACGTTGAGGTTGATGATGGAGTACAGGATGAGCAGCAGGTACATGGAGGGGATGGACATGAGGTAGATGATGCCGTGCATCACGCACCAGAACTCTTGCGGATGGAGACAGGCCGCTATGAAGAACGAGCTCGACAAGGCTATGAGGAAGATGGCCGACGGGGAGCCGATGCCGTCCTCGCCCAGCTGGAGCGCCGTACCCACGATGACGGCCATCATCACCATGGCGTAGCCCGTCGAGAGTATCTGAGCGAAGAGGAGCTAAGGAGGGGCGCAAGCGACGGTTAGAGGCGACACGGCGACAGACACGGGACGGCACGGACAGGGCGCAGCACGAGACCACCACAGCGCACGTACCTGTATGTTGGCCTTGCACGTGAAGCAGATGAGCATGAACAGCATGATGGGGATGATGTTGTAGTAGAAGCTGGTCCAGTTGTCGATCTTGAAGGCGGCCACGAAGGCTCCCACCAACATGAGGAAAATGGTTCCGGGGCCCAGGATGGTGCCGCCCATCAACATCATCTGGTAGGCGATGTACGGCATCGAGATGTTGTCGTTGATCTTGATGGTCCTCTTGGCGTCCACGAGCAGGTCCATGATGTTGGCGATGGTGGAGGGCACCCAGCGACGGCGCTGGTTGTAGAACTCGTTGAAGCCCTCGGGGCAGTGGGTGTAGGCATCAGAGGCGGCCGAGTACTCGACACGATAGCCTCGCTGCAGCAGCAGCGTGCACAGCCAACGATCCTCTCCTAGGAAATCAGATGAAATGAAACCATTCAAGCAAATTTGTATTCCAAAGGTATAGAAGTTCTAACCAGACGGGTTAGGTTAGGTTAGCTTGGCTCAGGTTGAGCGCCACTCACCCTGATCGTACTGCACGTAGTGGCGAGCCTCGTCCGACCGCGTCGTGTACTTTCGCATCACGTTGTCGTCCATGAGCGACTTGCCTCGGAAGAGCGAGAAGCACCCGGGGCTACAGAGGACGCAGCCGATCATGTGCTCGGTGGCCTTCTGCAGCCAGTGACCAATGGCGTACTCGAACATCTGGTACCACACCATGGGCCCGGAGCCCACGGGGTGGATGCGGCCGCAGGCCGCGCCCAGGTTGCGGTTCTTCTTCATGAGATCGATGAGCAGCTGCACGGCGTGGGGCTGGAAGTCGATGTCGCCGTCGAGCGTGAGCAGGAACGTGTTCTCCGCCATGACCTCCTTGCGGTCCACCGAGATGGGCAGCTCCATGAGGCGGTGGCCCAGCAGGTAGTACATGTACATGACCTGGCTCCACCGCTTCCTGTGACGGATCTTGGACTTGTCCTTGAGGTGGGCGATCATCTTGGTCTTGCCGGGGAGGATCCACTCGAGGCGGCCGCCGTAGGGTGTCGGGTACTTCTTGGGCGGGCGCATGCGGATGTTGGTCTCGTGCACGTGCGAGGCCGCCTCGTCCATGATGGCCACCAGCAGCTTGACGAACCTGTTGCACACGCTCCAGTCGTCGTTCACGTCACTGATCTCGAACGCGTCGTCGAAGAAGATGTGGGCTGCAGACAGAAAAACGGAATGGGCTTAGGTATTTCGATGGCCAAGCTCCGTAAAAATTATGATAAAAAGAAGAAGGAAACAAGAGGGATAAAAGGAATTTAAAACATGTATGCAGCAAAATTCAGAGTTGCTTTCGCTGACACAAGAGGAACACTCACTCTCGAACTCGTAGTAGTCGGGGTCCACGACGCGGAGGTACTTCTGTGCGACGCGCCTCGCGCACTGGTCCTCGTCCATGCGCAGGATTGACTTGAGCATCTCCATCATCTCCTCCTTGGTCTCGTGCCACATGGTGCAGCACGCGTAGATGCGGGTGATGTAGTCAGACGACTTGACGCTCTTGCCCGGCGTCGAGCCGCTCGCGTCCGTGTGGATGGAGATGGTCTCGTAGTACTCGTCCACGCCCTTCTCGAGCTCCGTCAGGTCCTGAACGCATGGAGCAAACAGAGCAAAATAAGTCATCCCGCGGTCCTAAGACTGCTTTTGTTTCTTTGCCGTGAGAAATGCACTGCCAATGTTTTTCCTCGATTTTTCTACACATTCGGCGTTTTTTTCTTCCCTAAGACATCTAGAGGTCGTCTATAAATTTACGTTCTCTGGTGGGAAAGAGGGGACACAAATTTTTGTCCCTCATCAGTCACAGGACCACCTCTACGAAGTGTGTAAAGATACAACAATATTTGTAACCATGGGTACAAATATTACGGGAATCTATGACGAGATGGAAACAACTCTGAATTTTAATGTACAAATTTTGTTAATTTCAGAGAATTTTGGGGAATTTTTGTGAATTTTCTTGAATTTTTCAGATTTTTGCTTGAACTTTACCATATTTTATTGTAAAATTTGGAGAATTCTTTGAATTTTCCTGAGCTTCTCTAAATTTTTCCGAATTTCTCTGAATTTTCATTATTTATTCTAAATTTATGTCAATTGCGAGGTGTAAAAAAAAAATTCAGTTGTTTCCCCCTCGGTCAATGAGCACCCTTTGAGAATGTTCTGAGACCAATGAGGGTCCATGATATTTCTACCCCCTAGGACACGTAGCACCTGAGCGATCCCTTTACCTCCGTCTTGACGTCGGCCTCGTCGTCCCGCCTCCTGTTCATGGCCATGGACTGGTCGATGAGCAGCCCCTGGTACATGGGGGTGACGAACAGCTTCTCCGTCGTGGCCAGACGCTCGCACTTGGGCGTCCAGATGTGCAGCGTGATCCAGGTCTGCGACAGCAGCCACAGCAGCCACACCCAGGCCTGGTGGTCGCCGAAGACAAAGTTGTTGAGGTCGTCCAGGTCGGGAGACTTGAAGAAGATGTAGGAGGGGAGGATGGACGCGAAGTAGCCGGGGTCGTCCTTGCGCAGGCCGCAGGCGGCGATCGCCAGGGAGATGGTGACGGGAACCGTCAAGCTCACGGGAAATGCGTAGCTGAAGCCCTGGATCATAATCTTGCACGCAAACTTTCCTGGAGGAGAAAACATAGTCAGTTGGAAAGTTACAATGAGGAAAAAAAATAATTTCAAAATCGATCGCGTGCCTAACGGAGGAGGAAGCGGGGCTGTGTACTGACCGAAAATGTAGCAAATGTAGGCTGCGAACACCTGGACCATGCACGTGTACAGAGCGAACTTGTACATCGCCTGCTCGGTCTCGACATCGCCCGTGGGGTTGAGGTCCGACAGCAGGTCCACTGGGGTGCTGGAGCCGGGGATCTTCACCTCGTAGATGGTGATTTGGTGTTCAGAGAGGGCCTTGGGCAGGACTTGGAAGATGTGCGCCACGTTGCCGTACTCGAATAGCACCACGATCAGCATCATGGTGAACATGACCATGATCTTCCACACCGAGATGAACATGTAGGTGAAGTAGCGGGTGCGTTTCAGACGCTCCTTGACGCGGCCCAGGGTCTTGACGAAGCCTGGCCGAGGCAGGGAGAAGTAAAAAAGCGTTAATCACAGTAAAAAGGGGGGGGAAAAGACGAAACAAAGGAGTTCAGTGTGCGGATAGAGCAAATATAGCAAGTTTTAAGGATTGCAATGAAGACTTTGCATTTGAGAATTGGTTTCTGAATCCACGCTTTTTTGCCATCATTTCAAATGTTGGGCTGTTTCAAAACCAACAATTTAATTTGCCGTTTGCTATTGAGCACGTCTTTATGAATGACGTGTTTCCACTATAACAGAGGAAGAAGAATAGTGGGTAGAACAAGAGCGTCCTGATTTGCTGAGTGCGTCACATATTTCTCATACCCACACCATACCACCACCACCACCACCACCACCAATGCGGTCACGTGGTGCAAAGCGCTCGCCCCATCAGGACGCTTTTGATCTGTCGGCTATTTTTCTTCCTCCCGCAGTCGAAACAGACTATTGGCAACAGACCCCACGACTGGAGCTTACCAATGGGCGACTGCTTGTTGACGTAGTTCTCCCACCAGCCGCAGGAGATGCAGACCACGGCCACGGGGATGATCCACAGCCGGGCGCCGTACACCGGCCTCGTGGTGTCCTTGGAGTTGAGCAGCACGGGCCACACCACCAGCGCCGTGCACTGCGCCACGATGGCGCCCAGGTCCACCAGCACCTTGACGAAGCGCTGGCCCTCCTTGTTGGTGCGCGAGAGCATGCCCAGCACGCCGGGCACGAGGCACAGGCTGTTGGTCAGCATCAGGCCCTGCACCACGTCGAGCTGGGGCATGACGGCGAACACGAGCAGCGCCGTGCCCGCCGCGTGCAGCGTCTCCATCACGAAGACGAGCAGGAAGTCGAGGAAGGGCGGCCGGCGCCACGACTTGAAGAAGCAGATGCGGGCGGAGCGGAACAGGGTGCCGAGCTCGGGCACGGCGAACGCCAGCAGCAGCATCCACGTGAAGGCCACCCGCTCCTCGTCCGCCACCTCGTACACGTACGAGTTCTCACGACCTGCCGCAGAGTACAGGAAAAGTGCAGGATGGCGTTATGTTTTCGTTTTTCTAAATTGCCAAATTTTGTGAGTAATTAAGATATTTTTTTAAATAAAAAAGGAAAGTATACCAAATTTGACATTGCTGACGGGCACGACCCTCTTGCTCTGTAGCATGCCGGTCATGAGGAGGAGTGAGCCCTTGGCGACGACCCCGGAGCCCAGCACGATGACGAACGTCACCAGGTAGGCCACCACCTTCAGGATCTTGACGGTGATGTCGAGGCAGCGTTGGTTGGCCATCGACCCCGAGTCCGTCTTGGGCGGCAGGTCCCGGAACACGTCCCATCCTTTGGTCTCTTGCACTGTCCGGGTGCTAGCAAAAAAGAAACCGGGGATAAACTCCAACAAACTCTAAAGAAGAAGAAAACAAGAGGTGGAAAAAAATGGGTTTATTTGAAATGGCGGTCTGCTCGGGGCAGGCAGTAGCACGGTGGGATGTGTGGCAAGAGCAACGTTGCAGCCCCGGAGTTGGCTTAATCACCCGCACTAAACGCGAAGCCACTCAGCCGGCAAACCGCGGGGCAAGGTTAAGCCCCCGCCAACGGGGATGCCAACGAGCTGTCAACCGTCAACTGTAAACGGGCTGTCAACCGTCAACGGTCTACGTCCAGGCTGACAAGAGCGCCCGCCAGGTAGGCAATGCGGGCAGATGCTCGCACGAATGCCGTGCGGGATGGCATTCCTGCCCTCCTGGAACCGGTTCAGCCTGAGCCGGCTCGACTGCTACACAGACCCCGAGGGGGGGGGGGGGGCCCCTTCAGATCGAGAGCGAGCTTCAGAGTGGGGAGGGGGGGAGGGAAGGGGGGGCAGCCTCACAGATCCCCACTCGCGCACCGTCTCGTCTACCGCGAGCGGCCGGAGCACTTTCGTTTTCCAGGCTGCTACTGCGGCGCGGACCGCTAAGTTGCGAGGCGCCGCCGCTTCGGGCCCAGCTCGCCCAGCTCGCCTAGCTTCAAATATCCCAGTCACTTTCGTTCTCTGCAGTCGCGCTCTCCCCCCCGGGTATATAATGAACGACAGCTGCTTTAAGACGGCGGGGACACTTCCACGACATGGTATTCGCTGCGCGGCCTCGCGCGGCCCCTCCGAGGGGGGAAACAACTCTAATTTATTTTTTTAAAAAAATTAACACCTTGTAATTCAGATAGATTCAGAAAAGTGCAGAAAAATTCAGGACAATTAAAAAAAAATGGAGAAAAATTAAGGAAAATTTGAAGCAAAACATTTTTTAAAAAAATCCACAACAATTCACGTCATTTGTACAACAAAATTCAGAGTTGTTTCCCCCATCGGATCCGTCCGTCTCGGGGATCGGATTCCAGGGGGAGCACGCTCGCCTTCCCGTCCCTGCCGACCCCGCCCCGCCCCTCCCCGCCCCGCCCCGCCCCGCCCCGCTACCACGAGCCAAATGTCGAAGCCGAACCGACTCTCAAGGTCCCCCGACCTGGGCAGAGCAGGGGCGGAGCCGGGCGGAGCACAGCCGGGGTGGGGCAGAGCCGGGCAGAGCCGGGCAGAGCCGGGCAGAGCCGGGCAGAGCGGAGCGGTCGCTCGCCGGACAGTACAGCGCGTCGAGAAAAGCCGTTCCCACGTCACGTCATCTAAGACTTCAGGGTCGGTGACGTTCAAAGTTTGATGTATTTTTTATCATTGAGCGGGCAGCGGTACAGGACAGTCGAGTGAGTCGGGAAGGACCAAGGACCGTCTGGTCGGGCCGGGGGTGGAGCAACTGCACGGTTAAACAATGTCTCATATTTGGAGAAAAAGGGGGGGTGGGACTTTAAAAAAACTCCATGATTTTGAAGAAAACTCAGATTTTGAGGATGTTTCCTGTAGAAACGAGGGAGATTCCATTTTTGTTTGAGGGGATTCCCTCAGACTCTGAGGAGTTTCCTCCAAAATCAGGGGGACATTTCTCAAAGTTTTCCCCTGCTTTTCCTCAAAAATTACGAGATTGTTTTATCGAGTGTGAGCAGGCAGACAGGCAGCTAGGTGCCTGCGACTCCCCCATGATCAGAGACAATACGACTCGTGATGGGTAAGAGCGGGCGGAACAGAGGCGGGGGCGGGGCGGGGGCTGCATCTGCGAATAAGTGAATAACGGCCTTGGACCGAGCTATTCGCAGCAACAGCGGCGCGCTGGCACCGGTGCGCGCGTGCCGCGTGTGTGTCACCGCGCCCACATGTCTGCGAGCTATTCACCAAACAGTTACGTTTCAAAATCTTATTATTGCAGAGAAGAAGAGAAAGCAAACTTGACATGACATTTATGTACCTCCACACATATCGACTTTTCCTGTCCGGTGGATGCTGAGGGGGATATCGTGATAGGGGGACTATGACATTACAGCTGAAGGGGTGCTAGAGGTGCGCTGGCCGCTCTGCAACGACCTTAACATTCCTCGTTTCCGACTTTCTTAGCGCGCCGCCTTTCACTCACTCCAAGTAACGCGATAATAATATCCTAGCCATCTTCGCCTGTCACTCTCGCGTGACCAGGGCTCGACAGGTGCCGGCCGGAGCCCGGCCAGCGGCCCGCGGCCCGCGGAGACCGCCAAATTAGAGCACCTTCCGAGGAGATATTAATATATTTTTTTTGTACATTTTAATATAAAAATTTTTTTTCGTAATGTAAGGCTTTTTCTAGATTCACTCCGTTTATGTTTTTTCATACTTTGTAATTTTTTAAATATATATTTTTATATTTTTTTATGGAATAGTTTGGTGGTCAAGAGAGGAGTCCGTTACGCAGCCGGGAGGACGTACCTGCCGCCGTAGATGTCCTGGGTCAGCGGCGTGCTCTCGTCGTCCGAGAAGTTGTCGTCGCTGCCATCGTGGTGGTTGCCGCGCTGGCCCAGGGCCGCGGCCATGCTCGCGATCTGCAAATAACAAGCAAATTAAATTTATAATATTATTTTTTTTTGCGAGCGGGTGCGCTTGAATCAATGCGCAATAAGGTTTCTTTCTAAGTTTGAGCGACGCGACGCGGCTTAAGATTTATTGTCAGGCATGCTGACCCGCCCAAATGACCCAAGCGAAAAATACCCGTCAATGGCTGCTGCGACAGCCGCGGGTGACTAAAGACCGTTGCCGAGGGCATGCAGACAGACAGACAGACAGACAGACAGACAGACAGACAGACAGACAGACAGACAGACAGACAGACAGACAGACAGACAGACAGACAGACAGACAGACAGACAGACAGACAGACAGACAGACAGACAGACAGACAGACAGACAGACAGACAGACAGACAGACAGACAGACAGACAGACAGACAGACAGACAGACAGACAGACAGACAGACAGACCCGGCTGCCAAAAGCTCGACACCACGGCGGTTCGACCGGGCGGGGCAGCCGGCAGCCGATGACGCGCCCAGGCCTGGCCCGGCAGAGCAGGGCAGGGCAGGGCAGGGCGGGTATCAGAGGTGTCTACCTTGAGACGGTCGCTGAACAACACGCCAACCCCTCCACCTCCAGCTAGCGAGCGGCCACACCCAAACGCCCCGCCCTGCCCCGCCCCACCCCACCCCACCCCGCCCCGCCCCGCCCCGCCCCGCCCGACCATACCGGCTGCTATGCAATGGCTTCCGCACTGAGCGCGCGAGGAGGGAGGGGTGGGGCGGGGCGGGGCGGGGCGGGGCGGGACCGGCACGGCGCCCGGCGTGGGGCAACGCGCGCGCCCAGAGAGCTCTGTCCGCACCAATAAAAGCTTACGGTGATTTCCACTGTAATAAGCTGTGCAGTGAAACCTGCTGCAGCACTGTAGCACACGGAAAGTTTTCACTATAAGCTACACGGTGAACGTCACAGTAAATTTATGCATCTAGAAAAATGAAAAGTTGCAACAACTATCGCATGGTTTTCCACAGGGACAACCATAAGTTCATGGTTGGGAAAACAATATTATACACTGTAAACATTTCTGTTGTTTTTGTTGAAAAGGAAGGACGGACTAGTACTGACTACGTGTGAACTACAGTTTTGTCTGTACCTTTGTACGGAAAGGTACAAGAATTTTCCGTAGACATACACTTGAATTTAACAACTGAGTGCACTGATGATTAAAATTAGAGAGTGAACAACCAAGCTTTCGGTTTATACATGTTCTCGATTCGGGCTCATTTCGGTTGGTAAGCGACAAGGGAACGGAGACTCGGAGTAGGTAGGCAAATCTGGATGGCGAGTACAGATCAGTTGGGCGGGTGGCCTATCCCGGATAAGGCGGGCGGGCGTGCAGCTGCTGGGTTCGGTTGGTTTGGCAGGACAATAAAGGTTATTTTTTTTAAGAATTTCTGGATTTTAGTAAATGGAACTGAATGCGTGCGTGACAACTTTCATAAAGAAAATGTAATTAAAAAAACTTTTTTTCTTAAATTTAAAAATAATAATAATAATTAAAAAAAACCTCAAGGGGCTTGTGGGTGGGCCACTTGTACGGTACACGGCCAGGGGCGGCATTACCTACAGTAATAACTCCGGGCCGGGGAGCACTTATCAGCCTCGGAGGCCTTTGCAGAACAAAACAGAATGGCTTCGCGCCGCCCAGCGCAGCGGCCTGAGGTCATGACTTTCCTTTCTAGCTACAGGCGAACGGCGCCCGTCACTCTGACTGAGACTGTAGCCAGAGCTCACCGATGGGCTACACAACAGCTACGGAGGTTTCCCGTCACACTGACTGTGACTGTAGCCAGAACTCACCGATGGGCCGATGGGCTACACAACAGCTACGGCGGTTTCCCGTCACACTGACTGTGGCTGTAGCCAGAGCTCACCGATGGACTATACAACAGCTATGGCGGCTTCCAGTAACACTGTGCACACTAAACCCTTACGCACGATCTTTTCAGCGTTATGCACAATTTTATACAACCATAATTATGCAAAAGCATAACTATGTACACAATGCGCATAACTCAGCACAAATTTGTGCATAAGGAACATGGTTAATAATAGTTATGAAGGAAAAATTGTGCATAAATATGGATGTTTAAAGTCCTGCAAGGTTTATGCACAACAAAGTGCAGAAGGGTTTAGTGTGTGACTGCAGTCAAAAGTCGCTCCTGGCTTATTACTGTACCGTCCCGTCACACATACTCCAGCTTACGAAGGGATGGAGAAGTTGGGGAGAGAAGGAGAGAGAGAGAGAGAGAGAGAGAGAGAGAGAGAGAGAGAGAGAGAGAGAGAGAGAGAGGAAAGGGGACAGGAGGAAAAACTTCTTACTGCTCATGGCAGTCTACCCGGAGATGTGCTGTGCTGTGGGGGTGCTTGCAACAGCTCACCTTGTCCTGGGGACTCATGACGACGGCGTCCTCCTATTGGTCAGCAGAGCGGCGTCATAGCGGGCGTCCCCTGTGCGCCATGACTCATGTCGGCTGCTGCGCGGCCGCCCGGACCTGCGACACAGAGAGAGAGGGGGGGGGGGGGGTGAGTGGCATGGTAGCATCTCCAGCGAGGGCCTCCCCCGCCTCGGCCCACGCGTCACCCCGTGTCATCACGTGTGTGCGTGAGTGTGAGTGTGAGTGTGTGTGTGTGTGTGAGTGTGTGTGAGTGTGTTACGCGGCTCCGACGCCAATAAGGCGTGCAGGGCGTGCTGGTATGAGGCCTGTTGCAACTGTCGTTCATCATCACTAATCCCAGAGCAACGAATATACACTTCACAACGCCATCGGGCCTCGGGCCTCAGCGAGGCGTCGCGCAGACGATCTCCAGCTGGCATGGAAGTACATTCCAATCTTTCCAAGTCAAGTTCCTGTGTTAACTTTAATAGAGCCCTTTATGTAAAGGGTTCGAGGGATCGTCAACTTCGAAATTCTTCCGCACAGAAGGGTGGAGACACCGCAATCACCCCAACGTTACACAAATTGCTGGTAATATTATATCTACAGTACATATTTTATTCTTGATTTACTATGTCAGCACACTAAGTGGCACTGTACTTTTTGTTCATATGAAATACAAAAACATGAAGATTTATGTAAAACAACGTGCTGCATTATGTAGAACATTGTTCAAAAATCTATATAATTTTGTGCATTTTTTTTCTGCATGCAATAATTTATGCAGATCTTTGCACAATATTCTACGTGATTCGGCACAATTTTGTTCATAAATCTCCAAGTTTATATAGTATCATTTCACATGTACGAAAAAGTACATTGCCAGTTAGAATGAGTACATTCAATTTGCTTCAAAATTATAATATTACCTGCAATATGTTTAATATTCCATTTTGTGGAAGAACCCTCGATGGAATTCCCCATTAAGATGAGAAATCGCAACTCAACCATGAGTATAGATAAAGACATTTCGCTCCAGTTCCTGCTGGAGGCTGTGAGTTGCTCACTGGTCCCCCCCGTGCGAGCAGGCAGCGGCCAAAGCCTGCTGCCCCGAGTGCCCCCCCCCCCCCTCACCCCACCCCGCCCGAAGGTCGAGCTGAGCCAGCTGAGCCAGGCGAGCGCCTTCGTTACGAAATACTTGAAGCGGCGTGGCGGGCGGGGCGGGGCGGGGCGGGGCGGGGCGGGGCGGGGCGGGGCGGGGCGGGGCGGGGCGGGGCGGGGCGGGGCGGGGCGGGGCGGGGCGGGGCGGGGCGGGGCGGGGCGGGGCGGGGCGCGGCACTGCAGCGGCGCAGGTCGGCTCTCGGCCCGCCCCGCCCCGCCCGGCCTGGACAGGACTGTCCACCGTAATTTCTGCAGTCACCGTGGCCGGTCGGGACCCCCGCGCGCCCGCGCCACCCTGACAAGGCGACGGCGGGGCGGGGCACCGCGTCAAACACAATGTAGGGGGCGAATTAGGTCATCGGCGTCACAATCAGAGAGAGACAGGCAGGCAGGCAGGCAGCAGCAGGCGCATAGACTTTCACAAAGGAGCAAAGAGGAGAGCTAGATAGTCTCTGCGGGGGCACCTGTCCACGTCAAGTCAAACGGCGCGCATAGGGCACCCATATGGTACCCGCCTCAGCAGCGCGCCACCGCCTCGCTCCAGGAAGCCTGTGTAAGCAAGCCCCTTAACATGATGCAGTGTACACAAACTGTATACCGACCACGCCCAACGCACACACGGGGCGTCCGCAAACAGACACACACACACACACTCTCGCTCGCTCACTCACTCACTCACTCACTCACTCACTCACTCACTCACTCACTCACTCACTCACTCACTCACTCACTCACTCACTCACTCACTCACTCACTCACTCACTCACTCACTCATTCACTCACTCACTCACTCACTCACTCACTCGCTCACTCACTCACTCACTCACTCACTCACTCACTCACTCACTCACACACACACACACACACACACACACACACACACAGACATGCACGCACAGGGTGAGTGAGTGAGTGACCGGTGCTGTGAGGTGTAGGTGGCTGCAGTGATGCAACATCCCGGGTCTGGCCTGACCCTCTCTTCGGCTTGAGTCGGTATGGCGGGCGCCGGCGATTGTGCGAGAGAGCCTCAATGAATAGGTTGGGGAGAGGGAAGGTGGCAGCTCTGAAGTAGTGACCCTCACATCGAATACCCAGCTGTCACGACTATCATCTCTCAGAAAAAAAAGAAGAAGAAGAAAAGGTGCGAAGTAAATGACCTTTGCTCCACTGCGATCGGACTTTACGACTTTTCGAACTGGAACGGACTCTGCGGCGACCGCGGCGGCGGGTAGGGCGCGGTGGGGCGGGGCGCGGGGCGGGGCGGGGCGGGGCGCGGTGGGGCGGGGCGGGGCGGGGCGGGGCGGGGCGTTCTCGACCACAGAGCGCCCCGTCGCGCGCGGCGATGTTCACGCGCTGGCGGGCAAGAGGGTCGCCTGCTCTCTGCGAGTGCGCACGGTACGGAGCATCGAGCAGACGACACTGCTGTGCTCGGCCCCACCAGGACTTATTGTAGTATTCAAATTCAACGAGGATGCGTTACTGTGTTACAGGAAGTCGCGTCTACAATTTACTCAGACGTTTTCGTTCGACATATCCCCCCCCCCTCCTTACACAGCAAACATAATCTCTGATTCAGAGTGAGAACCGCACAAATTTCAATATTTAACAGTAAACATAAATCAACTAGCCCCGTCTTGCGAGGCGCAGTGGTCACGTGATT
The DNA here is from genome assembly GCA_029379305.1 of Frankliniella fusca. Lineage (NCBI taxonomy): Eukaryota > Metazoa > Arthropoda > Insecta > Thysanoptera > Thripidae > Frankliniella > Frankliniella fusca. Next base: position 2,758,551 of record JAHWGI010000083.1, on the reverse strand, counting down.
ACAGGACGCCCCTATCACCCAAAAACCTGATCCGCACCGCCGGCAGGCTGCCTATGATGATGGATGCCGCTGCGGCTCCTCCCCATTCATCTAGTGCTTTCCGATTCCCCATTCATGTATCACCCTCCCTGCGGCCCCCGAGAGGATGGCCCAGACCAGCAGGACGAGCAGGGCCAGCAGGATTAGCAGGACGAGTAGGACCAGAGCAGGGTCGAGCGGGACCAGCAGGACGAGTAGGGCCAGCAGGACCAGCAGGACGAGTTGGACCAGCAGGGTTGAGCGAGGGGGGATCACTCATACAAAATGTGCACAATGATTTTAAAAATTTTGTTTTCGACTTTTTTGATTTTTTTTTCTTTTGAATTTTCAAAGAAAATGTGTCTGTTCTTGGTTAATTTTGATATTTTACCCAAATTTCTCATTTTTTTTCTACTTCATTTCGGTTTATTGTTAATTTTTTCTCGATTCACCGGATTTTTCTGTATCCTTTTCTCTTGATTTATTTATTATTTTTTATTTATTTTTAAGTGATTTTTTTGGGGGGTTGTACAATGATTTTTCGAAGTGACTTCCCCCTCGGGGTCGAGCAGCACGTCGAGCAGGGCCAGAGGAACTAGCAGGACGAGTAGGACTATCAGGACCAACAGGGTCGAGCAGAGCCAGCAGGACTAGCAGGACGCGTAGGGCCAGCAGAGCCAGCAGGACCATCAAGACAAGTACAACGAGCAGGGCCAGGCCAGACCAGCAGGGCCAGCAGGACCCCTCGCCAACAACAGAGATCTCCGGTGCACTTGTATGCAGACGTCCTTGGCGTGTCCGGTGTCCTGCTGCGCGGCGGGGCGCGGCGGGGCGCGGCGGGGCGCGGCGGGGCGCGGCGGGGCGAGGCCGACCCCACCGGGCCGGGAGGCTGGGTGGAGATGGGTCCAGCACGCCCGGCACCTTCACTCCCTCCCTTCCCTCGTCCGGGACGCAATAAAATAAACGCAGTTCGAGTTTTCGCGCGTGTAAGTCGTGATTATGATAACGTATTCAGTAGCAGGCGCTCGGATGTCACAAGTATGGATATTTTGTAATTGATCGAAATCGATTCCATCATGAATATTAAACGTTGTTACCGGTGACCGGTGGCGAAATTGACGACAGTTACTATGGAGGGGTTTGATGTTGGTGCTGAAGTTGCATTGATTTAAAACGGAGAGCACTGCCTGTTGTTGTTGACTCACGACCCGCGAGCCTCTTGCGCCTGGCTGGTCCAGCACATCCCCTCCTCCCCCGCCCCAGCGCGCCCACGCCCCATCAACACGACCACTGCCAACCAAACGGCAAAGAAAAGAAAAAGAAAGGAAAACACTTAAAGACAAGCTGCTGCAGCAGCGCCAAGATCGGCTGCAGCGGTCAGCACACCCGGGCGGCGGGCGTGGGCGAACAGGGCGGCATCGCCAAATGGGGAGGCCGTAAAATGAAATAAATAAAGGAGCGCGTTTGTGCGTGAGCGCAGGCGCGGCGCGCTCGTGGGATGTAGTGCTCCGGTGCGTTGGTAACACTGCGCGAGCGGGGTGGCTGCCCTGCCCGGGCGGGCGGGGCCGGCCTGCACTCCGGGCACGGGCGGTTCGGTACAATAAAATGTTGGCGAAGCCACCGTACGGCCTACACCGCTGGCATCGACTGTAAACGTCCGCAAATTCTATATGGCCAACGCTGTACCACCGGGTGTTTCTTTATAAATGCGTAACAGTGTTGCGGGTTTGCCTACCCCATTCGCCCGTAAGGCGCCATGGCCCCTGCAGCCCTGGCGAGTATGCAATCCCGCAATAGTGTTACGCAACCAAAGAAACACCCAGTATCTTTCACTAGACGCGATTTCAGGGAATGGAGGAGGTCGTGAGGTGTCCACCACTCTGAAAAGCTTGGGTGGACTTTGTCCGATAATCACTGGTAATCACAACCCAATAATACCTCTCTTCTTTGTTTCTCATCCTGCTTTTGGCTTTCCCTTATGAAAACGTGCATAAAATTGCTTATAATTACAAGTTTCTTTTAAAAACTGTTGGTAATCACTGGTGATCGGTAATCGCGTGCACGCCACGCTCCTGAACCGAGTGATGGACCCCTCGGGAGATCGCGCTCCTCCATTATTTCATCTTCCTATGCTTGCGACTTGCGAGCCCCCTGAAAAAATAGGCAGCTCATCGCACGCACCTCCGCTCACGAGTTGCTCAGAAGACATGCACATACAAAGCCCGCTTCACACCATTCTGGAAGGGAAAACATTTGACATTTTTTGTTCAACTCGTAATTCAGGAAAATTCAGAAAAATTCAGTTTCTAGAAATTCACAAAACTTTACAAAAATTCAGATATATTTAAAACAAAATTAGGAAAAGTTAAAGCAGAAATGTCGGGGAAAATTAAGAAATTTACCAAAAAAAAAAAAACGTAAAATTTCAGCGAAAATTCGCAAAAAATCACGAAAATTCGGAGTTGTCCCTCCCCTCCCCCCTCCGATGCCACCTTTTCTGACAACACTGGTAGGCAGTTGGCTGAAATCTACGACTCACATTACCCTCTGTCTGTTAGCCTATCAGGAAAAGAAACCAAACAGGAACAGCATGTTGGCATGCGTGCGCTGAGCTGGGCCGGTGCGGGGATAAGGCCGCGCCCGGGCCCTGACCTTACGGCGACGCCCAGCCGACGCCCCGCCCCGCGCCCACGGTGTCAATGCACCCCGACATTCCAAACGCCCAACGCTCCGGAGGGCGGGAAAATCATCGACTGCGCACTGCCACCCATCAATAGCGGGGATTACATGAAATTAGTGATTGGGTTTGTCGGGGTCCCGGGCGGACGGCCACACCCGCCTCCGCGCGACTACCGGCCGACCAGCCAGGGCGTGGGGCGCGCGTGGGGGAACAAGCGCCGGGTCGCGCCAATGGAAGGGTGCGCGGGATTCAATATGAGTTGTAATTTAGAATTTTTTTTTCAGTTTTAAAGGAGGATATACAGAAATTACTTTTAAATCTAAAAAAAATTATAGCACTTGCCTATACCACATTCAGCTTTTCAATATGCGCAGTGCATGGTGGTTATGTTTAGACACAGTTATGCTCTTTGAGAGAAAAGTCAGAACACACGCCTTTTTTTTCTCAAAATCAATCGAAAGTACAAAAGTGCAGGAATAATCAAAAACACACAATTCCTCTCGGTGCAAACTGAGGGGGTAGTTAAGTTAGCCATAGAGGGAGAGCGAGAGGGTCAAGGGTAGAGAGTAGAGGTTTACCTGCTCGCCGCCAAGATTGGTAGCACTCGACCGAGCTGACCGCGTCAGCGGTGTCCGCGGTGGCGGTCTGCGGCCTAGGTCTGTCGCCAGGCGTGTCGGCGCGGCGGTATGAACACTCGGAATGCGACCTGATCTAAACCGTGAATAATTTCCCATTGAGCGCGCAGACATACGCCGTGGAGCTCTCCATGTGCAGGCCTGCAATCTCGTCTGCAACGCCCAAACAAATGCGCGAACAGGCCTAAAAAAAAATTAAATCCTTTTTATTGGTTTCAACGAGAAATCTGCCTCTCTCGCTAGAACCGCCATCAGCGTGGGTCTCATCCGAGTCTCATCGGCACTCTTGCTCGCCTCTGAGCCGTCAGGAGCAACAGCGCCTCCACAACAACTTTCCCTCGCAGTTGTAGTTATTGTTGCGGTTTGAACCCCTTCGGCCCGGTATAGTCACCTTCATACCTTTAGGGACACGCAAGTATGACAGAAAGAGAGAGAGAGATAGGAGAGAGAGAGAGAGAGAGAGAGAGAGAGAGAGAGAGAGAGAGAGAGAGAGAGAGAGAGAGAGAGAGAGAGAGAGAGAGAGAGAGAGAAGAGAGCGAGTCAAAGACAGACGAAGAATAGCGCCGCGGGCTAGAGCAGTGCATTGCAAATAAGGGAAAGCTGAGCCGTAGCAAAGATAATCACGAGACGTCGACTTGTCCGTCGTCGGAGCCCTGTCTCTAAAAACTGCCGACATACCTTCCCCCTCCCCACCCCTTCATTTCCAGCATATAAAGTGTTTAATTTCCAATTGTTTTCATGCCTCTTTTTCAGCCAGTGCCTTATACACTGGTGCCGCTGTTGGCAGGCCAAAAGGGTTCGGGTTGTGCCGGCCGCCTGCAGAGAGCGCTGCACACCGCGACACATAGGTATGCCCTGCTCAGGCCAGGAGGCAGGCAGGCACGGCCGGGCACGGCCCGCCTACAACCCCCGCGCCGGGCCGGGCCGGGCCGCACATTCACTCACGTTGGAGAGAGAGACCGTATCGAGGACAGTCGCTCGCCTCGCCTCGGCTCTCCTCGGCTTATACGAGTTCCCCCAGCCGCCGCCAGGAGCGCCACCGGCGGCGCACAAGGTCGCCTCGAGTACGTTCACATTAGGCGGGCTGCGAGGAAGGGTAGGCGGCGGGACGACAATTTTTGTGTAGTCAATTTTTTTTTTCGCAGTATTTTTTAAAAATCGACTTTTTTTTAGTCAATTATTTTTTTTGGTCGACTAATTCTTTTTACACTATATTTTAGTCGACTTTTTTTTTTTACACTTGGTTTCACTTTTTTTTTCAATATTTTTTTTTTTAACGAAAAAAAAAAACTAATTGGTGGAACAAATGCACATGGGACAGATGAAACCCACCGTAAAACACATCCTCGAGAAAAAAAAAATACTGCCTTTAAATAAATGCAGTTTATATTGCGCTCGTTTCCTCGCGTGTATCGCTCGCTGCGCCGGCCGGCCGCGGGCTTGGGCAGCATGGGCAATGGGCAGGGCAGACCGACGCAAGGCGGGGCCGCAAATCAAACGCAAAATAAAAGGCCGTTATCGGGGTGGTGGTGGCAGGCCTGCCCGGGCAGCCCTGCAGCGCCTGCAGCCGAGCCGACAGGCAGACAAGGAGCAGACTTGTTGTAGTCTATCGGAATACGCGGAACCACTCGCTGCTCTGTGTACACCGCGCCGCAACGCAATAACCTGCCCGGTCGCGGGCACGGGGCACGGCCTGCACTGCGGGGCACGCTCCAGTTAGCACTGAGGGCGGATTAATTAAACAGGTAGTTAGTAAGATGAGACCAAAGTACTATTCGCGCCGCGTGGAAAAGAGAGAGAGAGAGAGAGAGAGAGAGAGAGAGAGAGAGAGAGAGAGAGAGAGAGAGAGAGAGACTTGTTATACATGCGGTATTTGGACCAACGCCCTCGTGTTTTCACTCGTCGAAAATATCGTCTCACGACATGACCTAGGAACGTACCGAAGTTTGTGTGATTGTGTTTTTCCAGACCCGTAATCCTTTCTCCCAAGTAGTCAAACAGCACTGCAAACCCTGGAATCCAATTTCTCACCCAAAATGGGAGAGAACACTTTTCCATGCTAAATTGGAGTGACAATTTTTAACCTCACTCTTTTCGAGCGAGATATTTTTTAGCCTCGCTCTATTTGAGAAAGGATTTTTTAACATCACTTAATTTGAGCACGAATTCTCACTTTATTTGGGCGAGGTCTCAAAATTCTTTCTCGTTAAGGGCGAGGAAAAAAATTCTTACTCTCCAGAGAGTAATAAAATTGCCCTCAAATTCTCACTCGTATGGGGGCGAGAATTATGACTCGTAGATTTTCAGTGAGTGGTGCGCCACGCGACACCACGCTGCATTTTTTTTTTCTCATTATCACTCCTTCAAAAGCATCATCATTTCGCGAAGGTCCCTACCTCCGCCTCAGCCTCCCTCAAAGCGGATGGGGTTTGTATTTCCTCTCGCGCAAGGCGCTGGTGGGCGCCGCGGCGCGGAGGGGCCGGCGCGTGGGGCGGGGGAGGCAGGAAAACCGCCATTATACGTCGTGAGCCGCGGAATTTCGCATTTCAACGACGCGCTTATTGTCCCGCTATAGCGTAAGAGTGAGCAGCAGCCCTGCGCTACAGAGACTCACAATCAGCATTACACAATTATCTAAAATTATAAATTAAATTATAAATAAATCATAAATAAATATTATAAATTATATTTATTATGTGTAAAGTGTTCCACTGACAAGCACATGCACGTTTTGGACGAGTCATTTGAATATTGAAAAGTGTTAAACTGATATATTTAACACATTTCTGTAGCTCTAACGTGGAGCCGGCATGTTGAACGCACGGAGGAAAAGGTGAGCAGACCTCACATTGAAAGATTAAAACAGCGTGTTAATAACATGTAAGTAAGTACGCTACCCAGTTCTAAACACATGGACGTGCTGTTTGTTGATAGTTGAACACCTTATGCAGAATGATCTTACAAACGACAAAGGGCTTGCGATCAACGCCATCACGTTCACCCGAAAATGAATGAATGAATTCACCCGAACAGCCCGTAGCCGGCGTGACTCAAAGCCCATAAAAGTGATTATTTGACGCGCTGCTCCCGGCTGCCGCGACTGCAGCGCACCCAAGCCCCGTGACATAAGAACTTATTATAAATCGCGGCAGAAAGAACGGCAATTTCCCCTCGACGATCAAACCTGACTCACAAAAAAGAGGTTTTGTACACCCTCCAATTTACAAAAAAATTGGTAAAAAGAATGAAACTTCCATTCTCTTCTTAGAGATGGATTGTTTTGGATGCTTTGTAAAATGTGAAGGGGAATTCAAGGAATAAGAAAGAGATTCAGAAATGTTTACGGACGATTTAAGAAATGTTCAAGGTAAATTCTACAAATTTTCAGAGACAGTTCAAAAGAAACTTATTGTTAAAAGAAATTGGGCAAAAGCTGGGGTATCACCGACCTAACCTGACCTCAACCATAAATAGCTCTCCGTTATGTTCCCGTGTGAGGCGCGCCCCTGCGTGGCACCCGCCCCGCCCCGCCCCGCCCCGCCCCGCCCCGCTGCAGCTCATTTGAATGTCGGAAAGCACCATTGTGTGCGGGCGTGGTGGGCCTGCCAGGGGGGGGGGACACAAGCATGGAGTTTATGAAACACCACTGTTTCTCTATTATTATTTTTTTTCGCATAGCCAAGCAGTGCGTAAGTCCTTAGAGCAGTGCGCTAATAACGCTTCACCGACGCGCGCGAAAAATACGCGAGAATAATGACGAGTAGTTGTAAAGCTTATTACTGTGGTGGTGTGCACAGAGCGGCGACCTCAACGCGCGGGAGAGCGAGAGCACGCGTGACTGCGAGCGAAACGGCGCTGAACAGATGCTTCCAGCTAAGAGAACTGACTACCATTCAAATCGGTCGACAAGCACGCTAGAAAAACCAAGGGGTCGTCAAATCTGATATTCCTCCGTACACGAAACTGATATTACCCCGATATTACTTCAATATTACCGATATTACCTTCATATTACATCAATATTACCCATATTTTTGCCAATATTACATCAATATTACCTCAATATTACCCATATTACCAGCTTTTCAACTGCAACCCATAGCGGCGGCGGCTCGGCCGGTGGGAGGGCTGGCTGGAGCGGTGCGCTTGCAACACGCACCGATATGGCCCGCCCCGCCCCGCCCCGGCCCGCCCCGGCCGCGGTCACAAAGTGGTCAGTCTGCGCGGACCTGGCCGGGTCGGACAGAGGGTCCCCCTGCCATGCGGCTCGGCTCGGCTCGGCCGCGAGGTGTCCGCCCCAGCCCAGCCTTGCACCGCCGCACCGATCACATGATTTTATCACCCTTCCCTTCCCTACCCTCCCTGCCCTTCCCCAAGCCCAGACCGACACAGAGCTATATCGGCATCGGCATCGACTCGCATAAACTCTTTCGTAACGACACAGCAAAAGAAAAAAAAATAAAGTCAAGTGCACGTGCCGCACCTCGACGAAAGCGGTCAGTCTTTGTGTTTGACCGTGCGGCCCCCACGACGGCGGTAGGAAAGGGAAGGCGATTTGCCCGAGGAGGAGGGGGGGGGGGGGGTCACTTCGAAAAAATCATAGTATGGATCATTTAAAAAAATAAGTTATCAAAATAAAATCAAGAAAATACAGAAAAATCCGAAAAAGAAGAAAGAAAACAAAAAATACGATTTCAGGAAATCCTGGTAGGCACGAAGTTAATTAATATTTTTGTTTCACTGAATTCTTCGGTAGAAGATGGTTTATATAGAAATTTACTTTTAAAATTCTAGCCTTATGGGTCATGTTGCTAAATTTCTCAGTAAAAATTGTCCGATCAGCTTCATTTTTGAACTGTAGGCTCGTTGTGCAATGGGCATTCGAGCACTGCCTTTACATTTTTATTTTAACGTGTCTTTCGAAATTTTACTTTTTGAACTACTGTGCATAAGTTGAATCAACAAGTCCCCTGCCCCTGTCCTCCTCCCCTGCGCGCCGCGCCGAGGGGTCGAGCAGCCGCGACAATGGCGACTCGGCTCGGCTCCCCTTTCCACGCTGTTTTACCGAGACAAGTCGAGTATTACCATAGAAACAGACACTTTAGATCGAAATTTCTCAAAATTGGCCTCTAACTTTGGGCTGGCACCTCAGCAGTGAACTGAGGACATCGAGTTCTACATCTCTGCTAAGTCTTATCAAAATCGTATAGAAAAATCAGGATTTAGGTAAGGGGCCACACTGATAAAAAAAATAATCGGATCCGCCGACAAAACCATAAGGCTACTTCGTGCCTAAAAATAAAAATTGAAAAAAAAAATCAGAAATAGGGGTGATCAAAATTTATGAAAGAGAAATTTTCCTTACAAAATAAAAAACAATTAAAACAAAGACAAGAAAAGACCACAAAATCATTGAATCATTGTACACATTTTACATGATTGATACCCCCTTCGGATTTGCCGGTATGATTTGGCGCCAAGAAGCCAGGTCGCGCCCTTTGTCTACCTTCCAGGTGTCTAGACTACCCTCGGTGCTGGTAGAAAAGTAGGCAACAAATAGTCCAAGTGCAGCTGAACAAAGCGGGCCCCATCCGCGACTGCCTACGAGGCAACACCCTACATCAGAAATGTCAATCAACCATCGTACGGTTATTTCAGGGAAAATCATAACATGGTAAAAACAGCAATTTTAACGTTGCCTCAACCATGGTTGTCCCTGAAGTAACCATACGATGGTTGTTACTTCTTTTCATTTTTCTAGGTGTATGGCAACACCTCAGCTCAGGAGCGGATGTGTGTAACCTAGGCTGGCGGGCGCACTTTTGTGTTTGGGCTCCTTATACTGGCAACACTGCGACCGCTTCCTCGACAGTGAAGCGATGACAAGTAGCCTCACGGCGGGGCGGGGCGGGGCGGTTCGTGTCTCATCGCCGCATCACCCCGTATCACGACCGTGACTTCTCACATTTTGCGAAACGGTCCCGCCGGACCAGGACGAGATCAGGACGGGTTATTTGGCAATAACTCGCCGCGCTGGAGCCTCGGCTCCAGGCCGGCCGGCCGCGCTGGGCTGGGGCACCATGCAGCGGCCTCCTGTCTCCACACTGTTAACGCAGGCTGGAAAAAAATATTCCAGGAATTTCATACACACGTGATGAATGGACAAGTGAAGGGTCTACCACTTCCATAAACCTCGTACATCCCTCTAGATGATTATTGATAATCACATAATCATGTAAAATTTCCAGATATTGACAAATTTTTGACAAATATGGAAAAAATAGTCAAATTGGACCAAAACACTGCAAATCCTGGAATCCAATTTCTCACCCAAAATGGGAGAGGACACTTTTCCATACTAAATTAGAGTGAGAATTTTTAACCTCACTCTTTTCGAGCGAGACATTTTTGAGCCTCGCTCTATTTGAGTAAGGATTTTTTAACCTCACTTAATTTGAGCACGAATTATCACTTTATTTGGGCGAGGTCTCAAAATTCTTTCTCATAAAGGGCGAGGAAAAAAATTCTTACTCTCCAGAGAGTAATAAAATTGCCCTCAAATTCTCACACGTATGGGGGGCGAGAATTACGACTCGTAGATTTTCAGTGAAGTTGCGTGATTACTGGCCAATAATCAGTAAATATGTTAAAGATAGTCTCAAATAATCATTGATAATCACCATAATAGTGACTGATTATAATCCTTGTACGCGATTTTTCAAAATGGTAGACCCTTGGGACAAGTCCATGAAAGGAAATTCTCTCACACGTGAAATGGTGCGATATTCAATCATGGGGAAACCAAAGCGTGTAAATGTATGACACTTGTATGAGGGGGCATTTTCATTCATACGCTTGTAGGTGTTCGAAGTCTCATTCGTATACTCGTAGGTGTGTGGTAAGGTTTCATTCGAACACTTAAATGTGTGACGTTTCATTCACTTGGACACACAGAAGTGTAAATTGTCCTGGGAATTTCAAACATATGAAGGTGCAATAATTGCTCGATAAACAATATCACACCTACACGACTGGGTTTCCGGTGCGCATTTAAGATTTCGGTGGAAAGCGACGGTAGTGCGGCCGTCGCGGAGGAGAGAAGAAAGAGAACCACGCATATGATAGATACGCACAAGAGCGTTCCTATTTCTTTGCCGCGCGGGAAGTGCAGTACTTGACCTCTCCTTTTTCCTGGCAGAGTAGGGCGTGGAGCAGCAGAGGCCGTGGAGCCCACGCCCGTGCTGCGCCGGCGCCGACCCACGCCGCGGGGCGCCTCCGAATAAACGTCTGCCCCTGCCGACACCGCGCATACCGCGCGGGGATTATTCGCACGCAGCCAGAACACTTCTGCGCACGCCTCCAATCACACTTAGCCTAAGCGAGGTGCACGGGCTGCTGATTCCGAAGCACGCGCAGCGTTCCGAAAATAAGTTGATCGCCCGCGTGATTTGAAATTGCTCTCGCGCGCGCCGAAGAGCACGTTCGCGAAACCACACATCGGCCGAGCGAAACTAAATTCTCCTTTGCAAGAGGCAAATCTGTTTCTTTTCCTTTGTTTCTGCGGAGGAGGTGGGCCGCCACATCCTTTTCCCAGGGCGTGGTGTGGCGGGGTGTGGCGAGGCGGGGCGGGGCGGGGTGGGGAGGGGCGCGGCGGGGGCGCCGGCAGGCGGTGCACGGCAGTTGGGGGCCCTGCAGCAGTTCATGAGTTGCATTACGCAAACTTGCGGCGTGGCGGGGCGTGGCGGGGCGTTGGCGGCCCGCCCTCCGCAAGCCACCGTTGTTGTTCACTTCCGCGTCTTCAATGACTAGCGCCCAAATCAACAACAACGGCGCGTCTCTCTGGCCCTGGCGCCAGCGCCGCCAGAAAAGTAGGCAATAAGTCGCAATAAGTAGCCCAAGCACAGTGGAGTACAGCGGGGCAGCGTCCGCGCAATGGGGGAGTCTTCAAAAATCTTTGTACTTCAAAAAATCTTTGTACGGCCCCAAAAAAATCACTTAAAAATAAAAAAACAAATTTAAAAATTAAGATAAAAGAATACGAAAAGAAAATCCGGCAAATCGGGAAAAAATTAACAATAAACTGAAATTAAGTAGAAAAAATTGAGAAATTGGGGTAAAAGATCAAAATTTACCACAAAAAAAAACAGACATAACTTTTTTTGAAAAATCAAAAGAAAAAAATCACAAAATAATCAAAAGTCAAAAAATAATAATCATTGTACACATTTTGTATGAGTGATCACCCCTCGCGTCCGCGCCTGCCTACTAGGCAACGCCTCAGCACAGATGCGTGCATATTGCCTAGCATCGAGACTCAGATGCGGCCCGCTTTAGCTGTGTTTGGGCTACTTCTTGCCCATACTCCTCTGGAAAACACTGTCTGACACTGCTGCGTCACCAAACGGCACCCGCGAAGTGCGTCGTAGCCAGGCTGGCGCGGGGCCCGTCCGAATACAAACAGGGTCAATCAGATGGGCAGTCGAATCTCCGCGCGCTGACCACCTTTCGCTGCGCCCGGTGTTTCCGGTTCTCCGCTGATCTGGTCCGCGTCTCTCGTCTCGGCCCGCAGCCTTTATGGCTCGACGTGAGAACGGGACAGACACACCGGAAGAAAGTTTCACGCGGCGAGTATCGCGTGCCGAGCCGTGCATGTTACATACGGGGCAAAAGAAGAAAAAAAAAAGTCAGCTGCTGAGATTCGTAAGAACCTTTTGAAAGGTAACACCGCTGTGGCTGGTACGCACAGTTTTATCGCAATTATTCGTTAAAAAGTCGAAAATTAATAGTGAAAAAAAAAAAAAATCACTAGTAAAGATTCAGAATTTTGAAACAGCCATTTTAAATATTTTTCTGCAAGAAATAAAAATTCTGACCAGTGTACACATCAGTGTTGCCAGAAAAGCTGGTCAAAATTCGGCTAAATGCACCCGTGTGCTGCAGGCGGCATCTCCACCTGGCTACTAGGCAAACCGCATGCACGCGTGTGCAGTTGTTGCCTAGTGGGCAGGCGGAGATACAGGCCCGTTGCGCACGGGTGTATTTAGCCGAATTTTGCCTAGCTTTCTGGCAACACTGGTACACATTTACAAGTAAAAGGTGTTATTGGTTTTATACATGTTTCTTCCTCGTCAGAAAAGTAAAGCAAAAGAACTCCATCTGGTTTGAGAATGGCTTAACATGCGAACATGCGTTGTGGATGACGTTTCGTTTCACATTCGCTCTCCTAACGCGTGAGTTACTACATCTCGTCGGGGTATTTTGGCTGCACTAAGTACAGAAATACAAAGACTAGACAGAGGAAAGGCAGCGCTAGTCCCTTTCACCGATTTCACGGAACATTACGGTACACCAAGGCCACTGGGGCCGGGCCGCGTACCCGCCGGGTACCGCCGGGTACCTGCAGCCTTGGGTAGAAATGGACAAGGGAATGGAGAGAGGAAGAGAAGAAAGAGTGAGTGAGTGTCGGTTAGGGAAGTTAATGGGGCGGCGGGTGGTAATACAAAGATATTAAGAATTACGAAAAGACTCCCCAAGAAAGTTGTCGCGTGAACAACGAGGAAGCAGGCAATCAAGACGCTGATGGGAGTTTCCTCAATTTCGAAACTTACACATTCTAAAGGTTATTGCGCGCGAAAAATGAAGGCACCACCGTCCTTCATTCGTTCTGCTGACGTAAAGACCTGCACATGGAAATCCTAATCCGCTTAATCGTCGCGATGGAAAACAAATTCCGCAGTCGCAGAGGCTGGCGGCTCGGCCGGAGGCTAGCGCTCCGAGCGCTGCCAAGTTTACCGGGACCGAGCCTCGGGCCAGAACGCTGTCCTGACCTCGCCAGCCAGCCACCCCGCCCCGCCCCGCCCCGCCCCGCCCCGCCCCGCCCCGCCCCGCCCCGCCCCGCCCCGCCCCGCCCCGCCCCGCCCCGCCCCGCCCCGCCGCCTCTTCGTCGCCTACCGCTGCTCCAGCTTCGCTTTCACTGTTAAAAACTCGGCGGCCACATCGGAGGAAAAAACCTTCAATTCGGCTAGTATCCAAGAGTCGCCTCGCCGGGGATCCGAGCAGATCTGCTTAAAAGATAAGTCCCGTGTACTCTGCTAACGGATCCGACCGAGCCGCTCCGATTTTTCCGCACCAAAGCGCTGACCGTTTGCTTAACGGCCAGAAATTCTCCCTCTCACTCGCGCCCACACGGACGGCCACCCTTTCCTTCCCTCTCGCCGGCCGGCGCGGCCGTTTTAAATATTCTCTTTCACTTTCGAACGTAGAAAGCGCCGCGGCCGCTAGCGTGCGCGCGCGTAGGGCCGGTAATGATCGCAGTGCCGCGTGTTCTGTCGCGCGCGAGAGGGAAACGCGAGAGCCCGAGTCACATTATGATAACCGCGTTAACTTGGGGAACGCTGTCGGGATGCGTACAGTTAGCACAGTACTTAAGTACTTGATGAATAGCCCGTTGAGAAAAGCACGCGGACGATGTCAGGTCACGAAAAGAAGATGAAAGCAGTGTGAGGTGTGACATTCAAAAAGAGGCGAAAAGGTACTGAGCTAATGCAACCCCCTCGAAGAACTAACTGAATTGGCGAAAAATTCGAAGTTCATTTTTTTAAAAAGAACGATTTATTATTAATTCAAGCAAGTACGATCATTGAAGTATAGCTAAATCATCATGTCATGTTTCGGTCCTCAAATAATCTAAGGTTTTTGTAAACATTTATGGTGGGGAGAAAGGCTGGGTCACGTGACAGCAACACACGTGAGCGAGAGTAAAGTATGACGCGGGGCTGAAGAGCCAGCGATAGTTCAATCCCATGTCACGGGTGCATTGTGATTGGACCGCAAAGCAGCCAGCTGCAGTTGCAGGGGCTTCAACGAGACATGCGCATCTGTTTCGCTGTACAACGTGCGGAAGACGTAAAAAAAAGTTCGTTATTGGCAAATACTAAGATGTGTTCATATTTTCCACCAGACTTTTTTTTAAATCAATTTTTCAAACCTAAATTTTTGGATAACGTACCCAAATTACCATAATTTATTGAATGAATGGAAAGAAAACACTTAGAAAACACAAATTGCCGAGCCAGGCCACCCTACCGATAAAGTATACAAGAGAATTCCGAAAAAAATCAAAAAATTCAAATCCTAAATTTGCTGAAAAATATCGATTTAATGAGATTTTTTAATGAGGGAAATTCAAAAGAACTTCCGAAATTTTCACATCAAAAGTCAGTTGTTTCCCGCTGGCACCCCATTGCCGAGCAGCAAACTCAAAGACAGGCGACCCAGAGGGTGGTAGAGCGATGGATGGGTAGATGCGGGTTAATTAGCTGGGCAGCGGACCCGAAGGCAAAGCAGGGCATTTATAGATGTCGGGTAAGGTGATGAGAAACTTGACCAATGTCGTGGGAGAGCGCCGCGCGGCCCCGGGTCCCGCCCGCCGCACCCACAATGGAGAACGAAAGCACTGTCTTGTCTCTATATCTTTTCACTCTCCCCTGCGGCGAGTCCTGAGGAGTGAGAGAGAGAGACAGAGCGAGAGAGTATAACGGGGGAGTGGGGGGGGGGGGACGTACCGGATAGATGGGAGGGGCTGCAGACAGAGTGTCCCGACACACTGACGGGTTCGAGTTGCAGGGCCTCGCCTCGCAGCACTGCACCAGGCGGGATGCCCGTCCCACCTGACACACACCTCTCCTGACCGCCCAACAACATACGGAAAGGACAAGTATCCCTCCAAGAAAAGCGTATAGCTACAACCTAGGGGAAGACACAAATAAAACGCTTATGCTCGTAGAATGTTGTTATTGATTTTGCCTTTTTCCTTTTTGCCCGTTTAGGTTTCTGTGTTTCAGATAAAAACTTTGAAGATATTTCAAAGAAAAAGTTTACTAGAATAATTGGGAAGGGGGGAGGGGGGTCCCCATTTCTCAGACATCTAGTCTAAATAATCAGGAAAACATTTACTATGTGATCTGTGCCCAACCGTCGCTGAAAGTGGCAATTAGGGCAACATCACGTCGATTGCCCACGTGGCACAAAATTATTAAAATTATTAAAATATATATATATATATATATATATATATATAAATTTTTAAGCATCTGAAAACAGATGGCCCTCGATAGCAGCATCCAGGTCCTTGTGCGCCGCACCGGTAGAGGCGCGGGGAGCGTGGAGCCGCGTGGAGCGGAGTGCCATTGTTTTCTCTCACTGAAGCGGGAGTGCTGTTTAGAACTTTTTTTTTTTTACGTTTAATATTATTCTCACTCGTAACAAGGAAGTAATCCGCCGCCTGAGCCGCTTTCCTCGTAACGTGTGTCGTTGGAATTCGCGATTTGAAAAGAAAAGAGAAAAAATGAAAAGAGATCGACATATCGAATTTCTTTGCATATAACTCTTTCTCAATTTGCAATATCACGCACTTATTGCGATTAAGCACACTAAGCACACTCCAAACTGCAGAACTCCCGCTCCGCGATACCATTTCCGGGAACGTGTCTGGTTCCGTGTCGCGAGCGGCAGCGGTGTCGCGTTCGGAGGGCCAGGTACCTGCGCTTCTAGTGCAAGGTATATAGAGAAGAGAGGCAGAGTGGGCCGCGGGCCGCGGGGGTCCTTAATTCACACGTATAATGAGAACAGCAGGTGCTTCACCCGAGCCGTCAAACAACAGGGAAAGGAGAGTCGACGCTCCCCTCCCCTCCTCCTTCGCCACGCCACGCCCCGCCACGCCCAGCTACGGACGGCCGCACTCTCAGCAACCCAATTCAGAAAACGAAAGTAAGTATACCAGACCAGGACGGGATGCACGAATAGGGCAGCTCGTTACTCTGCAAAGAGGTGCATTGCCGCAGGGAAAACGCGGGCATGAATTTCAGCGTAAGACTGACGTGAATGTTTTTCGATTTTGATTGATGTTTTTCCTCTTTCCTTAAAATTTTCTTAAATTTAATCTATACTCGTAACAGATGAGAAAGGGAAATGAGACTTTCAAAATCGTTCATGTGATATATGATATGATGAAAATATATACCGAATGGGCGGGCTGTCGCACCGGTTTACGGCTAAACACATTTAGCCAGGAGGGACATACAGGAAACGAGGGCCGAGTAGCGATAAATCGAATAATAAATCCACGACTTTCAAGCAGAAAACTGTTTGAGTGGTGCGCGGCGGAGAGCTGCAGCGCTGTCTTGGCTGCTTGCACAACACGAGCCGCTCGCTACACGAGCAGCGGCAGCTGTGAGCGAGTGTAATAATTGGAATGCTGAGAAAAAAAAAAGTAATGAATGGCATCGAGCCGTCGATATATATCGATATTGCGATCGACGTCTCGAGACCGCCCACAACTCACTCGCACTATCTACGACGACCGTGCAGCACTCCAGTCCGTCTGTGTCCACTCTCAAAATTTATATTTTTATACTGCTTACTCTTGTCTTTTATGGAAATAGCAAAAACAGAGTTTATTACATTTCATACCATTAGGCGCATATAAATAGAATAACTTAAGGAAAATTCAAACCATGAAATAAAGGACACACACACACACACACACCAAAAAGAAAAGAAAAAACACGTGAATTTCATCTAAATTCCTAAAAGAAAACAGAAACGTCCTGTGGGAGAATTCATTTCAGTGTTGCCAGATAAGTAGGCAAAAATGCGGATGAATACACCTGTGTGCGGCAGACGGGTATCTCCGCCTGCCTACTCGGCAAACTCTCCGCAGTGGAGACTACCTTTTGCCTAGTGGGCAGGCGGAGATACCCGTCTGCCGCACACAGGTGTATTCATCCGCATTTTTGCCTACTTATCTGGCAACACTGATTCATTTCCATTTCTGGCTATATCTTACATCCTACATTACGATATTGTAATGCACGATATATTTCGCCCGTGACAGCCGGGTGAACGGCAGTGTGCAACGCAAAGAAGAGGGCGGCGGGCCCGAGGGGAAGTGCGTAAGGGACGGCCGGACACGACCACGACATCAAACTTCTTTATCTGCATTTTTTTTTTCAAGAATGTTTCACGGGCTTTTCCATACCGTTTAGGAATGCTTCAGACTCCACACCCACACACACACACCTACCCCCTACCCCTACGGCAGTGCCCCACCGCCGCCACCACCCCCCGGAGCCGTGCGCGGCGGCGCCCCGGAGCGCTGGCGAGCGAATGTGGGAGGGAGAAGGGCAGGGCGGGGCGGGGCGGGGCGGGGCGGGGCGGGGCAGGGCGGGGTGGGGCGGGCGGAGCCGAGGGGCCTCTGACAAGTAGGTCACAACTGCCGGCGGGCTCGGCGGCGTGGTGGCCGGGCCGGGCGCTCGCTGCGGCTCCGCGCGAGCCGACTGGAGGTGCTGGAGGTCTACCTGCTGACGACTGCGGTCGGACTTTTAACAAGCCGCACCTCAACTTTAATTCGCGACTAATTTAAGACGGACGGCAATATTTACTCCCAGCTGTCTACCTGTAATATTTCTTAAATTTGAAGTTGTGCGCTCTTCTGTCTTAAAGACGTACCGGGTGTTTCAGAGAAAATGCAGGTGCGGGTGGATTCGCCCCCACCAGCTATGTCCGTAAGGCGCCATCGCCCCTTGGTTAGGCAAACCTGCCCCCGTAGTCCCTGCGTCTTCCCTAGAACACCCACTGTGAAAAATATGTTCGTAGATTTACGATTTATTTTGTAAATTACGACTTACGAAAAATGTTGTAAAATTACGACAGCCCATTCTTGCTTGTAATTGAATTTCAAGTCGATAGGTACTGCTTGTAATTTTACGATAAGTGACCGTAATTTTCCAACTTTACTTCATGGAAAATTTTCCCGTAAACCTATATGACAATTTTTCACAGTGCCATGCTATACGGATCATTTACGCGAGTATGGCTAAGACTGCATTAACGGGGATGGGAGGAATTAGAACTGGAAACGGAAACAGGAGCGGGATAGAAGAGGGGGGAAAAACAGTAACAACAACAGCGATCAGTTTGGAATGCCAAGTGTCGTTCTGTTTTATGATGCCGCTCCGCGGACACCACTAGCTGACATTGCCCGCGGCTACTCCACCGTTGAAGTCTCCCGGAACTCTCCCACCCCCTTCCCCCTCTCTTTTCTCTAGAGCGTCAACCTACGGTATGATGCACCGAAAAAAAAAAGAGCAGGCGAGAGGAATGAAACACGCACGATGTGACGAATTAGTCGGGGAGCGGAACTTCCCCGCCCCATATGATTCACGTGTATCGGCCGCAAGAGGAGTGATGTCACTCTTTCGAAATCCAAAGAAAATCCGAGAGGGAAACAACTCTGAATTTTGGTGTACAAATTTTGTAAATTTTCGTGAATTTTTGCTAGAGTTTTTCCTTAATTTTCGAAATTTTTCTTGAATTTTTCTGGACTTTTATTGTTATTTTCCTGATGTTTTCTGATTTTATGTGAATTACGGGGTGTACAAATATTTCTGAGTTGTTTCCCCTTGAGAAAATCTCATCCACAAATAAGAGGCCGAGGGTTGGGTCGCGTTCACTCATTTCCAACGTGACGGAGGAAAATAATTAATAACTGGTAATATTTGCAATTTTGGGGTTAATTCCATGTATTCTCCAAGCACATCAAGAAAGGCGTAAAACGGCGTAAAATATGTATTGATTATTTCCAGTATTCAGGTGATATTCGAGATATTTTCAGCCCAAGCTCATCGGAGTGGACCGCGCCCCGACCACAGAAACAGCATGACCAAAAACAGAGACAAGCATTTCTTGCAGAGTACGGGGCGTGATAGCCCCAACAACAGAAACAAAAACAGCTCGGATCGCCAATTCAATTACTTTGAGAACAGTCCGGGTCACTCGCTGCGGTCGCTTTCATATTGACGACCCACAATTCTTTTGAAACACTGATAGCGCCAGGCGTATTGCAGCACGCCCCGCCCCGCCTCGCAGCGCTGTGCGCTACAGATCAGGGTGGATTATCGCCTCGATTACCATTGGTGCATAACACTTGGGCACGCCCGGGCACGCACATGCGGCCAGGGTACTTGCCTAAGACGAACACAGCAAAAAAGCAAGAGGTACTCCGCCGTACCGCATGCAGGGTTGCCTACCCGCAAGGCGCCATGGTCATCACCCACACCCATATGGCCCCATATGGCCCCATACACCCATTTGGCCTCACACGTTAAACAGAATTTTTGCGACTGAGCCCCCCCAAAAAATGTGAGCTAATTTTTAAGCTGTATAAGAGCAGAAAATTTTTAAGCTCCGCGGCCTTTTTTCTAACTACCCTACTATTCATTTTTCCGCTGTTTCTCATCTATTTTCAGCTAAACGTTTTTTTCGTTATTGTTTTTTCGCGTGCAGTCTGTATCCGGAACGGTTCTGGATATGATTTTCAGTAAAGAGAGCTTGTTTTGTAACAGAAGAGGCAAGCTGGCAGAATGGCAGAATTCAAGGTAAAAGAATGTTACTGAAATAGTCTTGATTTCCAAAAGTTTCCGCTGGTGTCCATGAGAGAATGAACTTTTACAAGACGTATCGGTCGAGGGGTCGGCATAGAGCGAGGGAGGGGACGAAGGGGAGCAGGGGTGGGGGGGATATCAAGATTAAGGAGAAACGGCGGAACCGCGGCGGTTTACGGACCGAAATGTCAACCCGAGTCGTTCGGAATATTTTCCCAGCAGCACGGGGAACGTAAACGGTTTAACAAAAATGGAAGATGAAAGCATTTACCACAGAAGAAAATGTTACTCTCGCAATACGGTATACGTCCAACAATTTACTGGTTTACTGGACTTTACGATCACCCATTAAGCAAGATATTTTTTTATTTTTATTTTTTGGCGACCATCCCTTACATAACGGGGCACGGGCACAATGTCAACCGAGTGGAAGCCGAAGCCGAGCGGTTTTGTGTTTCTTATCTTTTTGTTATAAGCTTCCAGTCGGGTCAGTATGCGTGCGCTGTCCTCTCTGACTCAACTCACTGAGGCCCCCTCCCCCCCCCCCCCTCCTCTTTCCCGGGGCGGGTGGGGGCGTTGCCTTATTCAACAGGCGCTGACCCCTCACACGTATAGGCGCGATGCCAACCCCATCACTCCTGCCTCTTCCACTCAAAGGAGTGCCCTAACGGACGCATCCCAGTTCAGCGAGAGAAGAGATGTGACAGTTACTCCGCTTCGACTGCTAGCCTCATGAAGAGTTAGGTGCGTTCTTAGCAAAGCTACGTCGTATCCCTGCTCTTGTCTATACACTCGATCTTTAGTCTCACCCAGAAAAATAGTTTCTTGATCCAAGAACATTCTCAAGATCACTGACACAAGATCAATTTTACTCTTAATTCAAGGTAATATTATACTCAGATCAAGAAATTTTCTTCCAAATAAGAGAAATTTCGCCTTATTTCAAGAGCAAAATTGAACTTGTATCAACTGTCTTGGAAATGTGCTTAGATCAAGAAACAATTTTCCTGGGTGCTCCCCCCCTCCTCCCCCTTCCCCCTAGCATTCAAGGGGCGACAAGGGAGCAGCTCCCAATTTATCACGTGGAAGTGGTCAAATCAACAGCCATGCAATTGCAGCTTTTTAACTCAACGGTATTGCGTGCACTTGCGAAGTGTTCAATCCGTGACTTGCGCGGCGATGTGCGACGCTCGCCTTGCTGACCAATTGCAAGAGCGCTTGCCTGTCGAGTTGAACAATTGCAAGAGTATGTATGACAAAGTTGAATACGAACACTCACAAGTGCAAAACACTTGTGATTGCACGACTGTTGAGTTGAACGATTGCACGTGTTAAACTAAGCGTTGCAAAATGTGGTCGGCAGTTCCTCTCTTGATTTAACGGTGTGCCCCCTGTGCCCCCCGCCCCCCTCAAACTCCCGACACGAATAGATACGCCAGGCGCAACCTGCCTGCCCAGCGGCCACACTAACGTCCAATTTTCCTGCTCTTAATCTTTTGAGAACCCGGCACCTACCGGGTATTTGTCCTTCGCGTCACTCTTGGACGCGAAAACGGGGAAGGGGGAGAGAAAAAAGCTATTAGAGTTGAAGAGTGATAGCCTACACTGATTTTAATGCCATTACAGCGACGCTCACTTCAGAGAAGTCCGAGCGCCGCTCCGCTGGAAGCAGACACTCGGCCGAGTCGTTTTCGCTTGCGTTTTGTACATTTTTTTTTTCCTATTAACCAGCCGGACAAAAGCACGAGCAGCCGGAGTGGAGCCTCGCTTCGACCCACGACCACGGCCTTTCGACCCAGCCGAATCAGAAAGCAAGCAGAACTTTTCCCATCTTCAGAAAAAATTAGCAAAAAATTCTCTGGACACCCTGACCAGAAACGTGACAAAAATTTTCATTACTGCATGAGAGATTTCGTACTCTCATGACGTAGCATCATAAGATTTTGTTTAAAAGTATGTCGAGAGTTTATATTTTTAATCTTTTGTCACTTAACATGTCTCCAGCGTAAGCAAACGATGTTTTTTTTTTCTTTTCTTTTCTTAAGGTGCAGAAGGGGGCAAAACGGGGCCTGCTTTCAAACTTGCAGACATCGGGCGGGTCTGGTCTCACCTTCTGCAAGCTCCTGACGCCGCCCACCAGTTCGGTGTGGCGTAGCGTGGAGCGCGGGGTCCGTTACATAATGGGGGAGGTGTTCGAAAAGAAACACAAAGACGGGCACCGCACCGCCCCGCCCGCCCCGTCCACCGAGTCATGATAGGCCCCCGGGGTGCGCCCCGCCCCGCCCCGCCCCGCCCCGCCCTCACCAGCAAGTGCAGCGGCGCCCGCGCCGAGTTACGTGCTTCTGTCCCGTGAGGGCCTTCATCACGCCGAGAAGTGCGTCATGCTGCTCAAATAATAAGGAAACCCTCTCACTGTGAAAGGTATCTTAATGGTAAATTCTCAACAATTTTTGTAATTTTTGAATTACTAATGATGTTCTTAACTAACAATCGGTATCGTAAATTTAAGAGAGCTAATAAGTATTTATGTATTAGTTTTAAAAACTGCAATAAGCCAGCACGCAAAATGAATTATTCGCGTCTGAGGAACAAAAATTACAGTTTACAATTTTATTTTATTTTTTTGCCGTGGAGGCGCAGATAATTTTTAAGGTGCGGTGCTTATTTTCTAGCTACCCTGCTATTTATTTTTCCGCTGTTTTAAGTTTTAAGCCGTCGTGCTAATTTTTCACATCAAAATCCACCCGAGCGATTTTTTTCCCCGTGAGTAGCAAGTGTCATTACAATTTTGTAATCTTTGCCATTTGATATCGTAGCTTTACGATATTCATCATGAAAAATTTTTCCCTGTAATCCTTACAAACAAACGTTCCCCAAAGGACTGCTGGTCCGCGATAGGACGCAAGACAAAACACACGGCTGCGCGCAACGACCACACGGAGGACGCGTCCTCAGGACGAGGAGGAGGACGAGGATGATGGCGAGGACCGCGAACGAGGACACGCTGCGGTTACTCTGACAGACCTCTTTCCAGGGGCACTTTCTAAGAGAGGACGACTACCCATCTGACGCTGCTCGACACGGCACGGCGCCGGCAGGACGACGCCCTCTCTCTCTCTCTCCCCCCCTCCCTCCCCCCCCCCCCTCTCTCTCTCTCTCTAAGGGCACAACCTGACAATGGCCGGGACGGGATGCACCTCCACGGGCAGGGACGTTCCAGCAACTTCGCCTAGCACACACATACACACACACACACACACACACACACACACACACACACGGACCCTCATAAAAAGTCTCCCCACTAAGCGCATCTCTGGAACCCCGAAGGCGATGCTTCAGATTTACAGTGACGTGCGGGACATGCGTCTGTTCTATGGGCTCACAAAACTTAAGCGCAAACGCCTGCCGAGAGGCTATGCCGCCTGTGCAGCGCATAACGCGAGTGTCACCAAGGCCCCTCATCATGGCGCACAATAAAATTCACCACAAACAATATTTCAAAAATAGAAAGTGAAAGAAATCGTTGGTCTATTAACACCACCTTGAGATACATTCCATATGCGCGCGCGCTTTTATTACAGTAACCTTTTGTGATTGCCGTTTACATTTTTACACGCAAGACATGCGACAGTGACATGGGCATCGATACTGACAAGTAAGTTTAGCAAGACTTTCGATTTCATCCGTGTAGACCTCTCGATAGAGGTGGCTGCAGCTATGGCTGTGACATCCCTTCGGATATGGTCTATCACATATTCTAAACTACTTATAAGTAAGGTACACATCAGGTTAAACGTGTTGTCGCGTGAAAGGAGATAGGTGAATCTACACGCGGCGGAGAGAGAAACAGAGCACGCTGGTGGGAAACGCGAGAGTGGGAGAGTGAGAGATAGTGCCGCGTGGGCCTACCGCACGCTCTCACGCTCGAGTTCAGTCCTTAGAGCTTCCTCCAGAAGACCAAAGTGCAAATAATAATAATAATAATAATAATAATAATAATAATAATAATAATAATAATAATAATATTAATATTAATAATAATAATAATAATAATAATAATAATAATAATAATATTAATATTAATAATAATAATAATAATAATAATAATAATAATAAAATAATAAAGTTTAAAAAGGGAAATAAGTGAAATAGAAAGTACACAGATATCACCATTCACATTTCCTTCACACACTGTTACCGGTATCATTCAAACATATCAATTGCAGAGGATTAGCGGCCGGCAGACTTCGTCTTGAGTGGCGGGGGCGAGCCACTCAGTCACAGATAAAATTAAAGTTGCGATATTGGCAGTGACAGCTCTGGCTGCATCAGTTGGGCGGTTTTTATCGATCCCTGGGGATTAGCACAATAATCTGAAGGCAGAGACCGATTGACGTGTGTGTGTGTGTAAGCGAGGAAAAAGTCACAAAACAAACGCGCGGTCATACGAGAGAGACATCTAGCGGATCCGTGTGCATCAAAACGGCAAGCACTATAGCAATGTCGCCTGCGATCACCGAGGCGAATGTTTGGGTACAAACGGAGAGGGCAACCACTTTTTGAACAATGAGTGCACCGACGTGAGAATCAATGAAAATCAACAGAAGTCAGTACAAAGTCCAACAAACTTTGCAGGAAACACTGATCAGGCACCAATAAGCCCAAATAAGCTTTGTCTGTCACTAGAAACCATAAGCAATTATTAAAAGTGGGCGGAAATGGTTGGAAATAAAATATTCTGGGAATCATGTGTACTAATCAAACGGGAGTGGTCGCCACTCGGTAAAATCAAGGGGGAAAAAGCAAGCCATTTAACATGAGGTATGGCTGAACCATTTGTGATGAATATGACCAATCAGGACACAAAAGACGACAACCTAACTGTAATAACTAGGTTCCAAATAGAAATCATATTTTTTTTTGCCACTTTTCAGAAAACTGAATCATGATGAAAAGAGGGACAGGAAAGCACAATTTGTGAAAAATACTCGCAAGGGTTACGGAAAAAATTTCCATGATAGAAGTCGTAAAATTACAATCTGAAATTGTAAACTTACAAGCACTCCCTATCGACTTGGCATTGACCGACGAGCAAGAATGGGCGGTCGTAAATTTACGACATATTACGAAAATCAAAATTACAAAAAATGTCGTAAATTTACGAGGATATTTTTCACAGTGCATAGTCACTTCGAAATAACGTGAATTTCTAATCGTAAACATACCGTAAAATCCACTATGTGTACTGTATCCGTAGGTGATCTGTATCCAGTAATCCGTCAAATACACAGTTTGGCGCTCACACACACACGCACACACACACACACTCGCGCGCGGGAGCATCCACTCCCGGTTCCGGTGGCCGTCCGCTCGTCTCGTCTCGCCCGGCCCGCGCGACACCTTACAACGCGTACTCTCCTCTCTCTCCGCTACGCGCGCCGCGCTCTACGACCAACTGACCAACATCAGCTGCGCGCGCGCGCCAGGGCCCCGGCCCAGGCAGGGCCCAAGAGAGAGAGAGAGAGAGAGAGAGAGAGAGAGGGAGACAAGCGGCAGGCGCGGGGAGAGCGACGGAGATAGGCGGCTAGTGAAAGGAGTAGGGGTGCCCCTCCCCGCCGCCGCCGCCGCACCGCGCGGCTGAGGTAGGAGGAAAGAGAGAGCGTTGAGGTCCGCTCCGCCGCCCGGCCGTCTGCGCGCACCTACCTCGAGTCCGTGTGTCTGCCGGGTCTGGAGGGACTCCCTGCTGGAGAGCGCTGCTCCTGGAGAGACTCCCCGCTGGAGAGCGCTGCTCCTGGAGAAAGGCGCCACCCCCCGTGACTCGCTGGAGAGACTCCTTGCGGGAGAGCGCTGCTCCAGGAGAGACTCCCCGCTGGAGAGCGCTGCTCCTGGAGAACGGCATGGCACCCCTCGACTCGCTGGAGGAGACACTCCGTTCGGGAAAGCGCTGCTGCCGGAGAACAAACTCCACGCCACCGACCACGTGCGAAGAAACTAGGCAAGGGAGGAACAGATCTGAAAATTACGGAGCTAGAACTTCACAGAGTATAGAAATGAGAAGATATGTATACGTCGTCAACATTTTGGTACAGTAAAACTAGAATGAAAGCATCTTACCCCGGTGAACGCGCACGAAGGGCGCCGGAGGAGTATGCAACCCATTCGACACCACACGACGCCTGGAGCGCGGCAACCCATTCACCACCTCGTGGGCTGCCCTACCCCGCGCTCTCAGAGACTTTCTCTCTCTCCCGCGGACGCGGTGGCGTCGAGCCGCACGCGACCTCTAGCGGCCGGCGGGTGAGGCTTCGCTTGTAGTGAGATGTAAAGGAGAGGCTGGCTGGGCCGAGCTGCGCGCATTGCGTACCGACCGACGACGGACACCGGTGAAGCAGGATAAACGAACGCAACTCACCGGCCGCACGCTGGCAGTTACGCCCGTCAATGGGCGTCTTCTCCAGTCTCCACACCCACAACCTTGGGCACTACTGGGGCCCTGTCAGCTGAGCGTGGCGTCTGGTCCTGATCAGACAGAACGCCAAACGCGGAAACACACCGCGCGGCAAAAAGAATGAATGGTCAAACACAGTAACAAAAAAATAAGAGAAAAGAGAAAAAAGTTTAAGTCGCCTGGGCGAGCGAGTGTTCGATACTACGATCACGAGGTTGGCAGTGTGCGAGATTTACGAGTGGGAGGACAAAGAGAGAGGGTCGCGTCCGAGGGGCACGCGTTCGAACGCAGCTTGGTTGGGCCACACCTGCCTCGACTGGACCGGGCAGCGTGCTACACTGTCAAGCCACGTATTTTATTTGTCTGTTTTATGAGAACGGATCCATGACTTTCGATTCAAGTGTGTGTACGCACTTTGGTGCGTGCGTGCGTGTGTGTGTGTGTGTGTGTGTGTGTGTGAAAAACGACGGAGGTCGACACAAACGCAGGTGTAAGGATTATCATAATGTAATATATTTTGTGATCACAAAAAAGAAAAAAAGACGTTCACTTGGATATGGAACAGAGAACAAGAGCTTTGATCAGAAATGAACATAACATTAAAAAAAAATGCAAGATATATCACAATATTCGAAACGACCACAGCATAACGTGGAGACAAAATGTAGGATAAATTACAAACTATCACATTCCTACAGAGGTAGTGGCTCGGTAGTATATATATATTCATATATTTTTCTCGTTCGTCGGCATGTCGGCGTCGTGATGTAAATAAATACTATTGCAGGTCGGTAGAAATTGAAGCGTATTTTCGCCTAGGACGCCCGCACGCCAATCGAAAGGTATCGTACTCTCAGAAAAAAATTACCGAGATAGTCAATAAATAAACGTGAGAAGATTCTATTTAAATGGAGATTATAAGATTGTGATGTAGTAAAATTGTTGCAATGCAGTTGGTTAATTCTGCTTCATGGTCGAAGACAAACAAATCAACTAAACCAATCTTTTTTCGGAAGACTTGAACAGAAGGTACTTACATTTTTAAATTAAAATTCCACTTGGTGCACCACACGTGCCCGACAAGTGAAGACCTCAATTTGGCGCAGTCCGAAGGAACAAACTCAATAATAAATTGCTTATCCGCATTCGATGGAAATGAAATGGTAACAAAACGGCGTTGTATAAACGCTCCAAGTTGCACGACACAATTGCAAAATCTATGCAGTAAAATAAAAAATAATTAGGAATGATTCACGATTGCCACCAAGTGGCCGGAATATACATTTACACGCGTGTCTGGCATATTACTGCGATCGTTTTTCGTTTCTTTGAAGTAGTGGCATCAACATGCAGCTTAAGTATCAAATCAGTCAGATAAGTATAAAATGCTGCCTTACGGTCCAGTCTGAAAGGTCACAATCTTAATATAAATTCAAAACGAGAAGCTGCCTCCCAGTAATTCTAAAATACTTGTGAACTAGAAGAGGATCCGTCACGCTAAGATCTACAGGGTTAAACGAATCACAGACTTGATCTTAACGTTGACGGGTCTTTGCAAGCGTATGCAATGTATGCACAAATCATTATCTAGCACCGGGGTATTTTTTTCCCCCACATCGCTAAACCGGGTTCGAAGTACATTATGTTTCCGGGGGATATCAAGCATCCATAAAACCTACAGAACTAATGCTTTTGCAATGGACGGCATGAGAGGCGTTGTATCTGGCAGTAGAGCTTTCCCGATATCTTGACGTTAAACAATATCATTCTATATACATTATTTACATGCCAAGGGTCAAGAACACGAACCCCTTCAAGATCAGCGATATTGTAAACTGTACACAAATTTTTACAAATAAAGAAAATGAAAAACAAATTTTGATCCATCACGGGCAACTATTTACTCTTTAAATGCGAGTAAACCCCGTGAGCATCATAAAAACAAAACGAAATTAAACTCCATAATTCGGTATAAAAATAAATAAAGCTAAACCATGTACAAATAATGGCCCACGCGAGCCAATACGACAGTGGCGCGAACTGGATGTACAATACGCTTAGTTAACTTCCTGTGAGCAGTATTCCTCAGGCAAAGCCCGAAACTATAAATAGAATAACAACGGCATGGTTTTCAGATACCATTACCATTTCATAACACTACACCATATTGCAAAGTATTATTGCTGATGAGATTCTGGGAGCAGTGACAGGCACTGACATTTACAATAACAGTGCTAAAGTTTCAAGTCTTTTTGTTTTTTCTTCACCAAGAGCACCGACGTGATTTTAGTTCTTTCCGGAGGAAGGGGGGGGAGGGGGAGAGATGCGGAGGGGGAGGGGGAGAGTTGTCCAGACGTACGCCTTTCATGACGCACAGATGCGTCGCAGGTGTCCGTGTGAGACAACTCGTGGCAGCACGCGGGTTTGCCTACCCACTCTCATGACCACTAGAGAAGGCAGACCCGCAATGCTGTTCCCCTCTTGTGCTTTGATTCGCGCGGCGCAGAGGCCAGGACGTGCCACCACGGCTTAGCAGGCTGCTTCCGGAGGTCGCTCTCGCCTACCTCGGTCCTCGTCGCACTCGTGGGGCCCCGCCGTCCCTGACATAGGGCACCGCCACAAGTGCGACAAGGACGAGCGATCTTCTGAATCAGACGCCAGTCCGCCGCGCGCCTCAAGCTTCCCTGCTGGGGGGGCCTTGCTATGCACGGCGCTCCCAGCTGCACGGCCGGCTCACCACCTGCACTGAGGAGAGGGGGAGGGGGAGGTGCCTCAGTACACTCCCGCCATGCCTCCCCTGGGCGGCGGGCTGTCCGGCGGCGGGGGCGGGGGCCGGGCGTAGTGGAACGGGTAGTCGTACTCGACGGGCTCCTGGGCGAGGTCCTCGCGGTGCTCCGTTCGCCGCCCAGTCCCGAGGCGGGCGGCGCCCTCCTGACCCAGGAGGAAGACGCCGGCCGCGGGCCTGGGGGCGAGCAGCTCTAGCTACAACTCCGTGACCGGGATGGGCTTCTGCAGGCTGTTCATGTAGTCCTCGGGGTCCGAGAACGTCTTGTGGTACTCCTGCTCCTTGCGCGAGATGGCGCGCTTGTTCCAGCGGTAGCTCTTGAGCGCGGCGCGTATCCTGTGCCGGCACTTGAAGAGCACGAGCGCGATGAGCGCGACGAGCACGAGCGCCGCGCCGGCCGCGATGGCGATGAGCGCCTGCTGCCGGCCGTCCAGCTGGCGCGCGCAGCCCAGCCGCTCCGCGTCCAGCTCGTCGAGGGGCTGGCCGCGGAGGGGCAGCGGCGCGGCGCAGAGCGTGGGCGCGGCCCGCCAGCGCTGCAGCAGCTCGGGCAGCCAGCGCAGGCCGCAGCCGCAGCGCAGCGGGTTGCCCGCCAGCTCGGCGGCGCGCAGCTCCCGCCACGACACCATGTCCTCGGCCAGGTGCGACAGCTGGTTGTTGCGCAGCGACAGGTGCCGCAGCTTGCTCAGGCCCTGCAGCGCGCCGTCCGTCAGCGCCGTCAGCCTCTTGTTGGAGGCGAGCGTCAGCGACTCGAGGTTGGCGTTGTCGCGGAACGCGCCCTTCTCCACCGTCTCCAGGAACGGCGCTCCGGACACGTCCAGCTTGCGCAGGTTCGTCAAGCCCTGAGGAGAGAGAGAGAGAGAGCATGGTCAATAAGCAAACCAGTATGGTATAACAGGTTTAATAACACCGACGGGGAAGGCGCCGACGGGAAAAATCATTGAGAGGCCCAAACCAATTAATTTAAAAAAATAAAAAAATGTCCGAAAAATCGAGAAATGATGAACATTACACCGAAATAAAATTGAGAAAAATCAGAAATTACAGTATAAGATCAAAATTTATCAAAAAGTTACAAAAATTTGCGTTTAAAAAAAAAAAGAAAAAGAAAAAAAAATTACAAGCCGAAAACTCATTGTACTCATTTTGCATGAGGTATCCTCCCCTCAAGCAGAACATCCCCATTCCCATTTCCCCAGACGTTTCCCTCAGTTCCCTGACTAGTATGGTACAACAGGTTTGATAGACTATCTGTATCCCAATTGTCCCTGCCTACGTAAGCCGCCCACAACGGCTCACACGAGCTCGCTATGGACCTCTAGCCCCTACCTGGAACGCTGCCACGGCCAGCACGGGGAAGGGGTTCTGCCCGAGGACGAGCTCCTCGAGACGGGCCAGCTTGGCGAGGGCGGCGGTGGGCACGGCGGCCAGCTTGTTGTCGGCCAGGTTGAGCGTGCGCAGGCCCGTCAGCCCGCGGAGCGCGGCGTCGCTCACGTTGCTCAGCCCGGCGCCGGCCAGGTCGAGCACGGAGAGCGTCGCCAGGCCCTTGAAGGCGTCGTCGCCGAGCGTCGAGAAGGCGTTGAGGCCGACGCGCAGCTCGGCGAGGCCGGACAGCGGCCGCAGCGCGTCCGACGGCACGTGGCGGAGCTGGTTGTCGTCCAGGTGCAGCACCCGCAGCGCGGCCAGCCCGTCAAAGGCCCGCGCGTCGATGGCCGCGATCCTGTTCTGGCCCAGGTTGAGCTCCTCGAGGTGGCGGAGCGCGCCGAACTGGCCGGGCCCCAGCTCCATGAGGAAGTTGCCGCGGAGGCTGAGCACCGTCAGGCTCAGCAGCCCGTGGAACGTGCCGTTGTCCACGGCCGAGATCTTGTTGTGGTCCAGGTGCAGCTCGAGCAGCTTCCGCTGCGCCTCGAACGCCCGCATAGGGATGCTGACGAGCGCGTTGTGCGCCAGGTCGACGTACTGCAGCTCGCCGTAGAACTGCAGCGCCGCGTCCACGGTGCGCACCCGGTTGTAGCGCATGCCGAGCCGCTGGATGGACGGGTTGAGCGTGATCGGCACCACGTCCAGCGAGGCCGACTCGCACGTCACCACCAGCGTGTCGTCGTCGCACTGGCAGCCCTGGGGGCACATCTTCTGCGCCCGCGCCTGCAGCAGCACTAGCAGCGGCAGCAGCAGCGCGCACCGCCTCATCTGCAAGCACCGAAGGGGCGGAATTAAAAACACAAAGTTACAGAGAAAAAACAGAATATCTTCAGCCAAGGCAAGCCTAAGCTGGTGGCATGGTCGGGTCTGTGCAAAGATTAGTTCCCTTGGCAACAACATTTTATTCGAACATTTACAAATTATTTGGCTATGAGAGCGACTATAGGCCGAAAGGGGAATAATTCTGTAATTTTTGTACTCCACGTGATTCAGAAAAAAAATCAGGAAAAAATAGAAAAATTCAAATTTCAAAACAAAACAAACAAAAAAAAAGGAAAATTCTGGAAAATGTGGGACAATGCAGGAAATTTCAGGAAAATTTACGAATATTTAAGTAAAACTTCAAACAAAGTCTATGAAAATTGACGAAAATTCTCAAATTGTGCACACCAAAGTTTTGAGTTGTTTCCCCCTCGCTATAGGTGGACGGATGACATGTGTGGCGGCGAAGAGATATGAGTAGTAGCAAGACCGCTTAAAAAAATAGACGGAAAAAAGGAAGAAGTAACGTCGTCATGTCTTTTGTTTCTTGTAGAGAGGAGAACTGCCTCTCCTCTCCTCCTCCTAAAAAAGGAGGCACAGAGCTGAGGGATTGATCAAACGTCAGAGGTGACGACGGCGTGCTTTTGAAGAGCAAGCTGGACGTTCGGTGTATAAATTATTCACACACGGGTTCGCCGCTGCGAACGGTGGCGCCGGCTGCTGTCTTCCTGCCATAGTGACCACATTCATGCCGCAACTTTTACACACGCTCCGTGTCGGGTTTCTCCTCCGCGGCCTTTCATCCAATTACCTCACAAAATTATTAACTGCTCCGCGCCGGGGAGTATATGCGCCTCCTGTCTACTGACTGACGTCACATCCCTCCAGGCTCCGCCTGACTGAATCCTCCCGCTGTCTAATCCCCTTCACTCTTAACCCCCCCCCCCCCCCTCTCTCTCTTCTTATTTCTGTTTGATTACAATTTTTTTTGCCGCCCGCTGTGCGCGCCAGCCGAAGAGAGGGTGGCGACCGACCGGCTGCACGGCGGCAGCGATATCCCGCGTAAGGGGTTCACGACGAGAGAGAGAGAGTGAGAGAGCAGGAGTGGAAAACCAAAAAGAGAATAAGAGAGCGCAGAGAAAAAGTACTAACGACGCCACAGGAAACGTACACGCGTGCCCGTGCTGCCATGCCTCGCCCTCCCCTCAATCTCCTCCCCAACATCCGCACCCCTGCTCCCTCCAGCACCTCCCCCCCCCCCCCGGGCCGGCGCTAGCCGCTGCTGCAGGGGTGGTGTCAAGCTGCCTCCGAAAAGCACACCCCGAGCGACATCCTGCCCTCTCGTCCTCTCTCTCTCTCTCTCTCTCTCTCTCTCTCTCTCTCACTCTCTCGCTCTCTCTCACTCTCTCACTCTCTCGCTCTCTCTCACTCTCTCGCTCTCTCTCACTCTCTCGCTCTCTCTCTCGCTCGCTCTCACTCGCTCTCTCTCTCTCGCTCTCTCTCTCTCGCTCTCTCTCTCTCTCGCTCTCTCTCTCTCTCTCTCTCTCTCTCTCTCTCTCTCTCTCTCTCTCTCTCTCTCTCTCTCTCTCTCTCTCTCTCTCTCTCTCTCTCTCTCCAGCGACGCCGGGCGAGAGAAGGACGGCAACAACCACGCCGCCGCGCCTCGAACGCCTTCCGCCAGGATGACGGGGACAAAGGGCGGCGGTGGCTGGAGGCGATCTGAGAGCAGGAAGGGAGGGGAAGGGGGGGGGGGGGAGAGCTGTGGCCCGGCGGGGCGGGGCGGGCAGGGGGTCTCCCTCGAGTTGTGCCAACCCCCGACCGCATTCGACTGTGCAGCGAGCGCTCCTCCTCATCATGCTACCCACCCCTGTGTGCCTCTACAACCCCCGCCCGAGCGCCGTACGTACTCGAACGACCACACGGCCGCCACTCTACCCCTCGCCGAGCCGGGCCGGGCCGGGCCGGCCGGCCAAACGGAGCTATTCCGCGTGTCGAAGCGCACGCGGAATAATAGACCGGAAACTGCAGGCGTTGCATCGGAGCGAGAGAGAGAGAGGGGAAGGGGGGGGGGAGAGGGAGGGAGTGAGAGTGAAAGAGAGAGAGTGAAAGAGAGAGAGAGAGAGAGAGAGAGAGAGAGAGAGAGAGAGAGAGAGAGAGAGAGAGAAATACAGACAGAACGTTGGCCCGGCCCCGGCGGTGACGCGCGCGAATCAACAGCGATGACGAATCGCACCCGGATAGACAGACAGACGGACGGACGAACGAGTCCGATAGGAAGGGGAGGAAGAAACTATTTGCGACGCCCCGCCATTTCAAGCGCGACCGGCTCAACTCGGCGCAGCGGGGGGTGTACAGTGCTCCTCCTCGCGCCGCGCCCGGCCGCGCCGGCCCTCGGGACTCGACATCGACGGCTAAGTGCTGTCCCGTCCAGTCAAACATCATTCTTGCAGAGAAAGATGCGCCGAGCCACGCGGGGCTCCGGGGCTCCCACACCGTCGCAATCGTGTGTACCGAGGGGGAAGCAGCTCTGAATTTTACATGGTTGCCACAAATTTTTCATTTTCATTTTCCCGGAGTTTCCCCTGATTTCCAGACGGTTTTTTTTTTTCCAAATTTCCCTGATTTTTAAGCACCGTTCTCCGGGATACTAGGTGTAACAAAACACAGTTTTAAGGCGAAAAAAAACGCCGCGCCAGTCATCTTTCAAATTTTCCCTGACTGTTTTTCGAATTCGCTGAGTTTTCACTGATTTCCCTGAGTGTTTTTAAATTCCCTGAGTTTTCACAGTTTTCCCGAGTTGTGGCAACCATGTTTTAGTGTACAAATTTTGTAAATTTTTGCTTGCGTTTAACATTTTTTTTTTCTAATTTTCCGGAATTTCTCCAAATTTTCCTGAATTTTCCTGTATTTTTTCTGATTTTTTTTCTTCTGAATTACGAGGTGTTCAAAAATTTGGTGCGTACTCCTTTCGGCACTCAGAGGGTAGGTCAACGCCCTCTCTAATTTCTCATAGATAACCATCTGCCTTGCCCGCCCGACCTGCGCGCCCCCGCCGCGCAGCCCCGCCCGCCCGGCCGGCCGCACCACTCGTGTTGAGTGAGGGTGCCGACCTCTCAATTTCTCATCCGCGCGCCTGACACCGCGCCCAGGGCGGGTGAGCCGGGGCGGCCCGGGGTGTCCGACACGGCCATATGGTGCCCGAGCCCATGCAGCCCGTGCGGCCAGATCTGGCCGGCGGCAGCAGCAGGGCTGTCCGGGGCGGGGCCCTCCCTGGATATATATGGGGCGTGCACTATCGATCGAGCGGCCGGGCCGGGGGGTCTCCCGCTGAGCGCCCCGCCCCGCCCCGCCCCGCCCCGCCCCGCCGGCTGCGGGCCGTTCCATCCATCCCTTGCTGATTACGCCGTTTCTAATAGCTTCTTCACCCTCGCTCGCTGCGCCCTGCGCCCGCCGGGTCCACTGGGCGGGGCGGGGCGGCGTCAGATGGCCAGGTTCCCATACCACAGCCGAGCAACGGGCCCGGCCCCGCGGGTCCAGAGGGCTAGTTTTGAAACCCTCCTCGATTTCAACCCCGTCCCTAACTTTCACATAGGGTTCACACCGGATCCTAATTTTCATTTTCCCTGACTTTTCCCTGACTTCCAGACGGAAAAATCACGTTTTTCCTTGACTTTTTGGGGGGCGCACGAGAAACCAATAAGGCAAGCAAAAGGTGAATAATTAAGGCAAATATTGAAAATGAAAATTTAAAAAAATCTTTCACCCTATCTTCGGAGTTTTCCCTGACCTCGATTGAATTTCCCCGACTTTTCCCTGATTTCCAGTACGTTTTCATTTTCCCTGACTTTTCCCTGACTTCCCTGATTTCCCCGACCAGTGTGAGCCCTGTTTCAGGCTGTTTCCCTTGCATCTCTCCGGTCTCGGGGCTGGGTAGGCTATGGGTAGCAGTCGAACAGAAATTTAGGATAGGTCAGGTGAGGCTAGAATAGGTTGGATTGGCTATTGGCTCGGTTATAGAGAGAAACGGCCGTCTGCTTTCTTTTCTTCCCAAACCAAAGCCAACCTAACATAACCTCTCCTAACCTATCCTCAATGCCCGATTTAGCACCCAATGTCCCTTGCCCTCGCGTCCTAAGAGAAGCGAGAGTAGCAGCCGTGAAGTTCGGGATGGAGTCGAAACTCAATGTTCGAAGTCGAAACCCAGGAGGGTTTCAACACTAGCCGGCGGCCAAGGAGGAGGAGGCGGAGCAGGATAGGGAGAGGGCAGGGGGAGGGAGGAGGGACAGGCCCGGATGGAATAAAAGTGCGATGTCGATATACTTATTTCCATGCGGGGGGTGTGGGGAGGGTCGGGGAAGTCGGGAGCAATGGGAGAAGATCCCCCGCGGAGCTCAGGCAGCTCGGCCGCAGTACAACCACGGCGGTGCTCTCCTGCTTGACCACGACCACGAAGGGGCAGCATGCTCACGGCCAAGATGAGGGAGACCAGCGGGCTGCAAACTGCAGCCCCGAGCAGTAGGGGCGGAGCGGCGCGCCCATCAGCAGCAGGTCCCTTCTATTTGAGAATAATGGGGTGTGCCCGCCCCGCCCCGCCCCGCCCCGCCCCGGAGGCGCGCACAGCTGCCGTCTCGCGGAGCGCCGCCGACAGCACCCGTCGGCTACATGCTAATATCCCTCCTCGGCGCGGCGCGGCGCGGCTGCTACCCGCGACCCGCGGAGGGCCGGGCCGGGCGCCGAGCGCCAGATGCGCACCGCCGAGCCTGTGACGCAGTGCATCTGCCACCTCTCAATCCCTCTTTCTTTCTCTCTCTCGCTGTCTCTCTCTCTCCTTTTTTTCGTCCTGGTTTCAGAAACGCATGGCGCCACAAGGGATCGGACAGGGTTCACGCTATGAAAAACTCATCACCTACGACCCAACCCCCCCCCCCCCCAACAACGCCCCAACAACGCCCCTCAACACGCTCTCTCTCTCTCTCTCTCTCTCTCTCTCTCTCTCTCTCTCTCTCTCTCTCTCTCTCACGCACGCACACGGACGACGGCAGACCGATTGCTTGCAGATTCCGTTACGATCATTTTCCACACTGCTCCTCCTTGCGTGATTGAAGCCGAACCACGGGCGGATCAGTGCGAAATGAGAAATTCAGCGCCCCACGCCCGCCCCCTCCCCAACCTCCCGCACCTGGTATAAACGACCTACTTCCGCAATTTATTCCGCACCAACAGCCGCAGCAGGGGCGCCCGCCCCCTCCCTCACCACCGGGCAGGGTGGAGTCGTGCCTTTTTTTCCCTTCACCCCCCTCGTCCCCCACCCCCTCCAGCCGACATCTCCCAGTGGCCCCGGAGTGTACTGTACTCCCTCCCCCCCTGGGGGGCTGCTCCTCCGACCGGCGGCGCCAACCTACACTGGGGCGCCCGGGGGAGGGTTTCAACCCCTCTGCATCGGCCAACGCCCCTCGCGCCCCGCGTGACCCGACAACCCCCCCCCCCCCTCCACCCCACCCCCCCCCCCGCACAGGTTTCACAGGCGCGCTCTGGCGATGGAAGATAAACTGCCCAATTCCGCTGCTCGGATAAGGATAACACTCATCGCGCACAGGAGGCCGCGGTGGCAGCGATCACGACACCACTATCGACACGCCACGTGCGAATAATGCCCTAAGCAAACACTCACAGAAACACTCTGCTGCCAATGAGCTGCCGGGCAGGCCCCTCCTCCTCAGTATTTGCACGTCCGACTTAATTATCGCACCAATCAGCGCATGAGGTGGCTGGCGAGGATGAAGGAGGGGGGGAGGGGAGGGGGAGGAGGAGGCGCGTAAACAAACCTGAACACGTGAGTCCCGCGGGCCCTTTACGACCACTTGGCACCCTCGGCACCGGACTCCCACGACCGTGACCACGACCCCGCCAGACGGCGCGCCGGGGCAGCGGAGCGGCCGGCGGGGGCACGTCATAAAAATACACGAGGGACAAGTCGATCGCTTAGGGACGACCCCCGACCATGCGGGTGCTTGCCGAGAGGAAGGTTGTTATTAGAGTGAAAAGGTGAGATTCGGTCCCTCCTCCGCCTCGCTCCAACCCCCCCCCCCCCCATTTTCCTCCTCCTCCTCCTCCTCCTCCTCGCTGACAGCCGGCAGGGAGCAGGGAGCAGCAGGCGAAGGTCAGGGAGGCGCCTCCAGAGAGGCAGCAGTGCAGCGCGAGAAATCCCTCCAAATCCGCCGTCAGCGATCAAAACTCGACTCGCCTTCCTCCGGGCGTGAAATTCGCAGATCAGACCATCACGCATACACCACATCACACGACACAGAGAGTGCGAAACAAGAGATCCGCTCTCCCCGACACACTGCATCAGCGTTGCATCTTTGTTTTCTCTTCCCTCCCCCTTTCTTGCTACAGTACCTCGTGTATTTTCCTCCTTTCTGCACTATAGTTTACCTCCGCTGCAGGTAGGTTGGACGGGACGGCCGGCCGGCCAGCCGTCGCGCGGGACGCCATGCTGGGTAACACCCTCCTGCACTTCTCATTTCATCCCTTACCCGGTGTCTTTACACCTTACCCCCCCCCCCCACTCCTCCCCTCCCCTCTGCCTTACCTGGCCGCGCGCAGCGCAGCGTCGAGCTTTCTGGCGAAAAGTAAGGCATCAATGGCCCAGCCGGACCGGGGCGGGGCGAGGCGAGGCGGGGCGGGGCGGGGCGGGGCCACCTCCACGACGGGGCGATTCACGGAAACTGCGTCTCCAAGCGATTCCCATCATAATGCGAGGAGGAAGCGGGTGCGAGAGAGACGGACGCCCCATTCATAAAGTTCGCACCTCCGTGTCTGGCGGGTCCGACCCGACCCGTCGTCTGCAGAGGGACAATGAGAGAAGGGCGGTGTCACCCCCAGTGCCTGGGCCGCCCAGCCCCGCGCGCCGCCCCGGCAGCGCCAATCTGGCCGAGATTTACTGCGGGTGAAATAATAAAACCCGCACACACAGTTCTGCTTCTCCTCCAAGGGCGGCCAAGTCCTCGCCGCTCGTCGCGCCAGACAGACCGGCAGCGACGCACTACAAGAAGCGCGCGGCCGCGATCAATGCAAATGCGGCACGGAACGGCACGGCGCCGCCTCAGGCCTCGTCCCCATTCATTCCGCGTCAAACGCGCGAAAAGTTATATGAGGAGGCCCCAAAGGGAGAGGGGGGGGGAGAGGGGGGGGGGCGTGGAGAATGTGAAACCACGTGACAACACGAGGGCCGTCGTCAATACGTCATCCGCCTCTCATCTCTCACAGATAAGCGAGGCGCAAGCGAGGCGAGGCGAAAGGCACCCAGAGACGGGCGTGTCGCTTTTAGGGAGATGAATTCGAAAACACCCAAGGGCAGGGCAGCGCGGGCCCGCCCCGCCCCGCCTCGCCCCGCCTCGCCTCGCCCCGCCCCGCCCCGCCCCGCCCCGCCCCGCCCCGCCCCGCCCCGCCGAGCACAAGGCGCGAGCCGAGCGCTCTGCGCGCGCCGTCTTCCAAATCTGACCTGACATGAGCTGAGAGTTGAGCCGATGCGGTGGCGGCGGGGGCGCGCCGTCTATTTATACGAGGCCAGGGATGGGGATCTATCCTACTCTGCCCGGGCAGGGCCGGTCGGGGCACCTCTATCCTCAATCTATCTCGCTCGCAGTCCGTCCTAATGATTTTCCACCGCCACGCCCCATACCGCCCCGTGCCCCGTCCCCTGCTCGCACACACAATGGGTTTGCCGCCGGTACGGACCTGCGCCCCCCTCTCCCCCCCCCTCTCTCTCTCTCTCTCTCTCTCTCTCTCTCTCTCTCTCTCTCTCTCTCTCTCTCTCTCTCTCTCTCTCTCTCTCGCCAACGGGGTTACGTCGTTGCCGGCGCCTGCCCAGCCTTCCACACACAAATCAGCTAACCCGACGCGTAGCGCGCAGCGCCTGAAACCGTCATTAAAAACCTATCAAGTTACGCGGGTCCTTGACTGGCCGACGCTTCGGGTCGGCCGGTCGGTTCAGACGAGAGGCCCCTAACAAGAATTTATGGGGAAAAACGGTCAATGCCGCGGGTAACAAAATATATAGCAACGGCAAACCAAACGCTATGCGAAGGGCTGGGCCCGGGACTGGGCAGCCAGGGGTCAGCCCGGCCCGGCCTGGCCCAGGGGAACTATGCAAATGAAGTTGCCACCTGGTCTGCCCCCCCCCCCCCTCCTCCTGGCAACGTAGCAGGTGCAGTTCGTTGGGCTGAACGCGGCGGCAGACAGACCAGCCGGCTCATGGGGGCAGCAGCAGCAGAGTCAGCCGTCTGATTCCGAGGATCGCTCTCCTCCCTCCGTCCTTATCGCACCTATGGCGGTGCACCATATTGAAGAGGGCATAGCGTCCCGTGAGTGCGACAAGGACGGAGGCAGGAGAGCGATCTTCGGAGTCACACGGCGGCAGGGCCCGGCCCGGCGCCCGGCCACCGACCCTCATGGACTCCACGCCGACGGGCGCCGGGGGCCGGGCGCGGCCGGGATACCACGGGTGCCCCATGACGGTGACTTCCTGCTCAACTCCCTCCCCTTGCCCGCCCCCACCCACTTGACTGATTTGGCAATGTTTATGGGTTGCCCAACCCGTCGCACCTTATCAGTGCGGGCGGCGTGTGATTCACAACTCATGACAGCGAACGCCACGAATAGACGATGTCAACCTTTGATTCGTGCGGCCAGCCCGGTGCTACTACACACCCGTGTGGACGCTAGCACCTCACGCCCCCCCCCCTCCCTTTTCCTCCCCCGCCCCCACCAAAAAGAAACTTAGAAACGTGTAATTGTAGTAAGACAACCAGGTCGAGAATAAATTGGAAAGGACCACCCTGAGGTAAACCTCACCGACACGACACGGCCCAGGTCCACGTGGAGGGGGGAGGGGGGAGGCGGAAGGGCTGGGGGCAGCCGCACCCCGTCAATCAAAGCAGCCCGACCCCGACCAACACCTACCCCACACCTGACCATCCCGAACGCACATCCACATGATTAACATACCACAATTAACATAGCCGAGGGGGAAACAACTCAGAATCTGGGTGCACACACTTTGTGATTTTTTTAAATAGGGTTTTTGTGAATTTACACCAGAATTTTACCTCATTTTTTTGTGAATTTTCCTGAAGTTTTCCTGAATGTTTAAAATTTTTACAAAATTTTCGGATTTTTTTTTTCAGCATTACGAGGTGTACAAAAATTTCAGAGTTGTTTTCCCCTCCAAAATAGTTGCAGCTAAATGAAAAGCCTGTGAGTTTTAACCGACTATACCACGCATGGCACTCATCACCAAGGTAGTCGAAAGCAACACGATAACAGCTAGAGTTGCAAGAAATGTAGGCAAAACCCGTCGTATACACACAGCTGCGTGGAGCGGTCGGTATTCACGCCTGCGCCTGCGCCACTTGGGCAACATCTACTCTCCTGGGTAGAGGGATGGCCGAGTAGGCAGGCGTGACCACCGACCGCAGCACCACACCGCTGTTTTGTGATTTTGTCTACCTTTCTGACAACACCGATTCTAGCTAGTGCAGAAGGTAGCTCGGCGGCTGGAGTTGGCGCAGGATTTGATAGTCCCTTTGGGTCCAGCCGTACAGCGCCCCCTACTCAGTACAGCTTAATAATAGTCCTAGCCTAGCGTGATGCTGTTGTTACCTGGCCCGGGCCGGGCCCGTTAGGCACAAAAGCAGCACTCACTACACTACACCACCGCGAAGCTCAGCCGAGCGCGGCGCGGCGGCCGAGCCGAGCCGGGACCCGACCCAAAGGCTTACACCGTACGGGACGGGGGGAGACTAACCTCTCTGAGGAGCGCCATGGAGGCGCGCCCGTCGCTAGTCCAGATCCTGGGGGCAGCCGCGCTACCGGCAGCATCACACACCACTAGACGTCATTGCAAACTATGGCACACACGCCGCCGCCTTCAACTCGTTTCTTCTCTCACTGGCGAGCGCGCGCACACACACACACACACTAACACTGACGCGCGGCGCTGATCGCGCAGGGCACTGCTGCACTACTTCACTTGGAAATAAAATAATAACAAGGTGCGGGGACGTGGGGAGGGCGCCGACGTTATCTTATCGGCAGCCGCGAGTCTCTCTCTGTCGCACTGCGGGCCACTCCGACCTCATCCTCCAGGCTAGGGCCGTGGTTGTTGTTCTCTGCGAGCGGAGCGCGCGCGCGCGGGGCGCGGCGGAGCGGACACACGGAGGGCGGCAGTACGCGGTCGACACGCGCCCGTCGCTCCTTCCAGACTGACTGGCGAGCTGTGCCAGGGCTGGGCGGGGGGCGGGGCGGGGTGGGGCGGGCGGGCTGCGACGAGCCGAGCGCCGAGCGAGAGCGAGCCGGGCCGGGCCAGCGGGCGCGGGCCCAGCCTCACCGCGTCTGCGCCTGGCCGACTCCTGCCCCCCCCCCTCACCCACAAACACCCATCACAGCACCCGCCACCCCGCGCCCCGCGCCGCCACTCGCGCAATCTAGAGTGGCCAACTCAACGGTGAAAGGAGTAACCACGGTGTACGTCTCCGTCTTGCCTTAGTAACGAATACGGTATTTCACTCCATTCAAACCGGATCCAAAGAAGAAAAGTATTGCTTCCTGAATAATTGTTTCCTCCTTGACGCCGGTTGGCTTACGACAACGAAGTTCTCGGGCACGCCACTAAGGCGGGCGGTCCGAGAGGTTCGACAGCATCAGCCAATCAGCGTCAAAGTACAAGGAGGAAACAAATCAGGAAGCATTACTTTTCTTCTTTGGATCCGGTTTAAATGAAGTGAAATACCCTATTATACTGCGCGACAACAACAAGTAAGTTTACATTCCTAGTAGGTGTTGGCTGAGCGAAGTTTAAATTGAAATGTGGTTTATTTAAAATTGAAATTCTCGGCCTTGTCGAAATGCGTCAAGGCACTTGCGTCAGGGGGAGTTGACAGGTTATGGGGAGATGGCGTGAAGCGTGAGACGTGTCAAGTAAAGCAAACTCAACCAACTTAACGTTCGGTTGATACGCACTTTTACCTCACCTTAAAGTGGTGTGCTGAACGGGCACATATCTTGAATTTTTCTTAAAATGTCAACCTTGTTCCGTAAGAGAAACGAAGTACCCGCGAACGTAGCTTGGTTTCCTTCTCTACGGCACCCAACTCCCAGAGCGAGTATGCGCAGACCTGCAAAACTTTGTTATACATTTCCCAGGACAAACTGTGTAGGAAAAAAAAGGTTTTTAATTCGGATACCATTGGTTTTCACAACATAATATTGAGTCAGTGGCAGTTTACACGAAATCGAGGGGGGGGGGGGGGAAATCACTCATACAAAATGTGTACAAAGTGTTTTTGTTTAAGTTTTTTGATTATTTTAATTTTTTATGTTTTGATTTTTTTTTGGAGGAAAATTGCTGTCACTTTTTGATAATCTCCTGACTTTTATCATTAATTTTTTCAGTTTTTTGTTCATTTGTTCTGCTTGATTTTCGGATTTTCTATATCTTTCTCCTTGATTTGATTTAGATTTTTTTCATCCACTTTTTAATGTTTTTTTTTGGGGGGGGGGCGTACAATGGTTTTTTGTTTAAGTTGTCCCGTCCTCGCACGAAAAATAGTCTCAAGCCAAACATTGAATAAGGGCGCCTTGAAACCTACAAGACATTTTTGGGATTGCCCGATTGCCCTACCTCAAACGCCCCGTCTAATTGAAGGGTGGAGGGCTCAGGTAGGGGCAGCGCCACCGCCGAGCCGCCGCCGCGCCGCCGCCGGGCTCGGCCCGGGGCCCAGCTCAAACTCGACGGTCATTACGTACCCGCGCGGGGCGGCCCGCTGGCCCGCTCCGGAGGCCCCCGCCCGGCCGGGCCCGGGCTGCCCGGGCCCAACCTGCCGCCACTCTGGGATGCCTCCTGCCTTTGTCTGTCCTCCTGCGTGTCCGATGCGCCCCGAGATGAGCGAGTGAGACGAAAAACGAGGATGATTGGGGAATTTCACGAGCGGGATGGGACGGTGCGCCGGGCAGAGCCGGTGCCTCAGCAGTTTGGCACGTCCACGATGGAGAAAAAGGGTCCGGATGCTGGCGGTGGCCGTGCCGGGCCGGCCCGGGCCGTGTCTGTCTGAGCTCTGGAGGCTCCAGCCAAAGGCACGG
The DNA here is from genome assembly GCA_029379305.1 of Frankliniella fusca. Lineage (NCBI taxonomy): Eukaryota > Metazoa > Arthropoda > Insecta > Thysanoptera > Thripidae > Frankliniella > Frankliniella fusca. Next base: position 2,715,218 of record JAHWGI010000083.1, on the reverse strand, counting down.
CTCCAGCATGGAGGGTCCTCGAGCCGCGGCTCCCGACTCGAGAGGGGAAGCCAGCCAGCCAGTTGGACAACAAGGCAGTGTGTGGGATCCTGGTGTGGCCGTCCCGGGCCAGCCCTCCCCTCCTCGCTGCTGCACCACGAGAATGTCCTTCTATTGGAGTTAAACAGAGAGCCCCCGAGGAAGTATGTGTCGGAAAGGGATGCAAAATGTGCGCGGCGGGTCTTTCTGTCCACCCAAGTCGGCCGTAGGGCGCAATGGCACAAGACGGGGAGGCCTACATCTCCAACCGGACAAAAATTGCGACTTTGATTTCGCGGATTCTCAGTTTAGAAACAGTTCCGCCGTTTCACGTGATGCAAAGCAAATTCCTTATTCCAACCCTCGTCAAATTTTGTTGAAGTATCGGAATTTGCTTCACATCATGTGCAAAATTTCTTTAGAAACAACGGCACCGTTTCAAAGAGAACGTTTCTAGAAATCAAAGATGCACTTTTCTGAGTAGTACCCGGAGCAGCGGTGACGTGCAAGCGCTTCTCCGCGATTTAAGTTCTTTTTGCCGGTATTGTTATTGCGACGCGGACGAGTGGCAACCCTAGCTCGGAACGTAAACGAAGTCTGCTGGGGAGCCGAGCCGAGCCGCGGCCCCACGGAATCACACGGCCCCGCTTCGGCTTGGGCTTGGCTCGGCTCGGCTCGGCTCGGCTCGGCTCGGCTCGGCTCGGTTCGCGGCGTCGGTTTGCGTCGCGGCGCCGGTGTCGGCTGGGCTCGGCAGCCAGCAGCCGCCTCGCATATATCGACATGCAAGCGCATTCCAGGATCCCGGCGAGGCGCGACGTCAGACTGCAACCGCGCCTCTCGCGCGCGCTGCACAGGAATTAAAATATTTGACGCGGCGGTTGGACCGCGCCCATTGTTGCGGGGCGCATTATTGGCGCCGGTCGCCGCGGCGGCAGGGTGGGGTGTCTCCGACGTCGACAACCACCCCCGCCGCGAGGGCCGACCTCCTCCACGGGGTGCCTGCGCCCGCCGGGGTGCGCCGTCGCGCAGCCATGACGGGGGGCAGGGAGGCCGACCTGGACGCCGTCCCCTGGAACGAGCGCTCCGCCGCGGCCATCTGGCAGGACCCCGGCGGACTGCTCCGAGCCTTCCCCCGCTTCGAAGGTGCCCGACGCAATTTTTCATATCCACCACAGCGAAGGCCATTGGCGCAGTCGAGTTAACATAGATCTAAAACCTTAGCGAGAAATATCCAGAACGAGTACCTGTTGAGTTTACCATGTTTCAACTGAAAAACACCTAACAGCGTCTGGGGTTACCTACCCGTGTTTGACGCAAAACGCCATTGCCACTACTTATCCCGAACGGTTATGTTTTCTGACACACCGCAGCAGACTATATTTCTCGATTTCAAACACATTTTTGGGGGGTAGGTTAACTTTTCCCTTTCGCACCCTTTAACGGGAAGTGACGGCGGGCTGCTACTCTGGTACCCGTTGCCGCCCGCTCCGCTGCAGAGCGTCAAGTGCGTGCCCGTGATTAGCACGGGAGTGATAGGCTGGCCCGCCTGCACTTGTCACGCACGTGCCCAACACTGCTCGCAATAGGAAACTGTTTTCCCAACCCGCATGAGCAAAAATAAAATAAATGTTGCAGCGGGCGCGCGTTGAACCCGCGACCGCGGCGCTTAATCCATCGTGCAAGGGCTCCGCTGATGAGCTTTTAAAATCGAGTTACACGCGCGCGCCGCGGGGCACATGTGCGCACGTGTGCACAGCACATGCACCACCTGCCCAGCCAGGCCCAACCCACCCAGCTGCCTCTCCGTCCGTTTGTCTGTCCGTCCTTTGAGCCGGTGGAGCGTTTGGGCGCCGGAACGTTTGTCTGTTTGCCTCGAAGGGGAAGGGGGGGGGGGTGAAATCACTCATACAAAATGTGTACAATGATTTTTCGACTGTTTTTTTTTGGTGTTTTAGTTTTCAAGGAAAATTTCTGTCACTGGTAAATTTTGATCTTTTTTCGAAATATTTTCAATTTAATTTCGTGTTTTTGTTCATTTTTTTTACTTTTTTGATTTTTCAGATTTTTCTATTTCTTTATAATTTTTTTTCCCTTTCTGTTTAAATTGATTCTTTTGGGGCCGTACAATGATTTTTCGAAGTGACCTCCCCCTCGGTTTGTCTGCCAAAACGTTGGTCTGTCCGTCCGTCCATTTGTCTGTCCGTTTGTCTTCCGGAACGTTTGTCCAGACTAATGGCCTCGCGACGAAACATGGCTGGATGAGGACGACGGTTTGGCATGGCGCAGGGCGGTCGAAGCCCTGAGGACATTCCAGGACAGATTAAGGACGCTTCGGGCTCGGGCCGCGCCTGGCCCCGCCCCGCCGCGATGTGGACCCGGACCCGCGTTCGTCAAATTCCCCAAAAAGCGGTTTCGTCGCGTCGCAGCCGGTCCAAGACGACGGTGGCAACGGCAGCAGCAGCAGCAGCACTGGTTAGAGATTAGGCTCCAAAAACACAAACACAAGGAGGTCGCGTTACGTTGAGACGGGTTAGAGATAGTGAAAGCAGACTGTGCAACCTGTGCAACCAACCTGCAAGACAACGCAATCAGAAGGGTTCGCGGCGCCACGCCGCGCCACGCCGCGCCACGCCGCGCCACGCCTGGAGCGCACCTCCAGGCCAGCCGTTGAACTCAACCCATTCCAGACCGGAACGGCCGCCGGCTGCATAGTCGTCGTGTCATTTGACCGACAACAGGTTAGGTTAGGGCGACCTTTATCTCTCCGGCTCGGGGCCGGGTGCCGCTACAACGGCCGCGCGTCTCGCTGCCGTCGCTGCAGTCTTCCTGCTCTCGCCGTCCTCGATTGAATTTCACCTGTCCTACGCCCTTGTTGAGGTTAGGGCGCGGCGGCGGCGCGCGCGCGCGGGCCGTCAGCAACCACCGCGACGACGTGTCCGCGCGACAGCGGGGTGCTTTTCACACATGGACAAGTAGGACGAACCCACACGGGGGGTGTGTGGGGGCAGCGCAGACTTAACCTCTCTCTCGCGCACTGCTCATTGTTGTCCCCCGCCGGAAATACCTAGCCGCGAGCAGCTCGCCGTCGACGACGCACTTGCGCGATGACGTGACTTTAAAACCCCCGCCGCGCCCCGCCTGACCGCCTTTTCTTTATCCTAATGTATTGTGTGTGCCCGGGCCGCGCGCGCGCGCGCTCGCCCTTCGGATGCCTGCCTGCCGCTGCTGCGGCGGCGGCATGTCAAGATGCATTACTCAGATGAATGTCCGTCCCCTAATGGCGTCTCGCATCACACCTCAGCAGAGGCCACGGGACGAACGCATCGCGCGTGTATAAGGGAAAACCACGTGCACGCATAGCGCAAGTCTCCTACCCCTACAGCACTGAGGGGATGGTTTTCTCGCTCAAAATCTAATATTTTAAAAAACAGAACCGATGGTTAGTTTAGCTCAAACTCCTCACATAGCAGCGAGACGCATTGTTATGCACGGGGATGTAACATGCTCTCCCAGTTTGTTGGTATCCTTGTATAATCTTTTCCGCAGCGGCCGTCCGTCGGCGGCCGGAGCGGCTCGCGGCCGGCATGGCTCCGCTTCCTAAATGGCAGCATGTGAGTATTTACCCCGCTTATGGTTCCGCCATATTCCCCCCTCCGCTCCCGCCCCTTCCGGGCCTCTCTCTGTGCTTTAATGGCCGCGAAAGTGCTTCTGCTGGCGCTTTGTCAACAGCGGCAAGATCCCCGACGCCGGGCCCCGCCCCGCCCGGCCGACCCGCGCCCCGCGCAGTCAGAAATGACTTGTCGAAACGATCTGGATCCGTTGTCATTTCTCATAGCGAGTCTCAATCTCCGAGCGTCCTCTTGCCGGCCATAGGGCGCGGTGAATTGTTTGAATTAATTAAGTTCCTTTGGAGCGCAGAGGCAAGGGGGACAGCTTGAAAATGACTAAATTGAGGGGCCTGACGCGAGTATTGAAATTAATGGTCCCTTCTTCTGAGAGTCCGCCGTTCATCGCTCCCAAATTGTGACTCAACATAAACCGAGGACGTGTTGTGTTGGTAGCCGGACAAAAGCCCGGGAACCATGAGCCTCCCTCTTCAGAGCAAACTAAAAAGAACAAAGTTCGGGTAAGTCGTGCGTAGAGGAGCGAAAGGGTGAATCACGAAACATACCGAGGCATTTCCCGCTCCTTCCTTCGGTACAGGTACCGCTCGTCAAGATACGCGAGCTAAAACTTCAGACCCCCCAACCCCTTTCGCCCGCAGACCCTGTGCAAATTGACCTTTTCGGTACCGACAGTCAACACAACGTAATGGGCCCGATGTTGATCTTGTCCGACACGTGTTTCAGGTCTTACCCCCTGCTCCCCCTGAACCACCATGAGCGCGAGACGAGGCGAGGCAGAGGTTAGCCGCCGTATCGTCCGAATTGCGCCGCGGATATCGCGGCCCGTACACGGTGGCCCGGCCCGGCCGCCGCCAGATATCTTCACAACCTTCTCTCCCACGGTCATAGGGCCGCCTGGTGTGGTATTTGTATAGGCAGTTCGTCGAAAGCCTCTCTCACTCTCCCTCTCTCGCCCTCTCTCTATGTCTCCTTTTCTCTAGCTAGGCACGGTGAGTGGACGCCACTGCTCGCTATGAGGTTATGTGATTACGTCGCTGTGTGTGTGTATAAGTGTGTACAGTGGAGGCCACCTGTTCCTCCTGGAGTTCACTGCCACCAAGATAAAGCAGTTTGCTCGCTTACACTGCTTCAAAAAATAAATTATAAATAATAATAATAATAATAATAATAATAATAATAATAATAATAATAATAATAATAATAATAATGTCGAAAATACACGAACGGTTTATTCTCTCTTTTTTGTTAACGGTGTATCTATCGGCCATACCGCTGGCAGGCATAGATAGATAGTCGCCCGCCCGTGTCCCAATATCGAGTGTAGAGCAAACGGGCCGCCGGCTAGCGTACGAGCCTTACGTCATTGAACGAGTTCGTTGAGCTTCTCACAACCGCTCGCTTCTTCAAACAAAGTCTAGGACTCGAAGATGCACACGGCTCTGACCGAAAGGCAAACAGCTTTGAATTTTAGTTTACAAATTACGTAAAATTTTCTCATTTTTCTGTAGGTTCTCTACTTTTATCCAGTATTTTTCATTTTAAAAAAATGTTAATTTGTAAATTTCAAATAAAGGGTCGTGCATTGCGTGCCCCTCGGCCCACAGACACGGTGCTGCTCCCGGTGTACCTGGCCTTCTTCCTGCACTACCTGGCGGGCTGGGCGCCGTTCGGGGCGTGCCGAGGCTGCCTGCCCCTGTGCCGGTCCCAGCTGCTGCCCAGCGCCTCGCCCCCGGAGGCGGCCGCCGGCCTCTTCAGCCTCGGCGTCCTCGCCATCTCCATGCGGCTGAGGATGTACCCGCGCAGGATGTGGCGCCGGCCACCCCGGGGCCTCTTCCTCATCTACAAGGTACGCGTCCCTCCCGGCCGGCCGAGGCCAGCATGTGCGACACGGAGAGGAGAGGAAGAGGAGAGGAGGAAGACGGAGAGCGAGAGAGAGAGAGAGAGAGAGAGAGAGAGAGAGAGAGAGAGGGGGGGGAGAGATAAAGAGAAAGGGGAGGAGGCAGGACGAATGGCCACCGGATGTAAGCAGGCCCGCATGTAAACAGTCGCGCACTCGGCCCGGTCTCCAGGCCATCTTGAATGTCCACCCTGTGAAAATTACCGGCTGCCTAGGTTTGCATAACCTTACTGTGCTCACCAGTGATAACGCTGCGGAATATAAAGAGAGCAGCTCAAGTTGAAGTTGAAATCCTACCTCGCTACGCCTTGCTGTTTGCAGTTCTTCATCAGCCTGTTCATCTTCGAGATCAGCCACAGCTGTATCTTCAAGGCGGTGGAGCGGACGCTGTACGAGGGAATGCCAGCTGCTTGTGAGGCGGTACGGTCAAAAAACAAAACACGGGGCGCGTGAAACACAAGCCGTCGTCGGCGCCCAAGGCCAGATTCCAAACCAAACCACTGGACCTGCGGGCGGGTAGCGCGCGCGGGGGAGGGAGAAAGGAGAGGGGTAAGCCTGCAGAGGGGGGAAAAGGAAAGAAAAGGAAACGTGTATTTTTAAAAGTGTTTTCCTTGCGAGCTTTTCCCGCGTAGTGAGCAAAACCACAGAGAAGGGGGGTTTTGCTTGGCGGAAGTGTCTGCGTCGGTGCAAAAGCACTACGCCAGCTGGGACTGTGAGCGTCTGCTCCCTCTCCTCGTGAGTGTGTGAGTGAGTGTGTGAGACGGGAGAGGGGGGGGGGGGGGGGGGGGGGGCTGCGTGCCCTGATATGACAATCATCCCATTCATGAAGCCCGGCGCGTGTGAATCGCTACACAGCCAACTTTAATTTCTCGTGACTGACTTTCTCATCGTGGCGGCGCTGCCGAGGCGCGGCCCACCCAACACCAAACTGCTACCGGCCGCCACAGGGAGATAAACACACCCCAACTTCATGAGAAAGAAGCGTGCGCCTTTTATTGCAGCGGGAGGAATAGGACGAGTAGGGGGAGGAGGAGGGGGAGGGGGAGGAGGAGGAGGAGGAGGAGGAGGAGGAGGGGGAGGAGGAGGAGGAGGAGGAGGAGGAGGAGGAGGAGGAGGAGGAGGAGGAGGAGGAAGAAGATGGCTGGAACAAAGCATGCTTCATCGACGCGCTGTTAATTTCTCATCCGGACAGTCGGTAAGGGGGAGGAGGAGGAGTTGGAAGGGGAAGGGGAAATTTTCCTCAGTAATGCTAGGGGCACAAATGCACAGGATGCATTCGCAGAACCGAGACGACGCCACCGCCACCGTCGCTGCCTGCTCCTTGCAGCAGATTGCACGTGCAGATAATGCCGCCCACGTGATTGGCGACGCCTCTCCGGCAGCGGAGGCAGCGAAGCGACGCCATCAGGCATCGTTATGTGAAAACATCGACCGACATCGTTTTGCAGTTCGCGAAAAATATTAATCACCAACTGAAAAAGCCAGTGTAGCACAGCAGTCTCGGATAGTGGACGCACTGGAAACCCAAGTGTGTGAATGTCGCACACTTGTAGGTGTGCGAGGATTCATTCGTACACTTGGCCGCTTAAACGTGTGAATTTTCCTAGGATATTCACACGTTTGAGTGGCCAAGTGTACGAATGAATCCTCGCACACCTACAAGTGTGTGACATTCGCACACTTGGATTACCAGAGCGGGAGGGTGCGGTGGATCCACTCCACGTTAACCTGTAGGAAGCTCCGTCAGCCAGCGAGGCCCATAAATAATAAGTGCTAATTTGGGGGCGACGAACCGAAGGCGACGCAGTGCGTGCTTAGCGCCAGGAGGAGGGTTAGTCTACGGGCAGGACTGGAGGAGACGGACGGGGCGGGCGCCGGGAGAGGACGACCCCTCTGTCCTGCCCCGTGTCGCGCTCTGTGCAAATATTTGACCTCGCCGACGTCGTCGCCGTCGCAGAGGAGCCCCTCGTCCTGTGCGCAGAACAGTACGCAGTGTATGTGTGTGTGCGAGAGAGAGGGAGGGAGGAAGGGAGAGAGAGAGGGAGGGAGGGAGAGAGAGGGAGGGAGAGGGAGGGAGGGGGGGGAGAGAGAGAGAGGGATAGAGAGAGGGAGGGAGAGAGAGAGAGAGGGAGGGAGAGAGGGAGAGAGAGAGAGACAGAGAGAGAGAGGGAGACAGAGAGAGAGAGAGAGACAGAGAGACAGACAGACAGACAGACAGTTAGACAGAGGGTGAGTGTTTGCTACAACAACCGGCCGCCTGCGCACTATGTAGCCGTGAAAAACTTGGGGCTGTAGGGGCGGGCGCGGATGCGGGCGGCCCGGGCCGGGGCAGCCGGGGCCAGGGTGGGCAGGCTGAATGAGAAGAGGAGAGGCCCGGGGCGGGGTGGGGCGGGGCGGGGTGGGCACCCAGTCGTGTCCTGCGGGCAGAATAAACTTTGGCAGAGTGCACGGAGGCAACTTGGCGATAACTTTTGTGATCCTTCCCGACAGTTGGCGGCCCGCTCCGCGTATCTGGACCTGCTGTGGCTGGCGGAGGCCCTGTGCAGCCTCGTCGAGTCTGATTGGGTATGGGGTTCTCTGTTTTTGTTGTACTCTCTTCAGTTGGATATTTCGTAACATACAATTTATTTCTTCTTCTTCTTCTTCTTCTTTTTTTTTTCAAAATGTTCTTTTTCTGTCTAGTAATTTTTTGGCACGTTTCTGCATTTTCTTGAATAAGTTTCTAATGATGTTAAATGATTATTTTCCTGAATACATTTTATTTTTTGCTAAATTGAAACGTGTCAAAAAAACTAATGAAACATGGTAACCGCTTGATTGGAGGTGGCGTGGCTGGCGGAGTACGCCATGGCGGGGGCCTTCTTGTGGTGCGCGCTGTCGGCGGCTCGCTTCAACTCGCTGGCGCAGCTCAACGCCCACTTCTTGCTGGCGCTGAGCTCGTCGGCGGCCGTCATCTACAAGGCGCGCGCCGCGCCGCAGTGCAGCGCCACGTGGGGCTGAGCGCGGCTGAGCACGGCTGAACACTGCTGAGCACGGCTGAGCACGGCTGAGCACGGCTGAGCACGGCTGAGCACGGCTGAGCACGGCTGAGCACGGCTGAGCACGGCTGATCGCGCTGGACGTGTACGTGAGATTAGTTAACACACTTTCGCCGAAAAAAAAAAGAATGTTTTCTGGGCCGCGCGAAAACACGGAACCACCCGTGCGACTCTATTCGACCACTCGCGGGCGGCAGGAGGGCTGCTAGTTTGTTGATACCCCGCCGAGAAGCAGCGATCGCAGTTTTTTCGGCAGTTTTGAGTCGTCTTCTTGTGACAAGATTAGCCTCGACGCTGCAGGCGGACGGCGCGAGGAGCAGCAAACCGCAACCCAGACAAAGCAAACGCGCTAGCCAGCTCTGTACGGCTGGTCAGCTCCAACGTGCTCTCAATACGGCGCAGGGGAGGCTAGGCTAGGCATCCTACCTGGAGTGACGTCACGTTTATTTATACGTTTCTCCTCGCCACAGGCACAGATCAGAGCGGCAGTGCAATAGGCATCCTCCTCCTTCACTATGAAGAGCATTGCACAACTACAGCTCAGTGCGAGTGCGCGCTGCACATGGGAGAGGGGGAGGATGGGGGGGGGGGGGTATTCCCGCGGGGACATTTTTCCTCCGTATGACCCTGTACTCCTCATATCCACCCATTATTACAACGTAAAACCCGTAATTTTACTCCGCAATCCATCGGAATATCCGCTAAAACTGACAAATTTAGGGTGTTGTCATACGAGGGCAGGATGCGAGGGGTGCATCAACTCGAAAAGTCAGTGTACAGGGCGAAAAAAAGGCACATTTTAGTCACGTTATAGTCACTTTTAGTCAATTTAGTCACCTCTAGAAGTCACTTCAGTCATTTAGTCAAAAAGTCACAAAAAGCCTTCAGGTATTGAGCATTTTACGTCCATTGTGTGACTTGCTCTCATACTTCTGCCACACAAATGCTCATTTGAGCAATAAAGGTATTAGTCACACCTAGTTTTAAAGTCGCTTTTAGTCAAAATTTGTTTACTTTCAATCTTCATTGGTCATCTCAAATCTTATAGTGGATCGCACCGGCGACAAAGCAGCCCAAATTTCGTTGCTTTTAGTCACTTCTTTTGGAAGAAAAAGTCAAAATTTTAGTCGGCAAATCAATTCTAGTAAATTGACTTTTAAGTCAGTGTACACCCACTATCGAGGTAAGGTACCCCTCGGCAGGATGCCGTGTAAATACGGAGAAGAAGCCTAGAGAGAAGATTTTTTTAAAAAAATAATACTATGGGTGTTCCTATCCCCTCGTGCCGCCCTATGGCTCCGCCGCTACTGACCGGGACGGGCTGGCTGGCTGACTGGCTGACTGGCTCGTCCGGCCGCGCCTGATTGTCGAGTGTGTTTGCGCAGCCAACCCTTCCCCACGCACGTGACTGGACCGACAACACCACGCTACGCCACGCCACGCTTCGTGCGCTCCCCTCTCCTTTCTCCCAATTTGCAAAGTAAATATTGCAATAATAAAAGGTAAAAATAATCCCGCGCTCCCCAGCCCGCGCGCGGCCGACGGAGAGATGATGCCGTTTTCATAAATAAGGAATCAAGTACAATTTCCTGGACGATCAGACCGACGAGATGGAGAGTGAGCGAGAGAGCGAGAGAGAGAGAGAGAGAGAGAGAGAGAGAGAGAGAGAGAGAGAGAGAGAGAGAGAGAGAGAGAGAGCAGGGTAAACTCATATCTCCTGTCAGACATGTCTCACCCCCCAATAACCACTCGGCCAAAATGAAAGAGAAATGAAAGAACCCGATAAATAATTCAGCACGCCACCGAAAAGCGCGCGAGAGATGAGTATTTGCCACGCTTCCAAGCCACAAACTCCTCATGCTCCCTCCCCCGTCTCTTGGACGTTCTCATGATTCTTGGCTATAAAGGGGTGGCTGATCTCGGCCCGCCGGCGTGGCTGCGCCGGGCGGGGCGGGGCAGGGCGCGGCAGGGCGGGGCGGAGCGGGGAGGAGCCAGGGTGCAGCGCAGGGAATACAGCCACGGAGAGATATAAATCAATATCGCGCTGCACCGGCCTGGCTCAACGCACCCGCGGCCCTCGCCTTGCCTCTCCTCGGCGTCTCACATAGAAGCCCCCGAATTCAATCGCCCCAGTCCAATCTTTTATTATAACTGTCCACATCGCGTCGGGGCGCCGGGGCCGGGCCCAACCCCCCGGCCGCGGTATCCAAGGAATCCAGCGCAACCCCGCCCGCACCCGCGGATAATCAATGTCTCTCCAGCGGGGCTGCGAATGGGCACAATTCGTACTTTATTTTTAATGTAACGTCGATTTTATTGGTGCTTCACGGCATGATCAGTGGTAAGGAAAATTACTTACACCGATTTCCAAAAAGGAAGAAAAATAATTACAACCAGATAAAACAAGTGAGGTGTGCGCAGTACAATCGCTAACTCGTGCACAAAGAAAAAAAAATCACGATAAAGAGGGATAATTTGATGTAATTAAATACCACCCGAGTTCTCATGTCGTTAACCAGAGTCATAATACGCGGGCCTGCCTTCTCAATGGGCGTTTTATATATATCTGGCGAAGTGACACGACCAATAAAGGAAACACCCAGTCGCTTCCCTCCCCAACTGGTCGTGTACACCCTGGTCCCGTACCATCATGCCACCACCGAAGCCACCCCCATACGACGGCGGCCGCGCGCTCCGCTACGCCACGCCACCCCGCACCGCGGCTGGATTATGATTCATTGCGCCTATCTCTTGAACTTGATACGGAGCTTCAAGAGATAAGCGGGACCCCCCACCAAAGCGCGCCCGCCGCACTCCCGCTGCCGACGGGACAGACAAACGGGGGGAGAGGGGGGGGGGAGAGGGAGGGAGAGAGAGAGAGAGCGTTGGCGATCTTCAGCACGGACTAAGCGCGCGGTCTGGGCGGCAGCCAGGGCGTGAATCCCGGACAAGTCCCAGACAAGCAGTCCTTGACCGTATAAGCGATATCGAGGCCCTGAGGAGCCCGGCCCCGGGAGTCGAGTCCGGCCCGCGCGCCCATGACGACACACCGGACCACTCCACGGCAAAACTGGCCTGGGCAAGTATGTAGTGTCAACGACATTCACGCGACCAGCAGCTCTTGCCAACGTTTTGTCGCAGAAAGGTAGAGAGAGAGAGAGAGAGAGAGAGAGAGAGAGAGAGAGAGAGAGAGAGAGAGAGAGAGAGAGAGAGAGAGAGAGAGAGAGAGAAATTGTTTTCTCGAAACGATATTCACAACCCATGTATTGAAAAATCTCGTGCGGGGGAGCCGGGGCCGGGCGGCTGCCTGCCTGCTCGGCAATAGCTCGCCCGGTCGGCGATGCGATGAGTAACGACAGCTGCTGCGCCGGGCCTAAGGCCGGGCCGGCATGGCGAGAAGGTCAACAAGAGGAGAGTGACGGGACGCTTCTACCACTTCAGCAATTATCACCTTCAATAACGAACGACATGGGCCGCGCTGCCAAGCGCCGTCGCTGAGATTCGGGTGGCCACCGCGGTGGCGGTACCCCCTGCTGAAACTACTCCGCGCACCGAACCGCGGACCGTGGTGACGAGTATAGACACGGGCGTCGGCGCTACTCCGACCGCACAAGGGGTATGTACTCTCGGGGTGGAGTCGTCGGAGATACCCCCCGCTCTCGCACGCTGCCATCACACCGCGGGGTACTGACGGGACTACTCCTCGAAAGAGCGCCAATGTTTTAACCGGTAAGAGAGTCGTCCCGGCCGGCAGTCTGGGTATGGCTGCGTTTCAGTACTTTATTCGGTGGCGTGCGAAGTAATATGCAAGTCCTGCGGGGTGCGGGGTCCAGCCAGCCCCAGCCTGCCCAGTGCCCACGCCATCCACGGAGCTCCGAGCAGCGAGCTGGCCCGGCAGTTCGGGTGAAAAGTATGAATGAACGCCGAAAAGTGTGAACATTGTCTGTGGAGGAGGATAAGATGATCGCAGGGCGATAAAGTGATCGCGGTATAAAATGATCGCAGGCGGCTAAGATAATCGCAGAGGAATAAAATGATCGCAAGGAAGTGAAATGATCGCAGAGGGGTAAGATGATCGCAGGCGGATAAGAAGGTCGCAGGGGGAATAAATCGATCATAGGGAGATAAGATAATGACAGGGGGATAAAATGATCGCGGGGGATAAGATAATCGCAGAGGAATAAAATGATCGCAGGGCGATAAGAAGATAGCATGGGGTAAGAAAATCGCTGGGGGTTGATAAGATAATCGCAGAGGGATTAGAAGATCGCAGGGGGATAAGATAATCGCAGGGGGATAAAGAAAGCTAGACAAAACAACAAATTTGCACTGGTACACAGAAAAATTATGGGCGTCACTGCGCGTGCTGACCCTGCAATCTATGCTGTCTTTTACATATTTTTTTATTCGACCTTTTTTTTTAATTGTAATGGTATGAAAAGTAGGTGGGACGAATAAAGTCAGTGTTTGCGGAGAAAAAAAAAACTATTTTTAAAAAGAGTTAAAAACATTATTTTTTAAAGCGGTGGTAAGAAGATGGCACGAATATCAGATGCAACCCGTTGAAAGGGGTATGTCTGGCGCTGGTCTGAGCAGAGGACCCACCCCGTATGTATGGATGTGTGAGTGTGTGTGTGAGTGTGTGTGTGTGTGTGAGTTGGTCAAGGAATGGAATTCTAGCGCCAAAGGGAGAAGGGGATGAGTGTGAAGGAGGGCGACCCCGCCGCCTCTCGCGGGGCCAGCGTGGCGGGTTAGGGCGCGGCGGGGCGCGGCGGGGTGCGGCGGGGTGCGGCGGGGCGCGCCGGAGCAGCAGGAGGGGCCCACCACCCACTACGCCCACCCACCTCACCACCACCCACCCCGGTGCGTGGCTACCCGCTGGCCAATGGGGGCGTTGCAATGGCTGAATCAATGTCCTCGCTAGTAACAAACAATGAGGGTTTCTCTCTCGCACGGCCTGCTCGACTTTGGGGAGCGCGCCTCTCTCTCTCTCTCTCTCTCTCTCTCTCTCTCTCTCTCTCTCTCTCTCTCTCTCTCTCTCTCTCACAACTCCTCTCACTATCTTCGAGCCCTTTCGGCCTGATCCTCTGGCTACTTGGCCCTTTCGGAATTTGGCCTGCCGCCGCCGCTGCTGCCGGTCCCGTCCACCGCCTTATATTGCCGCAGCCGCAGCGCCTCGCCGTCCCACTTCCACCGCCTGTCTATTGTTATGAGGTGGCGGTGCAGCCGCAACAGGCCGCGGGGGAGACAAGAGAAGCGCGACTTCCCGCGTCGCGTCCCGGTGAGAAGAAATGATGAAAGAAACCTGAAAGCTGGACCATTTCCACAAAAGAAAACAGAGTTGCGGCGGGGGTTTGGTTCGCACCATAGCAGTTTTCAGTTTTTCTCGTAAATATTTTGATGAATACATGTACATACATTTGAAACTATGAAATTTAATTATATCGAGCAATATTATTTTTTTCTTTTTTTATAAAGCGGCTTCAAAACCCAGGGCGTGGGTTTTTGATGGATGGAAGTGTGGATGGATGGATGGATGGATGGATGGATGGATGGATGGATGGATGGATGGGTGGATGGATGGATGGATGGATGGATGGATGGATGGATGGATGGATGGATACATCGATGAATGTAATCTTCTATAAATGTAGGTGTGTATGGATGGATGGATGGATGGATGGATGGATGGATGGATGGATGGATGGATGGATGGATGGATGAATGGATGGATGGATGGATGGATGGATGAATGGATGGATGGATACATCGATGAATGTAATCTATGAATGTAGGTGTGTATGGATGGATGGATGGATGGATGGATGGATGAGAGGATACATCGATGAATGTAATCTTCTATAAATGTAGGTGTTTATGGATGGATGGATGGATGGATGGATGGATGGATGGATGGATGGATGGATGGATGGATGGATGGATGGATGAATTAATGGATGAATGGATGGATACATCGATGAATGTAATCCATAAATGTAGGTGTGTATGGATGGATGGATGGATGGATGGATGGATGGATGGATGGATGGATGGATGGATGGATGGATGGATGGATGGATGGATGGAAGCCGTATTCCAGTTGCCAGCATGTCGTTCTTGAGGTCCACCCTGGGGACTGACAGAGGGGTGAGCGGGGCCAGGCGGGGCCAGCGACGGCCGTGTCCCGCTCAGGGACATGCGACGGGACGGAACAGCACGGCGGGGCGACCCTCCAAAATTTTAATCATCCTGGGCAGGCGTGGCATGGCGTGGCGTGGCGTGGCGTCCAGGACGGGACCGTCTTCATTTCGGTAATCCGCCACGACCGAGGTTCGCCGGGGCGGCCGGGGCGGCCGGGGCCAGCCCAGGAGGGCGGCGCGGGGCGGGGAGGAGGCCGTCCACGGGGGGCTCCCGGGAAAAAAGTCAATATCTTTGTCGGAACAAACGGCTAGGAGAAGGAGCGCGAGCCTGGCTCTCTCTCTCTCTCTCTCTCTCTCTCTCTCTCTCTCTCTCTCTCTCTCTCTCTCTCTCTCTCTCTCGCGCGCGCGCGCGCGCGCGGTGTCTCAGTCTTTTATCCGGAATGAGCTCTCAGTCCCAAAATGAGCGAAAGAAGGGCGAGGAGGACGAGGCGAGAGATGAGCTAGCAGCGGGACTGAGGGGGTACCACTGATAGCCTGGCCTTGGGGTGTCTCGTGCGGAAGGATGAGACACAAAGAGACTCAAGTCGGAAAAGAGACGGGGAGGGGGGGGGGGAATCATGGGACGAGCCGGCCCGGCAGGAGCAGTGGTAACCCTCCGGGACCGACCGAGCCAATCTGCGTGGTCTGGTCGGGTCTGAAGCGGGCAGCCGGGGAGGTAGGCAACACGATGAGATACCTTCTGCGGCGGGGCGGCCTAGCCCGCGGGCGCGCGCAGAGAGAGAGAGAGAGAGAGAGAGAGAGAGAGAGTGAGTGAGTGAGTGAGTGAGTGAGTGAGTGAGTGAGTGAGTGAGTGAGAGAGAGAGAGAGAGAGAGAGAGAGAGAGAGAGAGAGAGAGAGAGAGAGAGAGAGAGAGTAAGAGAGAGAGAGAGAGAGATGCAGGAAGACCTGCCCTCTCTCTATATAAAAAAAAATGTGTAATATGCGGCTTTATGGAAGCATGAGTCGGACGCGCGCTCTATAACATAATACACACCACACATACACGTAGTCTGAATCGGAAGGAAGCAGCCGGGTATGAGGAATGGATACGCGGCGGGGGAGGGAAAAAAACAAGCCCCATACTCGCTACAGTCCATTTCCGGCGCCCAGCGAAGCGACCCGCAAGATTTTTTATTTTTTATTTCTTTTTACAAAATAATAAAAAAAAAGGTGAGCGCCGGGCGGGGTAATAAACTTGTCTCACACTCACTTATTTACCCCCGCGTAAAAATAAAAGTGGTGCAAAATGTTATGTTGTCGTGTTTTCGTGCCCCCGACGCCCCCTACCCTCCCCTCCCCTGCCCTCACCACCGCTATCTCCGTGAGGGAGGCACAGGAGTCGCAGGGGGTGGGGGCTAGATTTATAGCGCTCGACGCGCTAGTGCAGCTCACTGTTGCGTGGAGGGGGGCATGTGTGCTGGCCGCGCGTTCCGATTCGCAAAGCCCGACGGAAAAACGTGAGACTAAAATAATTACTGGAAAAATGAATTACATGCGCTGGAATAGGATAATTTTTGTGTCGAGAAAGAGCACATCAGTAGCAGTTTTAAACACATTCAGTCACACGCAAGCGAGGAAAAAATTCTCACTCTCCAGCAGAGAGTGATAAAATTGCCCTCAAATTTACACCCGTATAGGAGCGAAAATTGTGACTTATTGTTCATTTTTAGTGAAATGTCGTGCTAAACACACGTGATGCAAGTACTCCATCACGGGGTGTTAAACACCTCCAGGTGCTTTCCAGTTGTACACTTTCGGTGTCAGTGCAGTCACACACACACAGACAATTCTCCCCGCATTCATCACCACACAGGGCAGCAGCGTCTTGAGGGATGCAGCGCGCGCTCTGTCGCGACGGCAAGCAAGGAAGATGCACCAGACCGCACGAGCCAAGGCCACACGCGGCGCTCAGCCTGAGAGAGAGAGGGAGAGAGAGAGGGAGAGAGAGAGAGGGGGAGAGAGAGAGGGAGAGAGAGAGAGGGAGAGAGAGGGAGAGAGAGAGGGAGAGAGAGAAAGGGAGAGGGAGAGAGAGAGAGAGAGAGAGAGAGAGAGAGAGAGAGAGAGAGAGAGAGAGAGAGAGAGAGAGAGCAATTTGCTGTAACGAGGACACCTTCAGCTTCAGCTGTAAAAGGAGACCTACCGCAGGACGTGTTTGATGTGCCGCGGGCCGCGAACCCCGCCGCCGCGCCGACACACGTGGTGACTGACAGACACCCAAAGGACGAAACATTCACGCGGGCATTATTTCCGTCTCCGTTTCTTTAACGCGCGCAGGGAGGAGTGTCGGGATCACAAATACGATGACTTTAACAGAGCTTTCGGGGCGTCGCTCGACACGCAGCGTATGCCGCCCGGGGTGGGGCGGGACGGGGTGGTGTCCGCGACGATGCACAGCGCCAAGTAACAAGCGAAGTTCGCTCGGCGGAACACAGGTGAGTACAGGGGCTCGCTCGGGCGGTGTATCTGCTTTTAACAACCACCCTCACTGTGCTCTACTCGATGACTTTTCTGACTTCAAGTAAAACAAGTACGAAAACGTTTACAAGCGCGATAACTTTCGAAAAAAGAGTGTGTACGCCAGAGAGTGCTGCGTTAAAATGAAAACTTTGGTGTGCGCGCCGCCGGCGTAGGCTGCTGCTCGATCGTTGTTTGAGCCGCTGATCCCAATCACCCTCGCTTGCACAACTCCTTCTGCCGGGCGGGTGCTAAACGCCTCCGTTAGTCTGGGGATAACACTTGCTTTAGCACCTCCTTAGCCGGCCCCAGCCTACGCGCCCCTGTCTCTGCCCGCCCCGCCCCGCCCCGCCCCGCCCCGCCCCGCCCCGCCCCGCCCCGCCCCGCCCCGCCCCGCCCCGGCCCGCCCCGGCCCAGCCCGGCCCGGCCCGGCTAACCTATGACTCCCCTGAGACCCGCGCCTTATCTAAATGGTACGTGGCGCCGCCCGCCCGCCCGCCGAGCGCAGATTCGCGCCGCGCTGCTCCACGGCTGCATTTCCTCGTACACCTGGGACAAAAATCCAGAGCAAAAATTTCAACTTCCCAACAAGAAAAGCTTTTCTCAAACAAAAATTCTAGAGGCGACGTTAGGCAAAAAATAGGGGAAAAATCAAGGCCAGACAGCGAAAGTCTCCTTTGCATAGGCAGCATGCAGGACTAGTGCACCGGCTCCTGAATGTGAAACATTTGAGTTGCAAAAAGTATAAAGCGCAACAGTGCGCTGAGCAGGCTGTTAGCTTTTAACGGCACTGGCAAGAACATCTTCTGCGGTCGGGGTGAGGCCCCCGATGCCACCCCGTCCACTAGGGCTTAGCCGTTCACAGCAGCGTCCGATTAATGGTCGCGATAGCGGATGCTTTATTAGGTCATTCCGATTTTTTTTCTCTATACGATAAAAAGAGAGAGAGAGAATCCTGTTGATTCGGGGCGCGCTAGGGTCGTCCACACTTCGCCACAGTGTCTTGCGGCCTCAGCACCAGCCATGTGAGACACAAAACACTGACTGCTTCATTCGAGGGGTAAACAACTCTGAATTCGGTGTACAGATTTCGTGAATTTGAATTGAATTTGTCTGAATTGAATTGAATTTGTTTTGAATTAGCTTTGAATTTTTTGAATTTATTGCGAAGTTTTTTTTGAAATTATTGTGATCTTTTTGTGAATTTACTTGAATTCGTTTTAAATTCGGGGATGCCCCAGAAAATACACGCACGTCTGATCCAAATTATTCTCTCAATTACATGATGAAATAGGATTGTTAGTAAATTATTGTGAATGATTTCTATTTATTCCAAATTATTGGAAATTAACTTGCAACTGCGCAAAATAATCACAATTATTTCAATTATTTTTTAAAACTTTTCAGAAACAAATTTTGCTCTGCAATTGAAAGGGTGGCGTGAAAACATGGAAAATTTTTGCGGCAGTAAACCTCCCGAAGGAGGTTGCGGTTCCCGCCAGGCACAGGGCTTTTACCCCCTGTGGCAGCCAACTGCTTCGGTGTTCCATGGGAACCGGCGCTTTGCTGACTGCGATCCTATCGCGCAATTCGACAGATTTGATCCCCGTACCACCATTGGCCTACCCCTAGAGGTACGAGCGGTGTCAAGAGCGTTAGACTTCCTGATCCCAGTTTCAGAGGCCTTACCTCAGAGGGGTACGCGGGATTCGAACCCACAACCCCGAGTGCCGACACGTAGCCAGAACGGGAAGCGACCCAACGCCCAGAGCCACCGAGCCAACGGAGGTGAAACGTGTTTAATTTCTACTTGACCTGCCCTGGAGCAGCTGCCAAAGGAAATGCCAAGCGCGAAAAACACTTTCCCGAGTGGGAGTCGAACTTCGGACCACTCGGTTCGGTGTTGCGCGCTCTACCAACTGAGCCACGACGTCTCGATGGCTGTCTAGTGCGAAGGGATCGCCTCGTATTTGCCCTATCCCCCAGCCTCCAGCCAGGAGGACAGGGCAAATACAACACCAACCAGTAGCACTGTACAGTCATCGTGGCGTCGTGGCTCGGTTGGTAGAGCGCGCAACACCGAACTGAGTGGTCCGAAGTTCGACTCCCACTCGGGAAAGTGTTTTTCGCGCTTGACATTCCCTTTGGCCGCAGCTGGATGGCAGGTCAAATAGAAGTTAAACACGTCTCACCGCCGTTGGCTCGGTGGCTCTGGGCGTCGGGTCGCTTCCTGTTCTGGCTACGTGTCGGCACTCGGGGTTGTGGGTTCGAATCCCGCGTACCCCTCTGAGGTAAGGCCTCTGAAACTGGGATCAGGAAGTCTAACGCTCTTGACACCGCTCGTACCTCTAGGGGTAGGCCAATGGTGGTACGGGGATCAAATCTGTCGAATTGCGCGATAGGATCGCAGTCAGCAAAGCGCCGGTTCCCATGGAACACCGAAGCAGTTGGCTGCCACAGGGGGTAAAAGCCCTGTGCCTGGCGGGAACCGCAACCTCCTTCGGGAGGTTTACTGCCGCAAAAATTTTTCATGTTTTCACGCCACCCTTTCAATCGCAGAGCAGAATTTGTTTCTGAACAGTTTTAAAAAATAATTGAAATAATTGTGATTATTTTGCGCAGTTGCAAGTTAATTTCCAATAATTTGGAATAAATAGAAATCATTCAAATTAATTTACTAAAAATCCTATTTCATCATGTAATTGAGAGAATAATTTGGATCAGATATGCGTGTATTTTCTGAGGTCAATCCTTAAATTCGCTTGAATTTGTATTGAACTTGTTTTGAATTCGCGTGAATTAGTTTTGAATTCGCGTGAATTAGTTCTAATTAGTGTGAATTTTGAATTAGTGGTGTACATCAAAATTCGGAGTTATTTACCCCTCGGCTTCATTGGTATGCAGAAATAAGGACCACGAAGCACCAGTCGAGGCAGAATATATATATGCTACTTGACGTCCGCGCGCGACATTTCAAAGACTAAATATGATCCTGCTTACCCCTGCCCTGCCCTGCCCTTGCCGTGCTCCGAGCGCACGAGTATCTATGACCTTTAGAGGCGTCGAGACCGTGGCCGCATCGCCACCCTTGAGCTGCGCCGCGCCGCGCCCCGCCACCACGCCCCGCCCCGCCCCGCCCCGCCCCGCCCCGCCCCGCCCCGCCCCGCCCCGCCCCGCCCCGCCCCGCCCCGCCCCGCCACGGACGCGACCTAGCTCTGCAGCGTCCGTCGTTTCGCTTGGGCGCATCCGTGGGGTTGTGGGAAGTGGCGGGGAGTGGCGCCCGGGCGGCGCGGAGAGAGAGAGAGAGAGGGAGAGAGAGAGAGCAAGGGGTTGTCAGCGGAAGTGAGGCCGAGAGCCCCCGACTGGTCGCGCGCGCGGGCCAACTCGACACGAGGACTCCATCAGGCAGGCAACTGAGAGAGAGAGAGAGAGAGAGAGAGAGAGAGAGAGAGAGAGAGAGAGAGAGAGAGAGAGAGAGAGAGAGAGAGAAGTACTCAGTAATAATTATTATAACTGCAAGATATTAATGGTTTCAAAATAAATAAATTAAACAAATATAAGTATTAAGTATTAATATTTTCTTCACGGTTCTCGCTTTATTGACAAGGCAAAAATTAATATGTGACGATGACCCTATTCTTTCCGTGCATTTCACAAATCCCCCCCCCTTTTTTTATAGGCGATATTTTTCACGTTGCAGCGTCATAGACTTATGACGCAGTCGCCACACACCCACCCCTCCGGCCTCCTCCGTCCCCTAAGGCTGCCCCGGCCAGACGCGACCAAATAACCCTTGGCCCCGGCATATTTCCCCCCTTCTTGGCCGTGACGACCCCGTACACACTCACACACACACAAGCGCCCTCTCTCTCCTCTCTCTCTCTCTCTCTCTCTCTCTCTCTCTCTCTCTCTCCCCCTCACACACACATACACACACGTATACAAAGGCCGTTCCGGACGGGGGTAGCCCCAAGAACAACTATAAAATTCTTCGCTAGACCGCGCGTCCCGGGCGGGCCCGCCCCACCACGACCCACTGGTGTACGCGTGGAACCAACACTTTTCCCTTGTCTCATTCCCCTTTCGCTCCCTAAGTCCGGCCGGCCGTGGCCGTCGGGGGGCGCCTCGCCCCGCCCCGCCCCGCCCCGCCCCGCCCCGCCCCGCCCCGCCCCGCCCCGCCCCGCCCCGCCCCGCCCCGCCCTCTCTCCTAGCAACCTCGACGTACATTACACACATCGCCCTTTTCCGTCAACAACTTTTCCCTTTCCTTTTTTTATTCCCCCTCCTCCGCATCTCTTTCTCTCCCGCCTTCCTCCCCTTTCCGCGCGGCATCCCATTTTTTAGCCCGCGCCGGGCTTGTTTGACTTCGCTCTGCCCCCCTCCCCCTCCCTCCCCCGCGTCTCCCCTCACCTCGCCGTCTTTTGACAATTCTACTGCTTCCCGCCCAAGAAACCCTATATTGCCGGATGGGCTAGCGGGATGGTATTTGCGTGGGTAATGGCTTGAATAGGGGGCAGTGTCACAGTTTCCCTCTCTCTCTCTCTCTCTCTCTCTCTCTCTCTCTCTCTCTCTCTCTCTCTCTCTCTCTCTCTCTCATATACGCGCAAGCGCACACACTCATACATACAAAAGCGTGCTCTTAACGCCGCACGGGACCGCCCGAGATTCGCATCTCTCGGCTTTCCCCAAGGCTCAACGCACGCTTTTACATCAAAGTGTTCAATACCGGCAATCATCTGCAAGTATGAAGCGTATTTGCACGAGTTTACCACGACATTTTAATGTTGCAGGGTGTTCAACTGGAACGTTTAACACTTTTTATGTGTGTTCAACTTCTGCGTTAAGACAGGTTGTTCCTACAAATCAGTCTGCAGCTCACTAATTGCACGCTTTGAAGTTTTCAAATGTCTCGTTAAGAACATGCAACTAGGCTGAGGGGTAAACAACTCTGAAATTTATGTTCACCTCGCAGTCCAGAAAAAGCCAATTTTTTTTTTTTTTTTGAGGATATTAGAAATTGTTTTTAAAAATCCCGGAAAATTCAGGAAAATTTAACAAAACCAATCACAAAATTATAGGTAAAATTCAAGAAAAGTTCAAGAAAATTTACAAAAATTCACGGAATTGACAAAATTTGTACACCAAAATTCAGTGTTGTTTCCCCCTCGAATCAGGCACAGTTTGAACACTTGCGGGTGTTTGACAGTGGCATTTTTTTTTATTTTTCTTATTTTTATTTTTAAGGGCAAGCAGATAGGAGTATTTTAAAGGTACGTTCAATTTTCACGCAAAATTAATAAAAACTAATTATAAATGGAACCATCCTTTATGAAAAAAGACAAGGGACGTACTACAACTTTTCTCTTTCTTTGAGTGCGGGCGTTCAATAATTCCTATTCGCAAAATACAAAATGAGGGTTGCTGGACTGGATCAAAGGCCCCCATAGTAATTTCTGGCGGTGTGGAAGGCTCTCCGCTCCTCTCCGCCGCCGCTGTTCCCGCCAAAGGCTCGGGCGAGATGAGGACGGAACAGCTCCTCTGTCGGAGCAAATGATAGGTCTTTTCCCCAAATGAAAAAGGTTGTGAGGAAGCCCAGCGCTAAGCAGCGGCGTATTACACTCTACATTATACCCCCCGCGCCCACTCCTCCCCAGCGGGCGGCGCGACAGAGAGAGAGACAGAGAGAGAGAGAGAGAGAGAGAGAGAGAGAGAGAGAGAGGTGGGGGAAAGGGGGGGATGGGGGTTGCAGATAAGGCAGATGTCGGAGTGATATGCTGGGGGCGAATCTCCGTCCAGGCGGTTCCTCTGTTTTGCTATTAGGCGATTACAAGTCACCCCCATCCCCTCCCCTCCCTGCTACAACCCCCTGCGCTGCCACCCCCGCCGCGAGGTGCGGACACACTCATTATTGAGCCACCATGCCAACCACTTGGGCGCCAAATTACCCCTCATCTCTCCCCGCCTACTCCTTCCTTCCCCCCTGTAATGATAGGGGTGGTCATTGTTGGTGGGACACGTTAGGTGTCGTCGAGCTGTCTGTCCGTCTCCTCTATGCCCCTCCCCCCCCCCGTACCCCCTCCGAGTGGATTCAAGAGCTTAGAAATTTGCTGGTAGGACGTGTGCGCAGAGCCCGGCAAGAATCAACCCAACCGCACTCCTTAAATTCCCAAAACTAGAAGTTAATACAAATTTTAAACGAAATAAAAAACTTTCCCTAATTTGTAAAGTCTATGAACGGTGCTGTTACATTGTCACAAGATATGTTCCCCGCAATGTTGTCCCTTGAATACGATTACACAGCTATGGATTTTTTTGCGGACAATGTTGGAAAATTTGTTAGCAACTACATGAATGCACAAGATTATTAAGTGTCAGCAAAATTGGGTGCACAAGCACTTAGTTTGAAAAAGAGATGAACTAATTTTTATTCCTAGTTCCTAGTCGCAAACAATATATTTTAATCAGATTTCTAAGGAAGTAGCACAGTACAAATAAAATGCCATTATTTTTTTTCCGACTTATCACTTTTTCCAAAACATAACGGAGAGAGGAAACAAAATCTACTTTTACAACTTGTGAAAGTTCCCGACCCTCTATCTTTGGTTTCAACCGACTTTTCTCCGATAGAACTGCGTGCAGGAGGCCGCAGGGCAGGGCCGCAGGACTGTGCAGGGGCACTCGCAGGACAAGTCGCAGGAAGCAGTCTGCAGGCGGCCTGTTGCTGGCCGTCCTGCTCTACCGCGTGCATTTCCCTAATTCATTAGACAAACAAGGGCTGCGCGGCGGACAGAGTCCCCACTCCACTATTATCAAATCAGGTCGCACCAAGAGGGGAAAAAATTAAAGAGGGCGGGGCAGAGAAAGAGAGAGGAGAGAGGGGCAATTCAACCCAGAGAGAGAGAGAGAGAGAGAGAGAGAGAGAGAGAGAGAGAGAGAGAGAGAGAGAGAGAGAGAGAGAGAGAGAGAGAGAGAATTTCGAGAGAGGAGATGCGGAAGAATAGCGCGGAGGGAGGGGGTCCCAGTAGGGGACAAGAGCCTCCCGGCTACAGCCAGTACTCTACCGTAATCACCCTGTTATCAACCGATGCGTGTTTTGACAACTATTAATCGGGATCAAAGAAAGCCTACTGCCCTGTGTGATAGTGTGATTGGATTGGTCGCCGCTGAATGCGAAGGGGGCCTTTTCGGTATACACTGTTGGTAAAGTGAAGAGTCACAGAGTGCGTTATCGCTCAGATTCTATAAAAAAAACTTTCCATCCATCAAAATAAAAAATAAAAAAAAAACAATAAAACAAAAGACAGCTTTGTTTGATTTGTAGGGAGAACTAGGACGACAAGGTCGTATTGTGGCACTCGGCGGCACTCCGGTTTGAAACATATCGAGGTCAGCCCTCCTACCACTACCCCAACCCCGGACTCTCTATCTCACGCCCAACTGTAAATTGTCGTCGAAATGGAACTATTGGAACTCACCCCGAACCCCCGGCCCGCCGGCTGAGCTGTAAACTCAGCCCCTTTGCCCTGTCCGGCATGGCCGGGGCGGGCATGCTACCAACCCCCTCCCTCCCCTCTTCCCGCTGCCTCGTCCATTACACCCCCCCTCCCCCCCGCCTCCACCCACACTCAGACCCCTTTCAGCACACCCCTCCCCATCTCTCCCGCTCTTTCTCTCTCTCTTCTCTTCGCAGGGCATCTAACCCTATTTCTCTCTCCACAAACAACGCACGAAATGCCCTCCGTGTTCCGTTCGCACACTTTTCTCCACACGAACAGTAAATCAACACCGTGGCAGCAGCTTTCACCTCCCTGTTCGCTGGGCCAGCACGGGTGTCTCGGTCAAAATCTACGTGAAGACCGCCATGTACACTGGAAAAAACAAAGGTAGGAATTAATGCCTTTTCTATGGGCGTGAAATTTAAATTCCTTTGCAAAGGCACGAAATTGTCCAAAGGCATTAAAATTTAACACCTTTGGGCAATTTTAATGCAGTTTTAATGCCTTTGCAGGGGTGCTAATTTTTAATGCCTTTCACTCTCAGCCCGTTACTGACTTTTCAGACCCCTTTGTCAGTATTCCTGCTGTTTAAAAACCTTTATAAGCTACCGACAACTTTTTTTGTCAGTAGTACGAAAGAATTCCTTTTTACGTTACTGACAATTTCATCTTTAATTAGTAGATTACTGACAAAACTATACAGAATAACTGAAGAATTTATGAGTAATCCTGCTGCGAAAAAACGTAGGTATTTACTAAGAATAAAATCAGTTGAGGTCTGAGAGTGTTGTAAAGGCATTAAAACGCTTCGAGTCCTTTGTTTTTTTCCAGTGAATATTTATACATATATGGATTCATTTAGCTTATCTGAGCCGCATTAAAATAGAAACATTATTCTCGAAAAAGAAAACAGTTTTGGTAAATGTGACCTTCCCGTCCGGCACGCGTCACTTGAGAACGTGTGGCGCCCCGCGGCAAAACGGGACTCAATCATCCGTCTCGATCGGACTTGTGCTGTGTTTGTGTTGGTGTCGCGTGTTTGTGTGTTTGCGCTGCGCTCGCGTCCGGCTCATTCCTTTCGATTAAAGTAACCATGCGATATTAATGAGAGCGACTGGGGGAATCCCAAAAGCGTACCCTATCCCCATCCACAATATTTACCCGAGGCTCGGGCTGCTCCTGCTCTCTCCATCCGGCAAATAGCATTCACACACAAACGCCAATCACCTCTGCACAGCACACGCTCAGCACACGTTGAGTACACGGTCAGCAGCGGAGGCCTAGGACACTGACAGCAGAAGCTCAGCACACGGTCAGCAAGAGCTAAGAACAAGATAACGCCAATCACCTCTGCGCAGCACACGCTCAGCAAGAACTCAAAAAACGCTCAGCACGGTCAGCATAAGCTCAGCAGTGACCACAGTGACCTCGGCAGGAGGTCAGCACTCGGTTGGCACCGAGGGGGCCTCTACTCTGGCAATCCGGTGTTCCTCACCTCGGCAATCCAACAGCAATCCGACGGCACTCTTCAAAAAAAAAAATACCATCAAAGTCATGCTTTCTGCCTAGATACGGGAGCTAGGTAGAGCATTTTGCCTATTTACACCAGTTCGATGCTAAAGAATCCCAAAATTTACGCGAGCAATCCGGCAATTAAGTGTTCCTCCAAATAAGGAGTGGAGGCCGCCTCGGTCGGAACTCAGCAGAAACTAAGAACACGCCCTGCACACGGTCCGCGCACGAACTGGTGACGCGCGAACCGGTTAATTTAGCAGCCTATAAAGTAAATGGTTGACACCTCAAATCGATATATATATGTATGTATGCTTAAGAAAAGCATAGAACAGAACTACTTAAATAATACAACCTTAGTATTTGTGTCATTTCTTCGGATGAAGGAAAAGTGCACTTTCCATCCCTCCGTTCCGATACAACCAATCTAGGCAGCTGAATGATGCGCTGAGGTTGGGGTCGGGCAAAGTTGGAACCAAGGGGGGGTGGGGGGAGTGGGCGGGGTGGTGGTGGAAAGTAAGAGAGGACTGGAGAGCGAGATAGAAAGAGAACGAAAGAGAGCCAAAGAGGAAGGGATCGGGACAGGCACCGAGAGTGAGCGAGAGAGGCAGCAAGAGCGAGAGAGGAGAAGCGAGAGAGAGCAAGAGAGATAAAACACATTCATTATATTGGCGATTTCGGTTGGAAAGGGTTGGACACGGTGGCGGGGTAGTACAGCCTGCGAGAGAGAGAGAGAGAGAGAGAGAGAGAGAGAGAGAGAGAGAGAGAGAGAGAGAGAGAGAGAGAGGGGGAATGGGGATGATCAGAGGGAGAGGGGGAGCGAGAGAGAGAGAGCACTGGCGTTGCGGTAGAGTCATCGTTGGGGAGTGGGGACGCGCAGTGCTCGCCGATTATCACGAGCCAGATTACTCTGTAATTTACATGTCGGACCGGCCGGGCAATGTCGGATAGGAGGGCAAAAATGTGGTCGGCAAGCACAGGGGGAAGGGGCGAGTCGGGGAGTCGCGCTGCCCGGAAAGTGATACTGCCAGAGCGCGAGCGAGCCAACTAGAGTGTGTGAGAGAGAGAGAGAGAGAGAGAGAGAGAGAGAGAGAGAGAGAGAGAGAGAGAGAGAGAGAGAGAGAGAGAGAGACAGAGAGAGAGAGAGAGAGAGAGAGAGAGAGAGAGAGAGAGAGAGAGAGAAGGGGGGTAGAGGTTGTCGCCGAGGCGCTGAAGCCAGAGAGTGGAGGAGCAGCAGGAAGAGGGCGAGAGAGAACGACTGTACAACGACGCCAAATGCGAAATGTTTTTTTCATGACGGCTGCCCAGCGTCGCGCCTAGCACGCCAACAAGAAAAAGAATCTCCTGCCCCCTCGATAGAAAAAGTCTCTGCTCGACCCGAGCCCTGGCCGGCCACCACTATCCTGCGAGTCCGAGAGACTGACAAAGGCCAAAATGCATCGAATTCCTAAAATGAAAAAAGTAAAAATCGGGGTAAAAATAAAATAATAATGGCTCATCGAATGGGAAAGCAATACACAAATCTAAAAAGACAACATTTTTCATAGAAACTAAAGAATGAAATTAACATTAACGTTAATTGCAAGTTTGTTAGTAATACTTGGCAACCACACTGTAGGCCTTATAGAAAGTAATCAACTTACACATACTTTCGCCGTGTTGAACACAGTGAGTGTTGAACACCTTGAGATGTTTAGCTAAAAAAGCTGTATGCTTTAAAAGAGAGGAAGGTGTCCGATATTTCTGCAGCACACACACGGCAAATCTGAAGTCTGGGATTCCCAGGTACTTTTTGGCGTTTCCAGACTCGAGTCTGGAAACGGGAAATTATTTCCAGACTTCTCCTGGGCGCGCGGCCCTTTTCCCAGGCAAAACCTGGGAAGCGCCTCTTTTCCAGACTTTACCTGGGAAAGAATCACCGTTTCCAGCCCCTCACCTGGGAAGCCGTGGGCAAGTCGCGGAGTCTGGGAAAGAGCCGCTTGCCCACGGCTTACCAGGTGAGGGGCTGGAAACGGTGATTCTTTCCCAGGTAAAGTCTGGAAAAGAGGCGCTTTCCCAGGATTTGCCTGGGAAAAGGGCCGCGCGCCCAGGAGAAGTCTGGAAATAATTTCCCGTTTCCAGACTCGAGTCTGGAAACGCCAAAAAGTACCTGGGAATCCCAGACTTCAGATTTGCCGTGCATATTAGCCCAAAACATGGTGCCCAACGTGTAATACTTTACCAAAGCATGTAAAGAGTTCCGACATTGTGTTAAACTCTTGTTAAATAAACACTACAGATTACAGTGCAATGTTGCCTATCCAATCATTCCATTTCTTCACTTTTCCTTAGAAAGAAGGGACTTTTCCTGTTGACGACAGACCGGGTCACCGAGGTGCCAATCAAATGTGTTCCGCCACATTAAATGAAAAAGGGATTGTCAACACGGGCCAGCGTGGGCAGAGAGGGGGAGGGGAAGGAGAGAGTGAGAAGGGCGTATAAATAAATAAAAGATGATGAAATGAATTTACTTTAAGTGTTCCCCCACAATATTGTTACTCAAGGGACAATATGCTTGGGAGCGAGCGAGCGAGCGAGAGAGAGAGAGAGAGAGAGAGAGAGCGAACGAGCAGGGGGTTGCTGGGGGGGGAAACGGCAGGCATAGAAGTTGCCGTGGGGTTGTAATTCGTTTACAAGTGAAGTGAGACATTGCGAGGGGTGGGAGGGGTGGGATGCGCGGCGCCGGCGCTGTGGGAACCCGACGCCACGCCGCGCCACGCCACGCCACGCCACGCCACCCCCGGAGGCGGCGCGCGCGCAGTGGGCGCCCCGCCCCCGGGCCGCCCCCGCGCAACCAACCGTCGAGATTTGCTTAACTTCGGAAATATTTCATTACATAAATCCCGAACATGTGACAACCAGCGGGCGGTGGCGCCGGGCCGGCCCGGGCCGGGCGGGCCGAGGACGTTATTAGCGCCATCGGGGAAGGCGGTGGGAATAAGCGGATTGTCTTCAAGGCGGCGGCGAGGCGGTGCCTTGGCGCACGCGCCGCCCTCAATTTGAGTGGCGTTAATTCGGGATATCCGGAGGAACAGAAGGGGGCCCGGGCCCGGCCAAGCCCAGCCCCGTGGGGCGCGGGTTCGAGCCCCACCGGTGTGAGTTTAGTCCCCACATTTCCTACGGCCGGAAGTCACGCGCCGCAAGGCGGGCACGCTTGGGCCGGGCTGGGGCGGCGGGCGCCCAGTCAGGAGTTTCGATCATCTATATTGGCACGACTGCTGCGAGTGCAGAAACGTCAAGAGCGTTGGGTGTCCATGGAATACTAACAGAAGCAAAACAAAAATGTTATCCAGTTACCAAAACATTGTCCTATAAGAACAATAGTTGCCCTACAACAAATCGTTTTTTTAAATATTTTTTATTTCGGCATGAAAATATCCTTTGCTGTTTATTTAACCAACTTCGTTGTTCTTGAACAGCGATAGTGTTTGAGAAAAAAAACAGCTTTGATAGGTAAATTGAAATTGCTAAACACACACCTTGGATGCACCAAAAGTACTAAAAGTACTCACAACTAAGCGGTGAGTGAATTTACATTTACGACATAGACTCGAATGAAATGACCGCGGTCGGCGGGAAAAATTCAATATCCGGCGGCGGTGGCATTTGATCGCTTGCACTTCCATTGAACGCTATAATAGCTTGACTTGTACATGTGCCGGGCGCCAGGTACGAAGCCTATATATCGGTCCGTAGGACCCTCTCGGTGTAATGAGACTTGTGTTTAAGGCCCAACTCGGCCCAACCAATAGCGTGTGGCCCGGAATAAATTACGCGACGAACAGAGGCCTGGGATGGGGCGGGGTGCGGCGGGGCGCGGCGGGGTGCGGTGGGGTGCGGCGGGGCGCGGTGGGGCGCGGCGGGCGTGGCGGAGCCCCCTCCATTGCCCACACACCAACGCCTCTACATAATGTATGAGGGCCGTGAGATGATTGCACGCCGGGAGGAGGGGTGGGGTTGCGAGAGGGGGTAGGTATGTGAGGGGGCGCCTATGGGGTTTTCACTTGGTATTTATAGGGAGCTCATAGTGTTTACTGGAAAGAGATTTTGGATTTTGATGGAATCGATCACAGAGGCGATACACCACGGCGGCGCGGCGGAGAGTCGTCCACGCAACCCGCTCGCCCCTGCGACTCCAGCGCGCCCCGCCCCGCCCCGCCCCGCCCCGCTGCCCACCCCGTAGTCAAATACGACACAGATCAAGTTGCGCGTCCATGGAGTGGGCTGCGGCAGACCCTTTTACCCTGCCAGCGGGGGCGGGTGACCTCCGAGTCGACAACAAGGTTTTCGAGAGCACACTGTGAAACCAAGACTGCACATTTGTGAGTCCGCATGTCCGTGTTCATTACATACGCGGTTATCCAAGTGTTTAGCTCATCAGAAGATGTGCAATTGTATCTGATGAGCTCAACCTGGAGCTCAACAGTTGTGCCCTTGTAATAAGAGTGTTTCACGTTAGTTGGGCATTTGCAAGTATTCAGCTTGCCGCACAACGCTTTCCTTATTGGACACTTGCAAGCGTATACTGTCGAGTTAACACTTACCAGTGTAAAACTGGCGAGTAGTGAGAGTAACACTTGCAGTTGCTCAACTGTTGGGTTGAACGCACTTGAACGTGTTGAACTTGGAGTTGCACACCTAGTTGTTTGGCAATTGCACACTTGGTTTTGGGTGCACTTTGCGAGCCTAGAGGTCTACTCCTAGCCACAACAGGTCTCCTCCCTAGTCTCTACTTCTCCTGTCTGTTTTCTTCGAAAGTGTCTGTGTAAAACTCCCGAACAGCCCCTGGGTGCACTTATGCCCTATATGAGGACAAAAATGGCGGAGACAGATCCACCATGACGCACGGCGTCTCGCCAACATGGGGTGCCTACCGTGGGAGTGGTGAGGCGGGGACGGGAGAGGTGGGTGGGGCGTGGTGGGGCGTGCTCAGGAGAGTGTAGCGCGGAGCCAAGGTAGACGTGACTAAGTGCGCGCAGCGAATACCAATGCCTCGGATGAGGTGCGAGGGGAGAGTATGTGAGTGTGAGAGAGATAGGGATAGAGAGGGGCAAGAGAGAGATGGATGGGGAGGGCGGGAGAGAGAGAGAGAGAGAGAGAGAGAGAGAGAGAGAGAGAGAGAGAGAGAGAGAGAGAGAGAGAGAGGGGAGAAGGCGTGCAGGCGTGAGGGGTCCGGGGGCACAGGGCGGCCACTTCTTTTGCTCACATCCCCCACCCCGAGTGTCGCAAGGTCCTTCAGGATCGGTGTAAGAGCCCGGCAGACTGCGTGGTCCTGCCGTAGGGCCAGGAGGGCAACACTGCAGCAGTGGGAGATGGCGGGAGAACTTCAGCGAGAGAGAATTGACTTATGAAAACGCCAAAGTAAGGTTAAATAGTAAAGCAAGGACGAGGGGCCCACAACTCTGGAATTCAGGTGTACAAGGCCACCGAAATCTTTGGAAATCATATTGAAATCTCATTGAAACCAGCGAAATCTTTGAAATCAGTTGAATTCTCTTGAATTCACACGAATTCCGTTGAAATCACTTGAAATCTGTTGAAATCACTTTGAATTCACATGAAATCACATTGAATTCACATGAAATCACATTGAATTCACATGAAATCACATTGAATTCACATGAAATCACATTGAATTCACATTGAATTCACGTGAAATCACATTTAAAAAGCGTCTCGGGAAACTCACTCAAATCGGTATGGGGAGAGGAGGGGGGCGATGTGCACTAACAGCTGTTCGGCGAATTCGAGATATTTTAAGATTTTTAGATACTTTCATAACAGATTGAGATTCCTATTTATTCTTAAAGCTTAGTGCCATTTCAATAACAGTACTCAATGTATAAACATTTTCTTTTTGTTTAAATTTTTGCCATTGGAGGTATAAATAATAGTCCTATGCAAATCCACTTCCACAAATCTGGTTTATGAGGGAATATTAATTTATTAACTGGCGCAAGAAAACATAGTGAAAGTGTTATAGACGACTAAGATTCTTTAAAATACCTCCTTGTTACGGCACAGTTGAAGTGAAATTCTCAAAATCGTGCAAAAAATACGGGAATTCCCCAGAAAATACACGCACAGCTGATCCAAATTATTCTCTCAATCACCTGATTAAATAGGATTTTTACTAAATTATTGTGAATTATTTCGATTTATTCCAAATTATTGGAAATTAACTTGCAACTGCGCAAAATAATCATAATTATTTCAATTAATTTTTTTAAAAAATTCAGAAGCAAATTTTGCTCTGCAATTGAAAGGGTGGCGTGAAAACATGGAAAATTTTTGCGGCAGTAAACCTCCCGAAGGAGGTTGCGGTTCCCGCCAGGCACAGGGCTTTTACCCCCTGTGGCAGCCAACTGCTTCGGTGTTCCATGGGAACCGGCGCTTTGCTGACTGCGATCCTATCGCGCAATTCGACAGATTTGATCCCCGTACCACCATTGGCCTACCCCTAGAGGTACGAGCGGTGTCAAGGGCGTTAGACTTCCTGATCCCAGTTTCAGAGGCCTTACCTCAGAGGGGTACGCGGGATTCGAACCCACAACCCCGAGTGCCGACACGTAGCCAGAACAGGAAGCGACCCAACGCCCAGAGCCACCGAGCCAACGGCGGTGAGACGTGTTTAACTTCTATTTGACCTGCCATCCAGCAGCGGCCAAAGGGAATGTCAAGCGCGAAAAACACTTTCCCGAGTGGGAGTCGAACTTCGGACCATTCAGTTCGGTGCTGCGCGCTCTACCAACTGAGCCACGACGCTACGATGACTGTACCGTGCGCCGGGTTCGAGTTGTATTTGCCCTGTCCTCCTGGCTGGAGGCTGGGGGAAAGGGCAAATACAACTCGAACCCGTCGCACTGTACAGTCATCGTAGCGTCGTGGCTCAGTTGGTAGAGCGCGCAACACCGAACCGAGTAATACAAACAAGGTTTTATATTACAAACCGAAAAGTCTTCGTAATACAAAGAATTTGTTCGTATTACAAAGTTTCAAATCCTTTGTACGTTACGAAGAGAGGTTCTTCGTAAGAGACTAAGAGTGAGAGAAGGGGGGAGAGGGACGAGCCCCACCAAGAGAAAATGTCTTTTTGGGTGTGTGTTCTTCAATTTGGTTGGGTGTGGGATTTTGACAAGTACACTGGAAAAACAAAGGTAGGACGAAAAGGGTTTTAATATCTTTACCAAGGCATTAAAACTTAGCACCCCCGCAAAGGCATTAAAACTGCCCAAAGGTGTTAATTTTTAGTGCCTTTGGACAATTTCGTGCCTTTGCAAAGGCATTAAAATTTCACACCCCTAGAAAGGCATTAAGTCCTTCCTTTGTTTTTCCAGTGTAGGGTGAGAGGGCTGATCGACCTATCCTTATTCCACTCCCATACACTCTCAGAATCTCTCCTCTTTCGACTCCTCGATTTCTCTCTTTCCTCTCTCTCTCTCTCTCTCTCTCTCTCTCTCTCTCTAGAGAGAGAGAGCGAGAATTTGGCAGCTGCAAATTTTCTCGCTCTCCACGGAGGGTATTGAGTATGGTACGTCGTACCGCTCGATGAGAGTGATCGTTTCTAAAACATTTCCGTGATCTGGAAAACTCGCTTCTTTTAATATTCGTATCCTTAATATTGCTTAATTAGAGGCTACTCAATAAGAGCGAATTTTCAATAAACTTGAACTGTAGTGGGACAAGAGGAAAAATCTCGCCAATTTTTAGACGCGGCATGGGACTCTCGGGTCAGCAGTGCTCTCCATCACAAACACACCAAGCAACAGGAACACATACTCTCCTAGGAATTACACGTATTTGCTTTGCTCCCAGCAGGCCTCCCTCTCGGCCCGACCCGGTCCCTGTTTGCACTACTTTTCAATTTTTTCACAGCTGTTTTTTTTTCCTTTTTGGTTGCGCCTGCCACTTCAGTTTTTCTCCCTTTTTTTTCAAACAGCCACTTTCCTTCGCTTCGGTGCATGAGCAGGGAGTTCCAGTGTCGGAAAAATTACGGGTGGGAAGTTGATCAACCAAAAGGTCACCTGCGAGCACGTGTAGCACCGACAACAAGAAGGCATTCGTGGACAGCGGATAATAAGTGAAATTATTTTCTGTAAAATACTCAGGTCACGCAATAACCTTGAATAACAGATCCGGCTTTCCTTTGAACACTACAGTGCGCGATCTCTGTGGCGTAGTGCGAAGTGACGGGTTGGAGAAGTCGGCAGGGTGGGGTGCAAAACTAGGCAGGGTGGGGGAGAGGGAGGGGCGGTGGCGTAGTGCTGCGCCTTGTCTTCGGCGAAGCTAGCTGTCAGTGTCAAAGACAGAGATCGCATATTTACAGGGCGGTGGAGGCCGCCTGGCTGCGCAGGCCTGTCAGCAAAGGGCTGAGCAGGGCGAAGCGGTGCGGGGGCGTGGCGTGGCAGGGCGTGGCAGGGCGGGGTGGGGTGGGGTGGGGCGGGGCGGGGCGGGGCGGGGCGGGGCGGGGCGGGGCGGGGCGGGGCGGGGCGGGGTGGGGTGGGGCAGAGTGTTGGGCGGGCGAGTTTGTCTCAAGAGTTTTGGGGGGGTGGAGCGGTTGGAAGCAGCCGCTGCCGCCCACACTGAGACGGTCTATTTTCCGTCTTCGTCGCCCACGAGTGCGACGGTCATGTCGCCATCTCCGTCTGGTCCGCGTGGCACGGGCACCGTGGCTCCTGCAAGCCGGGGGCGGGGCGGGGGCGGGGCGGGACGGGGCGGGGCAAGGGTGGGGCACCCTGCTCGGAGAGAACGTGCGGAAGCAAGTACAGTCAAGCCGCGAATAGTAATGCTGCGGAGCCGGGGGAGGAAGAGAGAGTAGGAGAGGGCAGGAAAGAGAGGGAGTGGAAGATATGGGGGAAGGTGAGAGAGAGAGAGAGAGAGAGAGAGAGAGAGAGAGAGAGAGAGAGAGAGAGAGAGAGAGTAGGGGATAAGGGGGAGAGATACGGGAGAGCGGCGAGGGCACGGAGCGAGAGGAAGTGAGAGGGAGTACGAGTCAAAATGAGCATAGGAGACAACAAAGTGAGAGGGGAACGAAAGCAATTGGCCCCCCTGCGCGGGAGCCTGAAACAAATCTTCACTTAAACACTAAAACGGGGTACGCACTTTCACAACAGTCGAAACAAGTTGTCGCTCATCAGCGGCGACCACCGCGGAGAAATGTCAAAATGTATACGTTCCCCGTTCGGGTCGGGTCCGACACGCCCTCGCAATCAAAGAGTCGTTGCAGTGCAGGCAGAGGCGGGGACCTCCAGAGCCGGCGTGACCTCGCTGCAGCGGCAGCGCGCGCGCCGCGGCCAGCCTTGATTGACTTTTTGAGGAGGGAGGAATCGTAATGAAGGTTGCACGTCACCCGCTCTCTCTTTCTCTCTCTCTCTCCCTCAGTACGTCCGCCCGTCCTTCCCTCCCTTTCTCCCTCCCTCCCTCACACTCTCCCCCTCCCTCCCTCACTGCGCTGCGCACGGCCCGAGGCTCTGGCCCCGCCCGACCCGCCCCGCCCCCTCGTCAACACAGCATTGAAATCAACCCTTCTCCCCTCAAACCAGATTAAGTTCGCCAACAATTTGATTTAAGCATTTTTGTGAGTGCGCGTGGGGAGGGGCGGGGCGGGGTGGCTTGCGTCACCCCCGACCCCGGGTGCGACTCGTCGCTCCGCCCCGACGCTTAGCCCGCCGTCGGCGGCGGCGGAGGCGGCCGCACACCCGTGCGCACCCGCCCCCAAGGCCCTCGGGGGCGGGTCGGGGGCGGGTCGGGGGCGGGCCGGGGGCGGTGCGGGGGCGGGCCGGGGGCGGGCTGGGGGCGGGCCGGGGGTGGCACCCCCAGGAGACCGGAGGAGGGCTGTGCCGCCGCCTCT
The DNA here is from genome assembly GCA_029379305.1 of Frankliniella fusca. Classification (NCBI taxonomy): domain Eukaryota; kingdom Metazoa; phylum Arthropoda; class Insecta; order Thysanoptera; family Thripidae; genus Frankliniella; species Frankliniella fusca. The sequence continues at coordinate 2,679,109 of JAHWGI010000083.1, read as the reverse complement.
GCACCACGGCGATAATGGGTAAGCCCTGCGCCGCTTCAGCCTCGCCCCCGCGCCGCCCCCGCACCGCCCCCGCACCGCCCCCGCGCCTCCCCGCCCCCGAGCCGGTCCAGCCTGAGCCCCGGATCTGGCCGCAGCTCCGCAGCCTTATCCAGACGAGACAGTTACACCACCATCGTACGGCTCAGCGGCATGCAGCGAGGTTATTGCGAAGCGATGGCGTCTGCGCTCACCACCGGGGTGCCGGGGTGCCAAGGAGAACTCAAAGAAAGAAAAATACATTGGAGAAAAATAACCAACAGTCTGATATGACGAGTGTTTCGCGCAGATGATTTCGTTTTTATTGCCGCGTAGGAGAGCGCCCGGGGCATAGGCAGCCGTCCGCCTGTGAGGTGGGCAACGCGGCCGCACGGGAGCCGAGCGGGATGCGGCCGTCGCATACGCAGGGGCCCCGGCAGCGGCCGGTCCGCCCGCTCCAACCGCCCCGCCCCACCCCGCCCCGCCCGACAGTCCAGCCGCTCCATGCCACCCCACCCCACCCCGCCCCGCCCCGCCCCGCCCCGCCCCGCCCCGCCCCGCCCCGCCCCGCCCCGCCCCGCCCTGCCCCGCCCCGCCCCGCCCCGCCCCGCCCCGCCCTGCCCCGCCCCGCCCCGCCCTGCCCCGCCCCGCCCCGCCCCGCCCCGCCCCGCCCCGCCCCGCCCCGCCCCGAACCGCCCCGCCCCGCCCCGCCCCGCCCCACCCTCCGGCTCAACAGCGGGCCGGGCACAATGACCCAACAGCTGACTGGCAGCGGGGCGAGGGGCTCGGCCGGGGCCGAGCGTGGTGCAGCCTCGAATGCTATTTCTTGCTGGGTATGAAAATTAGCGATGTGGTGCGACAGGTGCATAGGTACAAGAATGTCGTGGAACACATAAAAAAAAAATCGGGAGGAATTTACCTCCTGACTTTTGTTGGCAGGAAGTTTTGCTGTTATGCCTAATTATGAAAAAAATAAAATAAAATAAAATAAAATAAAATAAAATAAAATAAAATAAAATAAAAAACACCGGTTCTGAAAAAAAAAATGTATTGCGAAAAGTACTGGAAAATCCTGACCCGGAACAATGTCTGTTCTGCCTGACAGGACTTTTCTCAAATGTTTTTCTCGCGCATCTCGAGAATAAACATAAGGATGGCCTTCACATTCGGCGGACGCAATATTTCCAGAACGAAAACTTTTCTGGGTACACTATCATAAATTTGTGCAGCCTCCATCCCGCACGGCCGCGCGCCCCGCCGCCCAGCCCCACAGGGCCTTAGTCTGAGGGTCGGGCGAGGTGCCGAGGCCGAGGATAGCCTCAAGACCAGCTACCGGAAGTACGGCTGCGAAATTCAAAGTTCCTTCTCCCCCTTGCCCCCTCTCTCTCTCTCTCTCTCTCTCTCTCTCTCTCACTCACTTTCCCGCTCTCTGGGGGCGTCGCCAGGGGCAGGGGAGTGGCTTGGGCGGACGTAATGAATGGACTAGGGAAAGCAATAATAATTAATCGCGCTAAAATTTCCTCTCTGCGGCGGATGGGGTCGTGCGCTCTCCGCCCCGCCCCGCCCCGCCCCACCCCACCCCGCCCCACCCGACCCCGCCGCAGCCCGCCCCGCCCTCCGCTCCCTCCAGAGCCTGGTGTTCCTCCCCCCAGAGCGGGCCGTCAAGGCGCTGTGTTGCGGATGCTGGGGCCAATGCAGCACACGGCAGAGGGAAGCTGAGGATTTGTACCTCGTGATCCCCCGCACCGTCTTACCAACCGTGTGTGCGGGCGTAGGGCGTGGCGGGGCGTGGCGGGGCGGGGCAGGGCGGGGCGGGGCGGGGCAGGGCGGGGCGGGGCGGGGCGGGGCGGGCAGCGTGCGGGCCCGACCGCAGAGAGGGGCCACAGCCACACTTGTGCACACTCAGTGCTTTCAGTTATCACTCGTCTCCCGCCGCGAGGTCGACGCGTGGCGGGGCGTGGTGCTGCGGGGTGGGGTGGGGTGGGACTCCTCTGCCTTGGGGTGAGGCGCCCCGCCGCGCCCCGCCCCGCCCCGCCCCACCAGCATCAGGAGTCGGCAAGTGACATGCCCTCCGAAAGGTCGAGGGACCGTCGCAAAACAAAGTTTCCCCTTAGGAAATAGTATAACATTGAAAGAAATCAGAGATGATGGTTTACTTGTAATAATTTACCGGACCCCAGCACGAACACAGTAAAAACAAGCCCTAGGATTCCCAGGGCTTGTTTTTACCGTGAACTTAAGTCGCGATCAGTGAAATTGTTTTCTTACGCTGCTCCATAAAGGATCCAGAACCAGGTGACTTCGGACGTTCCGGGTCCCAGCAGTACAGAACGCTGAAGTGTGAGAATGTCGCACACTTGTAGGTGTGTGCAAGCATTCATTTCCAACACTCTGTATTATTTCAAGCAAAATTCAATTCTTCTCATACAAGCTTAAGTGCGCGAATGACAATTTATATAACTTACCAGCAGCAAGTGTACGACACCTACACACACTGGCACTTCAAGTGCAGCAGCGAAACGCCGTTTTATCACCCTGATTTTATTTGTCGTCCCTCCTGCGATGGGCCCCGCTCCGCCCCACCCCACCCCACCCCACCCCACCCCACCCCGCCCCGCCCCGCCCCGCCCCGCACCGGCCGCCCTGTCGGCCTGCGCATGACGAGGACGACACGTGTGCGGTGGCTCCACGCGGCGACACGCGACCGGGCACGCGGCGCCAGCCACCCCCGGAGAGCACCCCACCTCACCCCGCCCCGCCCCACCCCGCCCCACCCCGCCCCACCCCGCCCCGCACCATCCCGCCCCGTCCACCGCCGTGGATTTGATCGAGTCGTTGATACGACCAAGCTGTTCATCAAGCATTCGCACTCCATCGCATCACGAGACGTCACGTCAGAGCCTGCGGGGACCCGGTGGTGTGGCGGGGCGGGGTGGGGCGGGGTGGGGCGGGGTGGGGCGGGGTGGGGTGGGGCGTTGCAGCGTGTGGGTGGCGGGGCGAGCGGAGATGTGAGGTCCTCTCCCCGGCGGGGGGTGGCTTCTGCCGCCGGCCGACTTTAGGCTGATGAAGCAGCAGGCTATGACGAAGGGATGGGCGCGGCCCTGGCACGCGTGAGAGAGAGAGAGAGAGAGAGAGAGAGAGAGAGAGAGAGAGAGAGAGAGAGAGAGAGAGAGAGAGAGAGAGAGAGAGAGAGTGTGTGTGTGTGTGAGAGAGAGAGAGAGAGAGAGAGAGAGAGAGAGAGAGAGAGAGAGAGAGAGAGTGAGTGAGAGAGAGAGAGAGAGAGAGAGAGAGAGTGTGTGTGAGAGAGAGAGAGAGAGAGAGAGAGAGAGAGAGAGAGAGAGAGAGAGAGAGAGAGAGAGAGAGAGAGAGACGACGATAGGGGGGAGAACGGTGCGGCGCTCTTTTCCCACCAGGCACGCGTCATCTCGGTCCACTCTCGTCGCATACTACAACACCACCACCACCACCGCATCCTTGAATTATGAAATTCTGTAATAAAAATTATTACCCATGTCTTGCGGACGGCACGTGCGTTCACGTCTGTTTGAGCAAGAAGAGCGAGAGAGAGAATTCTCATACGAGACGTAATTTCTTTTCCTTTTTTTAAAAAAAGCAAATTGAAAACGAGGTAATTTAAATGTGAATACTAAAGGCACTTAAACAAAATCTTGATCTAACGTTTATTAGATTTTGACTTCCCCTAGAACATTGCATTTCTTTTAAAAACATTAAAATGTGAATAATTTAATGCTTTGCCCACCTTTAAAATAATATTAAAGATGAATGCAGTATTAAAAAAAATACGCATGTAGGGATTTTAAATTGATGGCTTTCTGCATGCAGTGCGTTTCACGTACAGCTCTGCAAGAGGGCAGCATAGTAAGCATGCAGAAAAACATCGAACAAAATAGTTTCTTGATCGCAGCACGTACATTCCCAAGATCATTGAACACATTATTCCCTTTTTCTCGTTGCAACAAAGGTCATATTATACCCAGATCAAAAATAAAATATTTCAAATCAGAACGGTTCTGCTTTGTCTCTAGAGAAACTTTCATGTTGAGCCACACTATCCAGAAACGATTCTCTGCTCGCATTTTACATGAACTCACGCGAGCAAATACGTACAAGATAGCCGCTCCTTCCTTCGGGGAGAGCCTGCCTTGCCCTATCCCTCGTTATATAGATACCAGGGCCGACCCCGCGGGGGGCTTCTCCTCGCGCGGTCCACCCGAAGGGCCACTCGGCCCCACCCCAACCCACCCTGCACGCTCATTGCAGGTCAATTGGGCCAAAATATGGCGGCGGTCTTATCGCACTGCCAATAAGGGTCGTTAGCACTAACGGCACGGAAGGGATGCGGTTAGGGACGGCCGGGGCAGCGGGGCCGCTCGGCCGGACGAGTAGCCGAGCAGCCGAGGAAGGGAGCAAGTGGAAGCCAGGGAAATGAGCCGCGCACGAGGCGCGCGCAAAAAGACAACCAGCGCCAATCGTGTTCGCGAGTGAAAGGACGACGACAGCGCCCTCTCGCGGTCGGGATTAGGTGCGCGAGGAGAGCGGGCGAACGGCGAAACGATTCTCGGATAACGCGCCTCGTAGGAAATTGCGCGCGAAAAGTGTGAGAGGCGCGAAAAAGTAGGCAATTTTGGAAAGGAGCCGCGGGCGAGCTGGGTGGGAAGGAGGTGAGGTGTGCAGCAGTCGTGCGCAGGGGAGCGGCGGTCGGAAAGGGTGAGAACACTGCGCTGATCAGCTCAGGGGTGCACAGCACCCCTACCCCTCCCGGACCACCGCCTTCCATTCGGATCACGATGCGTTATCGGGCGGCGGCGCGACGCAACACGTTGGAGCTAATCCTGCCGATTATCTATTAGTCATTATCCCTGCCGCTCTTATCCGCAGAGGGATCGGAGAGGGGAGCCGGCCAGCGTGCGTGAGCGAGCGTCTTAATCCCGGTAACGCTACGTGTGCGAGGCTGTTCAGAGGCGTAACGTTATACGGCTCAACAAGGCAAATAATAAAAACACCGGAAGGGACACAATTATTTCGAACGCACATGCGGACTCGTGGCCACGGTTTTCTCACAAGACACCTGTTTGATGCACAAAGTAATAAGGACAGCGGTGGTGGCATTCCAGTAAGTCCAGAGGACAACATCAGCCCTTCAGTTCTTTCTATCCCGCTCTCTCTCTCTCAACAAAATTTTCCAACACAAACTCTCCTTTCTGCTTTCTCTACAATTCTTTTTCTTTAACTGTAGACTTAACAGGACACAAACATAATTCCTGCACGTTTTTTTTTTTCCTGAAACAAAATTTTCACTTCCCCTTTTGTCCGCTGCCCTTCAAATCACCCAATATATCCTTTATTAAACTAAACTCTCACCCCCCACCCTCCCTCTCTCCGCCCACTGTGACAGCCCTTCCCTTTGCCCCCGCTGGTGGTCGCTATCGAGTCTCCCTGATGTCACAATCATCTGCCTCGTGGTCCCGCATGGTCACCATCACTGCCCTCCTCCTGGTGGTATCCTTTCCTCCCCAATGTCTCGCGCCCCGCTCCACCCCGCACCACCCCGCCCGCTGGTGGGGCCGGCGGTGATCCGGCTTAGCCCGAGACACCCCGTCTAAACTGCTGAGCTGAGCCGGGCAAGGCACCACCGCGAGATAAAATTAAATCGAAAATGCAATCAGGCCTAGTCACGGAGACGAGCTGCAACAGCGCAAGTAGAAGTGACAGGACTGTCAACGAAGCACACCCAGAAACCTGAGTTCTGTATCGTCATGATACCTTTAATTTATTTATTTTCACAAAAAGTGCCTCCGAATTTTAACTGTTTCCCTTTTTTTTAACTGTCGAACTGTGTCTGAGAGAATTTTTTTACTAATAATTAATTTTTTAACAGCGCATGATTGTACCACTAAAGCATCAAACAATCTGTGAACTGTTGCTTTCTGGCTATGTGCTCCATGCGACCGCAAAATAGTTTTGCTTCGGCTTTTTTTTTCCCAGGCGGGTTATTGAAGAGTACCCGTAAGGGCGGGGTTTGATTTGATCTGGACCGAAGGCTCTCCCCACGTATTCAATGTACCACACCCCGCCAAGCCCTGGCGCGGGAGGGGGGAGGGGTGGGGGCGGGGGACCAGATGGTGGCCAAGGGCGATGTGTGCGGGGGCTCACGTCTGGGGGCTTACGTTGGGGCTCGGCCGGGGGTTGCGGGGGCGGCTGTGGGGGTGGGGGCAGCCCCCCCGGAGGGCAGGGGGTGGAAGAGGATCACAGCTCAGCTCGGCGAGCGGGGCGGGGCGGGGCGGGGCGGGGCGGGGGGAAGCGTCGAGGCGATGTGGTGCGTCTAACGAAGTGGAAAGTCAGCGATAGCTGCTCTGGAGTCTGCATCGCACCACCCCGATAGACTTACTGCACAGCCATCCTGACTCACCCTCGCCCCGCCCCGCCTCGCCCCGCCGCGACCCGACCACCACCCCGCCGCACCCCGCCCCGCCCCGCCACGCCCCACGGCCCCACTGGCATGTGCGAGGAGAAAAATCAGTCGAGGGACATGGTCTGCGCTGCGCTGGGCCGCGCTGCCCGGCGGCGCTGCCCTGGCTTTCCACGTCCGCGCAATTTGTTTTGCATGTTCGCCAATTCCGGACGCCATATATTTCAGCCGCGCGGCGCCACGCCACAGCGGTGCGCCGCCCCCTCCTATACCCTTGCTCGACCTGACCGCGACCGCCCCGCCCTCCACTGTAAAAAATATTCGTAAAGGCAACGCGAAAATTTTCCATTACAAATGTCTTGAAGTTACAACATTCAGTTGTATTGTTACGATAATTTTCTTGTTTTACACCATTGCTGACTTAGTTTTCTTTGACGAGTAAGAATTAGCTGTCGTAAATTTACGACTGTGCTCGTAAATTTACAACTCGTTATCACAAATTACGGGAAAATTTCTTTAAATTTACGAATATTTTTTCACGGTGTACAGTAAACAACAAAAGGGTGCGGCGGGGAGGTTATTTCTCCGGAACCACGCGGGTGCAAGGGGAGCGCCCTGAGAGTAGGCAACCCATCCGGCTCGACCTCACCTGAGCAGTGGCAGCTACCTTGTCGCCCGGCGGATAGGCCACCCATCTGACGCCACAGGACCGCTGTAAAGGCTTGGTTGGCCTGCTGGCTACCCCACCTCCACCTATTGTTGGCCGCGACAGAGATACCCGCGAGGCGAGCTGATGGTTATTTAACTTAGTTGAGTACCGTCGGGCAATGGAGGGCGGGTGGGGCGAAAGTTTGTCCGCACAGCCGCCGCCGCTGCGACTTGAAACGGCCTCGGTGAACTTTGTCACGCTGCTCAATTTGCAATGCATTTCCCCTCGATTCGACTGAATTGAGCAAAAACGTATATACACTACGAAAAGTTTACATTTCTCAGCCAGAGAGAACCTGCCGCAGCAGCCGTATTTCATGTGTATCTTGTAGTAACTCTGTTCGCGCGCACTGCTTCTTACGATACTTTTACACGTCGGATAAATATTCATCAACTACTGCTGTGGTACAAATCTCGACTGTTTTCTGTTTGTTGTTTTGCTTTTGTGGTTAAAAAAAATAAAAAAAATAAAACAGGAACTCGCGTCTCACACATGCACTCGCCCGGCCCACGGGCGTTTCCGTTCAAACGACCACAGATCATCCCCCGAGCGCTCCCGCGGCCCTGCCACCCGCTCGCTCCCCCCTCACTCAAGCCCCTCCGTACCTTCCCCAACGCAGCGCGCTCGCGCGGCTCTCTTCCATTTCGCAGGAATGTACGGCAGAAAAATGGGAGGCCTGGGATTGTGATGCAAATGTGCCGAAGAGCCGAGCGGCCCGGGTGGCCCGGGTGGCCCGGGCGGAGCGGGGCGCACGCCGCACCCCCAATTCCACCCCCTGCATCCCCTTGGCGCGCGCTTCATCCCCTAACTGTTCCGTTCCTCTAGCCGCGCCAATACACACCCACGCGTACCCCTTTTCCTGTAACTGTAGGTACCACATCATACACGTAATTTAAAAAAAAATGAAAAGAAAATAAATTCAAAACTGCTGATGATGGCTGAATTTTTCTTAAGAAAAAACATATTTTGTAAGTGTTCGTCATCCATTTCATGGGATTTTCAAAATAATTCAAAGATAACGTTCACCCACTAAATTCTTCCTGACCATTTCTCATACGAAAATTGTTCATTATTATGAAAACATTGTTCATACTAGTTTATTAAAATACGCACAACCTAAGCATGTGCAATTTTCTTTAAAAAAAAAAAACTAAGGAAGGAAAATTTCAGAATTTAAGAAAAACAATTTTTCATATAAAAAATCTAGTGTGCGCTAACCATGCGATCAGACTAAAACGACAACGTCGCAACCGATTCTCACAGCAGTCGCGCACCGAGCGGAACAAGATGAGTGAACAAGAAGAAGCCTGATACGAGACTGCCTTTCTTTGTCACCCCCGCCCGATTGCCGTCAATGTAAAGTTTCGGAATGGCGCGGCGGATCATGAGGCAAAGGCGAGGAGCAGTACAACCTGTTGCACAGGACGCAAGGTGCCACTCACACTCAAACACATTCACACACACACACACACACACACACACACACACACACACACACACACACCAGATTCACATTCACCCGTCCTCCCTTTGTCGCGGCGCGCGCGCGGGCCGCCCGCCTGCTATTCGTATTGAAAGCGAAGTTTGATGCCTAGATAGACCGAGACGCACGTTTTTATATACATAACGACACCATCCTGGCTGCCTGTCACCTTTTAGCCAGTTCGCGCGGGGCGGGGCGGGGCGGGGCGGGGCGGGGCGGGGCGGGGCGGGGCGGGGCGGGGCGGGGCGGCTCTGGGCAGGACAGGAGGGAGCAGGGCGGGGGGCCATTCACACGGGAGGCAAGGTGGCATCAGTTTGTTCTCCAGTAAGTCCCCTTCCCCCCCCCCGGCTCACGCCGACAAAGAGATACTTCACATCGCGATGCAGGCCGCGGCTACAGGTGCTACACGCAGGCACAAAGAGTCGCGCCGAGCCCATTCAGCGCGGGCGATTTAAAACGTTTCGCATTTGAATTAGAATATTGTCCACGCGCGCGCGCGCGTCTGTTTGCACCCTGGGTGTGACCACGTGACCACCGCGGCGCCGAAAGGTGCGTTTTTGTTCAATGTAAAACTGATTTTTGAGGCCCTTTCTTTTTCTTTTTTTCCCCCTCCTTTTCTAACCACGCTGAAAATTTGAGAGCCCTGATCCCGCGCAAGAATCTATTGTACAAGAGTCTATTATCTAAGAGTCTAATTAAATGGCAATATTACCACTGTATTTTTTCTGTATTTTATCCCACTCTATTTTATGAGAGTGAATTTTGTAACCTTGCCAGCCTCTACCCCACCCCCCCGACCACCTTCCCTCAAAAAAAGGTCAGGACTTAAACAGAAAAACTTCTAAAAGCAACTAGAAGTGGGCAACAAAGTAGCACTCTCCTTGTGCAAGGGTATTATGCCTCTATCTTTTCCGTCAAGAATCTAGATTACATGCTTCAAAAAGTAAGCCTATGCGGGAACAGAAAATCACTTTTTTATACACATAACTAGTACGGGTCCACAAAAAATTCTTATCGACATTTTTTTGGTCAGGCTGAATTTTTACGGCTGGCATGAACACGGCAAGTTGGTCATATCGCCCGAAAAACGGCTTAGGAAACACCAAACGGAACTCCACACAGCGCAATAAAATCACAGCAGAACGAGAAAATAATCACAAAACCGTTGAAAGCCGGTTAGGACTTACTAAAGCGAGACCCGTGCAAAATTTCCAGCCACCGTGAGAAAAACACCACCACCAACCACCACCCCACACATTCCTTTCCCGCTCCGTCTCCGAAATTTCTCACTCTTGCCTTTTTTTTATATTTATTTTTTATGTGTATTACGCTGAATCCAAGTAGGACTGCACCCCGTGGCAAACGTCACCGATATCGGTCCCCGATATATACGTAATGGTCGACATAATAGACAAAGGCGGGCCTGGACTCTCGCGCCGCGGATCTGGTCCGGATCTGACCGCGAGAGAGATGGCGAGGTCAAACAGCGCGCTACAGCGGGTAAAAAGACAAAACGGCCGGCCGGTCGGGCCGGGCCGGGCCCTCCCACGACGGCGCGAGGCGAGCGGTCTAAGAACTGTTGGCGTTGTTTGCGCTGAAACTCGTCCGATCGGTTTCCATCCATCCATACAGGACGAGAAGGCGTTTAGTATAAATGTGCGTTCCCATGGACCATCAGCAGCAGCCGCCGCAGCGGCAAACCAACCCCCTGAGGTAAGCGGGCGGGGGGGAGGGGGGGGAGAGCTTAGGGCGATCCTCCCGGGTGGAAGGATCTGTAGTTTCAACTGCATCAGATAAGTAACTTTTCAAAAGACTTGTATCTGCAGTTTAACGTTAAATAAAAAGCAGTCTAACTCAAAATAAAATGCAGTCTAAACTATAGTTAAACTACCAGTTATTTCGGACTACTATAGTTTTCTGTCAGTTTTCAGGGCACTTTGTTGCAGTTTATGTTTAGTTTATGTATAGTGTAACTTCAGTGTCATTGCAATTTTATTTACAGTTTAACCCAACTTTCTTTACAGACCTTAAATTTGTTCAAAATTCGAACCTTTTTTTTTCCTCTTTTTCTTCTCTTTTCCCCTTTCCTCTTCCTTTTTCTTACTTTCCTTGCTCCCCCTGACTCGTCTCGCACCTTGTTATGTTAATTTCACTTACCTTTTTCTGCGACCGCTGGGAGTTGAACCTGGGACCTTTGGACTCGGAGATGAGTACGTAACCTCTGAGCCACCGCGCCCCGATAGAGATCGGAGGGCCGGGACCCCATCATATCCCACTGCCCAGCTAGCCGACTGAGTGACGTACGCAGTACAGTAAAACTGTAGTTTTTTTTAAAATATTTTTTTTAAATCGAAATGGCTACTGTGACATTTGAAATTTTCGAATGTTCGAAAAAATCATTAACGTTTAAAGGTTTATATGCCTGACCGACAAACTTGACAAACGTGACTTGTGGCGTGTTGTCACCCTCTTGCAAAGGGACAAAAATCGTTTAAAGCACAACAACCGTTTTGCCGTGTTGCGTAATTGCACGACAGTGAATATTGCGGAATGATAACTGGTTTGTTGAACACTTTTACCTGTTCAACCTGACCGTCCAGCAGCTCAACGTCGGAGTTTAACACTTCAAGGTGCTTGCCAGTCACTTTCAGTGCGCTAAAATGCACTTTACTACTTGTAAATAAACCATATATAACAATTGTTATTTGAAGGACAAGATTTTATGCTCTTTGGATTGAATTATCCATACATGGAAACTATATAAAGAGCGAAGCTTAACACTTTATTCCACATTATAGTGCAAAAGTGTAATATTAAGTAACAAAAAACTTAAGAACAACACTGCTCTTTCAAACTGCTTTAAATAACTGTAGAAAAACTGCATGATAAGTGTTCTGCAAACTACAAGTGAAATCTGTACATCAAAACTGAAGTTAAATCTGACTTCTATAAATAGTTATAATACAGTTTGGCAACTACAGTTTAACCACTGCACTTAAAACTGCAGTTTCATTGTAGATCCTTCCACCCGGGCTCGGGCGGGGGCAGGGGGAAGAAGGGGGGCAGAATGGATCAGAGGTAAGTCTGAGAGCAGTGTGGGGGTTATTTGCTCTGGACGCTGAGGTTACCCTCCCACTGCCCGCACTCCACCCCGCCCCGCCCCGCCCCGCCCCGCCCCGCCCCGCCCCGCCCCGCCCCGCCCCGCCTACACGTAAAGCAGCAGCCTGCAGGCGTTTCACCCTAATTAACGTTGCTTGGGTTTCTGTGCGGTCATTGCAGCCGAGCCTTCCTCTCCCAGCATCCCCAGCGGTTGAAGGGGGTGTGGTCCACCTAGGGGGGTGAACCCACCCTGCTCCGCCCCACCCCGCACTCCGTCCTAAACAATTTCGCCTACGTCATAAGACACTCGCTTACGGTGTGGACAGTGATAAAAACTTCCTGTTAAAAATACACATATGCAAAATACAAATATGAATTTGAGTCCTCGGCGGGGCGCTGGCGACAGCACACCCCATATCGTCCACGACAAGTCCACCGCCGACGTCTCGCTCAAGGGCGCGAGCCCCCTCCGTCCCACGGCAGCGCGGTGAGTCCCGGACCCTGGTCCGTACCAACACGCAGAGGGTCACCCCGGTAGGGCCCGCCCCGCCCCGCCCCGCCCCGGCAGCGGAATCTCAGCCCGCCATTTCTTCCCATAAACCCGCATCCTACCCCCCCCCCTACCCCCGCAACCTCTTCCTCCCGCCCAGCCCAGCCGGCTGGCTCCCCTACGCCACGCCGCGCCACGCCGCGCCGCCCTCCCCCAGTGTGCAGCCTCCCCCTGCTACGCTGCCATTGAGAGGGACGGACAATGGAGGCGGGAAGGAGGAGGAGTAGGGGCCGCCCCGCCCCGCCCCGCCCCGCGCCAGCCCCGCCAGGACCCCGATTCGAATATTTCTCAGGATTCACCGAGAAAAATTAAACAGCCGCAATAGATTTACGAGTGGGTCCAGAAAAGTGACGTGGCCGACGACCGGACTTCTTTCGCTACGTGACAGAGCTACGATTTAGCATGTCTTTTCCCTTCTTTTTTTTTACGTCTTTTTTTTTAAATAAAAAAATCTTAAGTATTTTGATTTCGCATGAAAATCGATTTTCTTGACCTGAAAACCTCGACCGACTTTGTTTCTTGTATTTCGTCGGGATTAGTGCGCTGCAAGTGCACAAGGGCCCACGCCCCGCAACTCGCACCTGAAGCACTTCAGGGCTCCGTGCATGAAGGCTCTCGGAATCTGACATGATCGAATGACCTCTAATCAATAACCCCATCTCGCTGTCATCGTTGTCTTCTCTCTCTCTCTCTCTCTCTCTCTCTCTCTCTCTCTCTCTCTCTCTCTCTCTCTCTCTCTCTCTCTCTCTCTCTCTCTCTCTCTCTCTCTCTCTCTCTCTCTTCCCCTCGCCTTCGGGTCATCTCGCACGCGTATCGTGTTTCGGGCTCCCGGGGCACAAGGTACATGACGGGTGTACACGAGACGACATGACATCCTCATTCAAGAACAGGAGCGGCGTTGCATTAAAGACAGTTCTCAAATACGGAAATAGAATTTTAATTTATGAACTTCAAACCAGTTATATTTTCACAGAAAGTTTGCACGATTCTGTTTTTTAATTTTTTTTTAACAAACTTAAAATTTTATTGATGATATTACGAATATAATTTGTGTTTTTTAACTATGTTAAACTATAAACTTTTAAAATAGGGAAAGTAAACCACTACCATCCTTCTTTTTTTATATTATTATTTTTACTATTTTGAAAGAAAAGAACTGATAGACATGCGTGCACGGTTCAGCTACCGCGGCCCAGATGCCACGATGCCACACACACTCACACACACACACATTCACACACACACACACGCACACTCGTATACCTGCAGAAATGCATCATCAATGAGATTTCGGCCGGCAAGGCCTGGGCAAGGCTGACAGACAGGTTGGGTGCGTTTGGTCGGATTACCGGCGCGGTCGATGCGTCAGAGTGGAACATGACAAAAGCGCGCTGCCGCGGGCCGCAGCCCCAGGTAAGCCACCTCCAGGGCGCACATCGTGACCGCCAGGTACGAAGACCTCCAGCCAAAACCATATCACCATGTCGGACACCAAGTCTTCGTTTTTCCGACATGTGCGAGGAGCAGGAAACTTGGGAAAAACTAACGCAGCCATGAGTTGGCCGGAAAAAAAAATATTCAATATAACCGGTGTAGCACAGCTTGCTGCTGCCGCGCCATCCCGGAGCCGCCTCCGGCAGGGCTGGGGGCCGGGGCCGGGCCGCACGTGTGTTACCGGAGTCCCCCGACCCGGAGCGACCCGGAGCGACCCGGAGCGACCCGGAGCGACCCCGGACAGACCCGCCCCGTACCGGAGCGACCGGGCCGCGCGTCGCAAACCCGCAGCAGGAGAGGAGAACCCACTAGAGGCGGAGGGGAGGAGGGAGAGAGAGAGAGAGGGAGGGAGCGAGAGAGAGAGAGAGGGAGAGAGAGGGAGAGAGAGAGAGAGAGGGAGAGAGAGAGAGAGAGAGAGAGAGAGAGAGAGAGAGAGAGAGAGAGAGAGAGACAGAGAGAGAGACAGAGAGAGAGGGAGAGAGAGAGAGGGAGAGAGAGAGAGAGAGAGAGAGAGAGAGAGAGAGAGGGGGGGGGGAGGCAGAGGGGAGGAGGCGGCCCGACCAGAACTCACACCTGGCAGTGCCGCCGCCGCCGTCCAACCCCCAGCTCAATGAGCCTGGGGTGGAGGAGGAGCGCGGGGGGGGGGGGAATACCGTCCCAACCCTGCTCCCCCCCCACCCCCCACCCCTCCACATCAAGCTCAGGGCAGGGCAGCCTCTCAACGGTCCAATACACGCTACACCCCCTGGTGAGCGCACTGCTACCGGTCACACACACACACACACACACACACACACACACACAGAGAGTATGTGTACACATACGGCAGCACAGCCTGGTGTGTGTGTGTGCGCGCGCGTCTGTGAGTGTGTGTGTGTGTGCTCGCGCTCGGAGGTCGGGCGATCTGTCAGGATTTGTAAAAAGAGTACAGGCAGCGGCAGGAGTGAAGCGAAAGTGGAAAGGTAAGGATTGGGGAGGGGGGGGGGAGGAGGAGAGAAACTAGGATCGTACAGTTGGTGTTCGCTCTCTTTACGGACCACGGGTGTGAGAGAGAGAGAGAGAGAGAGAGAGAGAGAGAGAGAGAGAGAGAGAGAGAGAGAGAGAGAGAGAGAGAGAGAGAGAGAGAGAGAGAGAGAGAGAAGCACGATCTCACTCCTATACACCGTCACAAATTGGTGAGCGAGGTGGTCCTCCATCCATTTGCACGGCTTTTCACGCGCACTTATATTGTAATAAGGCGCCCTGACGCGGCTGACGCGGCCCGGGGGCCACCGAGTGGTTTATGATGCGATACCTTGCACATATAAATCACCTGGGCGAGCCTCAAGGTCGGACAATCGAGAATCACCTGACCGACTCCCTAATGCCAAGCAGCCAGGTGAGGAGGGGGGAAAATGAGACAACTGGGGCTAAGTGAACTCAGAATGAGACCCATGCACTACCATCCTTGGAAATGTCTGTCGCGCGGTCAAGACACCCCTCCCCTGAACTGGTAAAACCGAGGGGTGGGGGGGAACACTCCAACGAAATGTACAATGATTTTTTTAATTTTTTTTTTTAAATTTTGATTTTGATTTTTCTTTTGATTTTTCCAAAGATAAAGAAATTGTCCGTTACTTTAACAAAAATTTTCTTTTGTTTCTCGATTTGTTTCCGTTTTTCTCAGTTTTTTTGGTAATTTGTTCTCGATTTTTCAGATTTTTTGGAACTTTCTGCTTGATTTTATTTTGATTTTTTAGATTTTTTAAGACTTTTTAAATGATATTTTCTTGTCTGTACAATGATTTTTTGAAGTGATCCACCCCCTCGGGTAAAACTAAAGCGCAGTTGTACGCCTTTCTTGAGGCGTACGAATTCATACGCTCTTATTCAAGCGTACAAGAACTCACATGCGCTCCTTGGAGCGTAGTTTACGCTTCAAGAGGGGTGTAAGGTCTTGCTCGCTTAAAATAGGCGTACCACAACGCTTTAGTTTTACCAGTGTGAGATCCAATTGAAAAGCGATCTACCCCACTGTGGGATTTCAATGTAACGAATGCATCTTTGATTCCGTAAAAAAAACCTCCCCAACCGCATTTTTTTTTTTAGCAAAAAATGCAAGAAGCAATAAGAAGTTGTTTTTTTGTAAGATAAGGAAGGTTGTGACGTGTAATCCGCTATGCGTATCGATACGTTAAATCCAACTCCCTTCAGCCGCAGAACATCTCCAACCATTACTCAGAGACTCCCTCTTTTTTTTTTTCCACCTGACAAAAGTAATGTTCCCCTTCTGGGCATTACCGAAAAATAATATCACCACGACGGGTCTTCGCAATTTTAGAATTCTTTTCGACTTTTTTTTCTCCCCTCTTTTTCTTTCGCTCCAACGAATTGTGGAAGAACAAAAGAACTACGGAAGCAATCTGATTACGTTTAGCTCCGCGCGGCGCTGCTGCCGGGCGCCACAGAGCTGCGGGTCTGCGCGCTGCGCCCCGGGCTGGCCGCGCCGCCACCGCCCTCTAGTTTCTTGCCGTGTCACCCCTTGTGTCGCGAGCCGGGGCCCTGCCGGGACCCCGCCGGGGCCCTGCCGGGGCCCTCCACCCTGCGCCGCTCCGGCGCGAGCTGCGCCACGCCGCGCCACGCCGCGCCACGCCGCGCCACGCCGCGCCACTCCGCGCCACGCCGCGCCACGCCGCGCCACGCCGCGCCACGCCGCGCCACTCCGCGCCACGCCGCGCCACGCCGCGCCACGCCGCGCCACGCCGCGCCACGCCTCCGGCCGGGCTGCCGGGCCAGGCTCCATGCACCGGCGGGGGCGCTCCGTCTTTTGTTTCAGTGAAAAACGTTCTTAATGACGTACAATTATTTTGGCGACGGCTGCTGGAAGCAGGGAGGTCGGAGGGGGGGGGGGGGCTGGGCGGAAGGGAGATGTCTGTCTCACGGAGTGCAAAAGGGGGGCCAGACCGCCGAAAGGGAGCGCCATAGCGGGGGAGGGTTATGGCTGGCCCTGCCCGGGCCCCCGCGAAGAGCCGCACCGCAAGCAGAAAGATCAAGGGCATCAACAAACGAAGGAGCTGACTTTTTATTTCTGCTTTATTTTTTTTTTATTTTTTTTTATTTTTTTTAGTAGTGCGCAAGAAAACTTTGTGTTCCCGTGTAATGTGCTTGAACGGAACGGAGTGTCACATTTTTCTATAGGAAAAGGATGCGGACATTATCACGGTGAAAAATAATAGGTTAATATATGAGAATTTTTTAAGAAGTGTATAGTTGTAAAGTCACAATCGCAAAACGTAAAATCACAGGCACTCCGACTTGAAATTCAATTACGAGCAAGAAAGGGGGTTATCGCAAATTTAGAAAATACACTGTGAAAAATAGTCGTAAGGTTACGGGAAAATTTTCCACGAAGTGCAGTTGTAAAATTACAATTGCAAATCGTAAAATTACAAGCACTACATATCGGCTTGAAATTCATTCACGAGCAAAAAAGGTCCGTCGTAAATTTACAACATATTTCGTATAAATCACGATTTACAAAATTTATCGTAAATCAACGGAGATATTTTTCACAGTGTATGTCGTAAATCGTAATTTGCAAAATAAATCGCAAGTCAGCAAAGATTTTTCACAGTGATTTTAGGGGCAGACTCACACCAAATGGATGAGTAATTTCAGTAAAGATATAAATTTATTCCTCTCCAGACAAGGTCCCCGTGAATTGGTGGACTGTTCCGTAAGTTTGGGGGTAGACAACTGGGCCGCCCACGCCTCCACGATGCCTGGTAGCTAGCGGCAGCTGCAAGCTAACTTTATCTGTACATTTTTGCGCAAACTTTTGTGCAAATAAGTTAAGCCTGCGTTTCGTTTTGCACAAATTTGTGCGCAAAACTACATACTTTTGTACTCAATGTACAAAAACGTACTAAAAATGCACAATATGTGCAAAAGATTTGATTATTTTAACTAAGTACAAGTAAAATATAAAAATCTAGTACGAGTCATTATTAATGGTTGCTTACGAGACCAAGTCCTACAGAAGAGCGAGACTGCTGCTGGGGCATCGGCGCGAGACAGTTCCGCCCACCTGAAACAAGTCTGATATTTCAACTATGCAGTGCTCACGCGATGCAGCAGACAC
Organism: Frankliniella fusca; assembly: GCA_029379305.1. Lineage (NCBI taxonomy): Eukaryota > Metazoa > Arthropoda > Insecta > Thysanoptera > Thripidae > Frankliniella > Frankliniella fusca. The sequence goes on along the minus strand of JAHWGI010000083.1, from coordinate 2,661,209 downwards.
CCTTCTCTTCTCTCACCTCCAGCATCATTATCAACACCATCCCCCCCTCCCTTTCTCTCTCTCTCTCTCTCTCTCTCTCTCTCTCTCTCTCTCTCTCTCTCTCTCTCTCTCTCTCTCTCCCTCTCGAGCGCGGCACCGTCTCCCGACCCCCTCACTCACAGCCAGCCCTGCGCTGCGCCCGCTGCTGCAATGTCTGCCCGACTCACAAAAGTAACAAACAACTCCAAAGTCCTAGAAAACGGGGGAGAAAAAGAGAAGGAAAGAAACGTACTTCATTGCGTAATGAGGTAGTCAACATTATCAAGGCTGCAGAGCCCGTAGTGCAGCTCAGTTCGTTACACTGGCGCGGGGCGCAAATGAGCTGAGCATCGCTACACTCCAATGAAGCAAAAAGAATAATTTCAAAATAGAAATGGACGATAAAGTGCAAGAGCAGATGCGTGCTGCTGCATGCCCCACTTTACAACATGAACATTTGAGACTCAGATAGCTCTTTCTCAAAAGGGAGCTGAAAACAAAACAGTCTACACAGTAGACAAAATTTCTGATAGCTTTAAAAATATTTTTATATTCACATATTTTAGAGAAAAGGGAAAACTTGAAGAGCGCCCTTGCTTTTCGAAAATTCGTTTCATTTCAAGCACATAACTTTCAAAATATAGAGAGGTCTCCTCAATTTTTGACTGAACATCCTCAGAATCTGAGCAATTTACACTCTAATTAACAGACTCTGAAAGTTCACTCTACCCCCCCCCCCCCCCAAAAAAAAAAAAGAGGAAAAATACAAAAATCAGTCTTTGAGTTGTACCGTGAATGAAAAAATGAGGAACTTAACTAAAAAGTACATTACAAAAGGCATGAGCCCAAACAACGAGAGGGAAATAACCGCTGAATTAGGTGCACAAATTTCGTGAATCGGATGTGAATAGCCTTGAATTGGCTGTGAATTGGCTGTGAATTGGCTTGCATTGCCTATGAATTGGACTGAAGTAGTGTGTGAATTGGATTGGATTGGGTTTGAATTGGCTTGAATTGGGTTTGAATTGGCTTGAATTAAATTGAAATTAGATTTGAATTAGGTTGAATTGGCTTGAATTTGTTTAAATTTGACTGAATTTGTTGAATTAGTGGTCTAGAGGTTATTTCCCCCTCGCCAAACAAACTATGCGCGGTATTGAGTAAAAGTTCGCATGGGAGGTCGTCCTTGGTCGTCTGGAGACGCCGCGGTGGGTAGGCCACCGGCGGGCGAGAGAGCGCCAGTGTCGGGCGGGTCGCATACCTGCCGTGCGCTCGAGCGGGTAGGAGTGCGGTGCCTCTGGTGCCGCCGGCGGGCAGGGTGGGGCGGAGCGGCGTGTGGTGGGGTGGGGTGGGGCGGGGCGGGGTGGGCAGAGGTGGGGTGGGCAGGGGCGGGGTGGGCAGGGGCGGGGTGGGCAGAGGCGGGGTCGGAATGCCACAACCCAGGGGTTGGCGCGGGAGTACCGCGGGTGAAGTAACCGCAGGGATGGTGGTGGCGAAAGCCACCGCGTTCTCTCGTACACGGGGAGTATAATATTAAAGTTTTGCAGAACAATCGAAAAAAAAAACGCTCCTTATTTTAACTGTAAATAAATACCTGGGATAGTCATTAAATATGTTTTCAAATATGATTTTATCGTAAAAATTACACTGCCGCAGATGAAGCTGTAAAACCAAATTTCTCTTTAAAAAAAATAGCCAATATTAACTGTTATTCAGTTCTATACGAGAATGGATAAACTTTTGGAAAATAATTTTTCACAGTAAAAGTAAAACAATAATTTATAATCTCACATTCAATCACACTTTTTGATGAAAATTCTCGTCCATCACAAATGCACTGATTTCACCAACCTTTCCATGAGCATACTTATCCTTCACACGCAGGACAGTATCCGCCCCTATGATTACCATTACATTTCGCGTCGCTGCAATGAGTATGGAAATGAAATGCAGTGGCAGTGTGGCGAGCGGTGCAGCAGCACATGCTTCCTCTCTGTCCCTCACACTCTTCCCCTCCACATGCTTCCTCTCTGTCTCACACACCCTCCCCTCCACAGCGATAATCGTTGGCCCGCCCCGACCCGCCCCTGTGCCCGCCCGGCAGGCTGCCGCTCCCGCTGGCCTTCGTCGCGCATTTTATTACGTACCGCGTAAAGTACAGACCATAACCCCACTTTCAATTACCGATCGTGGAAACATGGCTACAGCCGTGCGCTCCCAAAACACGACTTCCCGAGGGCAATGGAGAGACTGCCACAGCTTTTCAGAAACACACAGAAAAAAAATGTACGGTCCCCCAACGGTCCCAACCCACAGCTAGATTGTAAATGGCACTCGCCGTCTGACTTATTGGACAACCACGAGGAAATAAAGTGCGAAAATAAAAAAGAAGAAAGAAAAAAGAGAGAAAAAAAAGAAAACAACGGGTCGCTATCCCAGGTGACCCCTGTTGCTTTGTCCGAAAACTAACAGGCATCTGAATGTCTTAACTCCCAGACAAAACGGCAGGCGACCCCTTATTAGGCAAATATCCTGACGAGACGGTCGCGTGCCAGCGCACACCTATAGCGATTTCACGGACAGGAGCTTCAATAGACTCTCGCACACACATGACAAAAGGTGCTGACCCGAGCACTTAGATTATTGATTGTGTTTTACTTTTAATCCGCAGATCACGCATGTCATGTGCACTCGCGGACGCACGTAGCAGCGCACGTGCGCGGAGCGCAACGCAAGCCGCGGGCTGCGCGACGACAAAATTCTCATACATGAGTTAAAACGGAACTGTAATTATTTGTAATTCATCGAGTTGAATGATGCAAGTGAATTCCGCAGTGTGACCGGAGCGTCATTTGGAAAATGTTATGGCTATATGGACGCCGCATCCCACACAGTGAGACAAACCACTCTTCGAGAAGTTGAGGCCATCATCTCTCACTCTCTCACTCTCTCTCTCCTTCACCTGTTGCAAATCACCTTTGAATCTGTCTTGCGCATTGTCCGTGGCCGGCCGCCACCACGCCGCGCTGCACCTCTCTCTATCAACAGATCCAAACAGCGCTTTGCCCCGCACCATTGTGGGGAAAATTTCACCCCACTTAGGCTAAAAAGCCAGAGCGGCCGACTTTTCTCGCAGCGTGTTGCGGGCCACGGCTTTTGTATTGTCAGTATGTGTGCTGCTGTGTATATGTATTCATGTGAGCGCGTTTGTGTTCAAAGGGAAGGTGTGAGTGACCAGTCTATTAAATGGTGTTATCTACCTGTCCCCTTTCGCTCCTCTCTCACAAAATGTGTGTGTGTGTGTATGTGTGTGAGTGTGAAGGGTTGAAGATGGTGGCGGAGCAAAGACGCGACCTACACCAAATACATAGCGCCTTTTTGCATATCAAAAGGAGACATCGCAGTGTGTGTGTGTCTGGCACACGTCTCCTATAGTTGTGTGACGAGGCTGCGCGGACAAATCAGAAACTAAGAACTGCAGCTAGGGCCTGAATCTAGTCTAGTTTTTATTTTAGGACCTTTTAAGCGCTTTTGCGGCAAAGCAAATAGAATACTGTTAAAAGACAATAATAATTATAATAATAATAATAATAATAATAATAATAATAATAATAATAATAATAATAATCCCGTCGTCAAATTAATGTTGTACGTACTATTTCATACGACTCAGTATACAAAAATAATCTCGAGTGACAAAACTGCACACACGACCTTCTGATTTTTCACGGTCGACACACATGCATACACACACACACACACGCAGCGCTCGCGAGCTGGGACTGTACACCGCACAACCGCGTCCTTCATAGAGTGTCCCGTCTCGCTTCAACCCCTACCCCCCGCGCGCGGGTCTCCCCACCCCACCCGACCAGCACCACCTCCCCACGCCGTACCCTTGTTCTGGTGTGTCATGCATCATTCCCTATAAATCTCGACACCCTTGGCGGAGCGAACGACGGCGAGCTTCCCCCTCCCCTCCCCTCCCCGCTCCCAACCCTCACAGCAGCAGCCCAGGTGTACACGTTCGTTGTGTTGGTTCTTGCCTCCTCGCGGATCGTCCCCTCTCTCGCGCTATTTTTTGTTCCCTTTTTCCAACGGTGCTCTCTCTCTCTCTCTCTCTCTCTCTCTCTCTCTCTCTCTCTCTCTCTCTCTCTCTCTCTCTCTCTCTCTCTCCTACGGGCGCGGGGTTCCACGCTATTAACCCTGATCTCGCCAGTTTCTCCCATGGGCTATCACACACACACACACACACACACACACACACACACACACACACACACACACACACACACACACACACACACACACACACAGGCGGGGTGTGTTCCTCCTCAAGTCGCGCGGGCATCACAAAGGCCGCGCCGGGCAGGCCACAGCACACCGGATGGGACACACGTTGGGGCCCCGCCGCGAGGACTACCGTAACTCGCGAGCACGCCCGTGGGAGATACAGCACTTCGTCGATATGCAGCGCCCCTGTGACCGTGTTGGCTCGGGTCGGGTCGGCGGCGAGCTCCTCGCAGATCACGTTATATTTGCATGATGCCATTATTGTGATGGCGCGGCCGGACGAAGAAGGACGGTGGTGGCACGGCAAGTGAATTGTGAATAAAGGTATATTATAGCGCTGCGTCTTTTTCTCGCGTCTAATTGTGTTTGCTCGTCCAGTTAAATACTTTGCTTTGTTGTGCAAGTGCGGCGGCCCTGCGGCGACAATGGAGCACGCGCGCGCAAGGTGGGTCATTGTCGCCGCCGCACCCGCGCGCGCAAGGTGCCACTATCATGGAAATAATACCAAATTGATTCGATATAATGGAAAATTTTTAAGGGGCCCGGGTGGAGGGAAGGGGGGAAAAAAAAGGGAAGGGGGGCGGGGTGTTGGACGTAAAGGAGGAAGCGGATGAAAATGGAGTGTGCAACTTTTCAACACTTGTTAGTATGCCATTCAGGTCGTTCATCTCAGCAGCTGTACAGTTGCAACTCTTCAAACACGGTAGCTATGCACTTGCAAGCATTCAACCACACCGCTTATCTTAACACCTTCATATGTATAACTATTGAGTTGAACACTTTCAACCAAGAGCAGTTGCACACTCGGTTTTACAGTGTTGTTGCACAGATGTAGCAAGCGCGGTGTCAACGGGGTTGTGAACTCCCCAATAATGCGAGAACCAAAGGGAGGTCTACATCGGTCTACATCCTCCTAATTGTGTACGGAGGAGTATTAATATGGAATCGATTATTCCTGACAGTGTTTGAGCAAAATTGGTGAAGTGCTTTAATTCAAAGAAAACTGAGTTAGATCGATGCGTTATTACCCGTTGTGTGAGGAATGTTTCCTTAAACAATGAGAGACATTCCCAGATTTTTTGATAGGGCTTCCTCAAAGTGTGAGGTATTTTCCTCACAATAAGGGAGTTCCTCAAAGTTTTCTCCCCTGTTTCTCTAGAAATCAGATATTGCTTTTACCGTGTGTAATTTTGGAAATAGCGAGCAATAGTATAAACACAGCTCCGGTAAGTGCGAACCCATCACGCGTCAATAGCCACTATTAATGTCACTTACTGCATGCAAATACAACAGCAAGCATGGGCTAATAAGACCACATTTCTGCCAGGTAGCCAATAAAGGTGATCTTTCCCCCGCGCGGTCTGGGGAGCATCTCGTCGTCGTATGGACTGGGATATTTCCACACCCAGCACGTCCGCAGAACGGCGAGACGAATCTCACAGGCCGACTTTCGCAAGACCCGGTTCCGACCCTGGAGGCGCGCGCCAGGGGTGGACGGGACGCCCTCAAGTTGCTCAACGAGACCACCATTGCCCAACCAACACGCGCACGAAATACTTACTTATATTCTGATTCTGGGCTGCGCCTGGAATTGGCACCTAGATGATGGTGCTTCTGAATTACACGTTTGCGACCATACCAGACTTCTGAAATGTACTGTGTCGAACAGTGTGTTGACTGGAAAAGCAGAGGTGCGAAGCCGTGCCTTCCCCGCGCTGATAAAGATATTTGGCAGTTTAAGGGACGCACTTAAGAACCCAAAAGTTATTGTCTTTAGAAGTTTAAGTGCCTTATAGTAATGACATAAAACGTCTAGCACCTCTTGAAGAGAGGACTCACCTTTCTTTATGTCTCGTGTTTTAGCGCAACACCATAGAGTTTACATAATTCTAATGTGAGCTAAAGTCCCTAATCTTTCAAAACAACAACAAAAAAAACTCATAAAGTAGTTTTAAAAAACATTAATATTCTATACCGTCTTTTCCATTTTTTATTCTGGCAGTGTGGCGCGCTCTACCCCCTCTGCCCACCCTTCTTTACGCAACCAGCATCTTGCCCCGGCAGGCAGCCTCACATGCCAACGGACGGGGGAAAGGCGAGGGAAGGGAAGGAAGGGGCGGTGAGGGGGAAGAAGGGGGAGAGGGGGGGAGAGGGGGAGAGGGGGGGTGAGAGGGGGGAGAGGGGGGGGAGGGGGGAGAGGGGGGTGAGGGGATGATGAGGGGAGAGGGGGTGCAGGCGGGCGCGCTTTGTTCGCTGCCCGGGCCGGGTCTGCCTCGCGCGGTATCGTATTTACCTGCATTGCCAAACACATATTGGGGATGATGGTGATGGTGAGTACGCTCCTCCTACAATCGGGAATAAAAATTTCACTACTGTCTATGTATCTTTTGGGGAACTTCCGAAAAGTGCACAACAAAATCTCATTTTCCTACACTTGGGGAAGAAGGTGCTGTTGTTGCAAACTTTGGTAATTCTGTGGTTCTAGAAAAATCAATTATGCTCTTGTTATTTTCAGATGGAAGTGAATAAAACTTTTTCCAAAAATCAAAGACCTATAAACTAATCCAAATCCATTCTCTACTAGGAATACTTCTTGAGCTGAGAAAAATGTATCTCGTACACTGTGAAAAATACTCGTAAGGGTTACAGGAAAATTTTCCATGATGAATTCTGTAAAAACACAATTTGAAATTGTAAAATCACAAGTACTTTGAATCGACTTAAAATTAATTGACGAGCAGGAATGGACGGTCATAAATTTACAACATATTTTGTAAATCGTAATTACAAAATATGTCGTAAATTTTTACGAAGATATTTTTCACAGTGTAATTACAAACAAATTATTTGAAATAAATAAATAAGTAATAATGCAGCCGAAGATTTTTTTCTTTTAGTAGAGTTCTTTTTGGACGTTTTGGAAATGAATCTCCTTCCGTGGCACGGGTCCGAGCCCTAGCTGCTGATGCATGACGGGATATAGGTTTTCGACCCTTTTGCGATGACGCTTGACAGGCGGCGCGAGTCGAGCGTTATGGAGCCTCCAGCCGGGACCTCCTGGAGCCGCCCCGCCCCGCCCCGCCCCGCCAGCTGATGGGCTGCTGCACCGGCCTGGACCGCGCAGCACCGCGCCGCACCGCGCCCTTTGTGTCCGACCAGGTAGAGGTGCCGTGACTTCCACGTCGGCTCCGGGTAACTGCGACGACCACGCCTCGGACTTGCGTGGTTTTGCCCGGACGGTCCGGGACGGGGACGGGGGACACTGGCACCATGGCAGGTCGTATAGAGGTTTTGGTGCGTGCGAGCAGGGCAGCTGCAGCAAACCTAGCGGCAGATGCATCAGCCAAAAGTGAAAAATAACCTGGCAAAAATGCTACCAGTGCCAGGGACGAGACCATGCGAGCGCCATGTCACGCCGCGCTAAAGATGCAGAGATGAGATCCTGGAAATCTCCCGTAGGGAGTGAGATTTAAGCGGCTGCTTCTCTGAATGGATATGGCGATGAGGTCCAAAGTAAAACGTGATGGGCCAAAAAGTGACCCGCGCAGCTTGAGCCTGCTGGGCAGAAATATGTCAGAAATCGACGGAAAATAGAAAAGCGCGAAACAAGGAAAACAGAAGGGGAATAGTAGGGCGAGAACTGGGTACGGGGGGAGGGGGGTGCAGGGGGTGAGGGGCATGCCGCGCATTCATGTCGAGAATTAACAGCGCCCCGCTGGAGGGGACAGGACAGCGCAGCGCAGAGCGAGGCCGGGCGGGGGCGCTGCTTCTCCGGAAGGATTTGGAAATGAGGGTGGCGAGGGAATGCGAGTCGAGCCCTGGTGGGCGCGGCGGGGTGCGGCGGGGCGGGGTGGGGCGGGGTGGGGCGGGGCGGGGGGCGTTCGCAGCGGTATGGCCCAATCCGTCGCCCTTTTCCTGTGCCAGCTCGGTGCCAGCCGCCGATTTGAGCCCGGAAGTGCAGATCGACCGTGGAACAGCTCTTAGCTGCTGACCGGCCGCCGCCGCCCCATCTCGCCCCGCCCCTCCACGCCACGACGCCCCGCTGGAGATTCCTATCCGGAGCCGCGTGACCGGGAAATGAAAGAGAGAAAAAAATTGGCACAAGCGCAGGGAAACAAAATCCAAGTGCGAATTTACTGCAAATATTTTTATTATTTAAAACTCGGTAGGCGCACGTGGTCCAAGTGTAGGGCTGCGGCACTTCCACACGGTAGAAACGAGTAGAGTTGGAATCCCAGTGAATTTCCTGGAAAAAAGTAGTTTTTCCCAGGAGTTGTCTGGAAAACCCAGGACATCCACTGGGAAAGATGATAACTCCTGGGAATGTGCAAATTCCCCTGGGAAACCCAGAACTCGCTTTTGTCGTACATATAGCAATCTACACAACCGTACCAAACTAAAATTTTGCAAGATTTATCTTTTTATATTGGCGAGCTAGCCGGGCCGGGAAACCATCCCACCATGCTTGGGTCAGCCCGAAGGTCCACCCTGCAGTGAAAACTTTTCGCTGAGCTACTTAGGTTTTCATTTTGATATTATTGATCTAGATTTACCTCAGGAAAAATTCAAAACAAAAATAGAAAAGAAAGTGAATAAGCAGAATGAGTCGTGGACTGGTCCTGCGCGCTGCAGCAGCACACCGGCAGATAATGACGCACCTGCAGCTGTCACCACCTGGTAGAGCCACCTGCAGGTGTACGCGCTAGGCGCCGCGCCCCACGGCGCCACAACAGTGCAGCAGGGTGCTGCATCTTGACCTGGTCTCGGGCCAGAAGAAGAAAGTCGACCATATCCGCCCCCCTCTTCCCTCCCTCTCTCTCTCTCTCTCTCTCTCTCTCTCTCTCTCTCTCTCTCTCTCTCTCCCCCTCTCTCTCTCTGCCTGGAACGTTGAAAACGATAAAGAAAGTGTTGGCAGCCGTTTTTTTCCTCGTCCGTCGCGGCGATGACTCATGACTCATGACCCAAACGCGGTCAGCATTCTCGAGGCCGCGGCGGAGAGGGAGGCGGTAGCTGCAGTTATCAGACGCCCCCCATCGCCCAAACAACTCAATAACAGGTCCGGGCCGAGCGGCAGACACAGCGGCGGCGCGCGGCGCGCGGCGCGCCGGCCAGCCGCCACGCAAATCACCCGATCAACGCTAACTCCACGAAATGACAGGTTTTAGGCCCCCCAGCGCAGTTGATTTCGATGGCTGGATCTTGATATGCTCGACGGTGGCTGCCGTTGGTTCCTCCCCCCCCCCCCCCTGCTCTCCCCGCAAGCGCTGAGGAGGTGAGAACTGCCCCCGCGGAGCAGAGAGGCTACAACCTCACGGAGAACGTGCAAGTCACCAGTGACTCGCAGGGACGAGGCGGGACGGGCCGCCCCCGACCCGACCTGCTGTACCTGACGGGCGCGGGGCTACCAACTGCGAGAGGGGGAAAAAAAGTACTGTGAAACCTAGCCTATAATTTGTGAGCTTTGGTTTGTTTCTTTTATAAGTTTCATTGGATCAGAGCATGACCCGCCTACGAACACAGCGTTCTGATTGCGATACTTACTATGGCGTCTCGCATACGACCAGAAGCTTCCGGAGGCTGTTTAGACATAAAGCATTTATTCGAAATAAACGCTCTACAAATATGATTTGGTCAGCGGTCGATGTCTCCCCACAGCCCCCGGAGACCTACGCGCGGTTACCGTTACACTCTGAACATCCTGGTGGCAGCGGCAGAGGTCAAGAGAGAGGACTACTTGAGGCAGAGTGAGAGAGAGAGAGAGAGAGAGAGAGAGAGAGACAGACAGAGAGAGAGAGAGAGAGAGGGGTGGAGAGGCAACAGAGCGAGAAACGACGAACCACACACGTCATGTTCCCTTATGAACGGCCAAATTATAATAATAATAATCGCCATCGGATTAGAATTGGATTCCGATAAAATAAGTCTATCACTGATTGGACTCTCTCTCTCTCTCTCTCTCTCTCTCTCTCTCTCTCTCTCTCTCTCTCTCTCTCTCTCTCTCTCTCTCGAGGGAGGTAGGCACGCGTGCAGGGCGGGGCGGGGCGGCGCCCGCCGGTAGCGCCTTTGTCTCGGAGCGTGACAAGGTGTCCCAGCCCCCGGGCTTCTATCGAGATATATCGATCCCAGATCGATCTCCTGTGACCGATGTGGAATGCACAACCACCATAGCACCGCAGGCGGTCCCGGTCACCCGAGTTCAACCGCCTCCCTGCGCGTCCTGCGGCCTAGGTCTCCTCGCGACGACGGCCTTACCCGACTGGGGCATCAATTCCAAATTTTCACAAGAAATAAAAAATTACAAGCGAAAATGAGATGGAGAAATATAAATGAATATAAATGAAATTGTTGCAGCAATAAAATCCTAAATAACTCAGGAACACTAAGTTTCAAAGCGTAGGTGGGCTGGGCGGGCAGTTCGAGAGGGCGTTGACTCAACCATACTGCACAGCACAGCAGCATGATGCTCACACCCGCGGATTTGGCCAAATATGAGAGAGAGGGAGAGAGAGGGAGAGAGAGGGGGGGGGGGAGCTTTACGAGAGGGTTGGATGGGAGGTGGGGGCGGGAGGGGGTACCTCATCACGTGTGCTGAGTCAGCGAATCACCGCGGCCGGCCAGCAGCAGGGCCGAGCGTGTGGGGCTGGGAAGGGGAGGGGGGGGGGGTCTGGTCGGGTGGTGCTCTGGACTGGATGGGCCCCGTGCCGCCGCTATCCTCCAGGTCACACATGTCTGCGTCCAAGCTCCTCATCTTTGACTTTGGTTCGTGTCTTATTTTATTTTTTTATTTCACATTTTGGGAGCGCTAGGCCCTAGAGTCAGCGGCCCGCCCCCACCTCACCCCATCCACAGCCCCTGCTCCACCACCACCAACCCGCGCGCGCCACTCCCAACTCCAAAAATATTTTTACTCTCATCACCGCCGTCGACACCATCATTGTGGTTATCTTTTCATTAGTCGTTTATGTTGACTTAGCCGTCTCGCTGTCAGTCACCCCGGACGCTGCTGCAGGCCGCGCGGCCCCAATATCGTGTCATTTAACGCCAACGCCGCTGACGGACGCGCAACTTGAAATAATCATGTTATTATTTTTCTCCATCATAAGGTGAAAACACTCGAGTAGTTAATACTGCGTTGTAAATCTTTTAAGTTTAGTACCTCTTTGTCTTATCGTTCTTGTTTTCAACCTCAACAAGATGTTTCATTCGAAAAATAAAATATATGAAGACTTGTGTCCTTTTTTTTTTTCGAAGAAATTTAATTTTAGGCTCAGACTCACACGGTTTATTAATGAAATGTCTGACTTTTTGGGAGTGCTTTGAGAAACTCCCAGTAGAAAATTCCTCAAATTTTGAGGAAGTTTCATCAAAAAGTGAGTAAATTTCCCTAATTTTAAAATGAAAAACTATGCAAATCTCAGGTGTTTCCCTCAAAATCACTGAGTTTCTCAGAGTTTTTGATATGCTTTATCAAAAAACCAGACATTTGTATTACCGCGAGTAAGTTTCGACTTCACCCATAGTAAGGGTAAAAACACACACGTAGTTAACAGTTGTGTGCACGCGGCGCTCTAGGGGCCCGGGCCGCGCAGGAGGGGCTTAACGGGCGCAGAAGTGGCGCGGAGCGCACCGGACTGTCATTACGTGTAATTGGTCGAGCAGATGGTATCTCTCTCGCCCCTGTCGCTTCGAATCTGCCGCCGCGGCTGGCCTGGCCCCGCACCGCCGCGGCATATCCAGAGTGGAAAAAGCTGACCCCCCCCTCCCCCCCCCCCCATGGTCGTGCCCCCCACGGGGCCTCCGCCGCGAGCGGCTGTCAGCCTTGTTGACCGACAGATTCGCGCCGAGCTACCGCCGCGCCGCCTCAGCCAGACGGCCGGCCATCTGACAAGTGCCTGACACGCAGTCGCACGCTTTCACATAAAATCGCGGCGCCCGCAGAACAGCCTCTGATTTAAATCTCCCTTTTAAAACGGCAAAGTAAAAAAGTCGGGTACAAAAGTATGAAAGGAAGAAGTAGGAGGAAACAGGAACTGGAGGTAAAATGTGGAGCGCCCCGCGCAGAGCAGTGGAGAAGAAGCAGCCTGCACACCCAGAAAAGCGTGTTCTTGATGCCAGTGCAGTGCGCTTGATTTTTCGTGAAAAATTTAGTCGAGCAAAATGCACTTGTTTTGAGAAAAAAATTTCTCGTTACAATCCCAATGTTCAGAAAACAAGCGCATTTTCGTCGACTAAATCAAGTACACGAAAAATCGATAGCACGGCTCTTTTGGTTGCACCGGTAAACCGCGTGTGCAAATAGGAAATCGTTACACCTGGAAGTGAGCAACATTCTCACTGTTGAGTTTCCAGAGTGCATCTAAAGGTGTGTGAGTGTGTGTGTGTGTGCCGATGATTTGTAGAAATAATGAAGTACGCTACAGTTCAGTACTAAAGGTGCTGTTTAAGACGCCACAATGGAGACCAGGGAGCACAGGGTGGGAGGAGGACGTTTGATGTGACGGGCCGGGGTGCTAGGTTATGGGCCCAGACGGACGGCCGCCGGTCCCGGCCTCGACTGAATACCCCGGAGCCGGTAAGTCTAATGATGACAGGTTGTCCCACTACAGACCAGCACCCCGCTACGCCCCGCCACGCCACGCCCCGCCCCGCCCCACCCCGCCCCGCCCCGCCCCGCCACGCCACGCCCCACACACACACGTCTCAAGGAGACCCCAATGAGGCCTCATCAGCCCCATCTCGGAATGCAGCGAGTGCAGGCATGGGGCCCGCGCCGGCCCGCCCCGCCGCCAGCCACCTGAGACGTCGTGCCGTATTGAGAGGCGAGGGGGCAGAGCGGAAGGTCAGGAATGCGTTTTCATTAATTGTCGTTATATGCCATTTTTTATGACATTCGACCGACATAGACATAAAAATGAAACATAAGTTGCGCGGATTTTTTTTCTTAAGTGATGGCTCATCTGCGTGAACCGAGGGGGTATTCGCACTCACAAAATCTGTGACCCGACTATTATGCGTATTACGCTTCGCAATTGTACAAATTGAGCCAAAAACAGGCAAAACAGCCCAAAACGATGCAAAAACAAGGAAAATTTTTGCTATTACGCTCCTATTACGCGTCTATTTCGGAGACTATTACGCCTTTATTACGGATAGAGTGACCCGACTATTACGAGAGTGCATACCCCCTCGGCGTGAACTGTTATTTGGAAAAGAACACGCATCTCACCCTATCCTAACCGATTTCCAAGACAGTTTAACAGAAATGCTGGGATGTGCTCGCGGAGTGCCGTATGACAGTGGTGGCTGCGGGCGACACCGGGGGGTAAAAAAAATAAAAAAAAGAGCAGCAACAAAAAACGGAGGGAGTAAAGCCTGTGGCTTGTGGTTGCGCTGCGAGGCGTGGCGTAGCGTAGCGGCACAGGTCACGTTTGTATGATGATGATCGCAATAAAAGTATGGCGGTTGTAAAGCCGCTGCAAGGGGGAGAGGGGCAAAAGACATACGTGCTAGCATTACGGCCCTTTGCGACACAAGGGCCAGCAGCCCGCACCGCGGGCCTGCCCTGCCCTGCCCTGCCCCGCCCCGCCTGCGAGCACAACAGGTTGGGGACGAATATATTCGAGGTGCTCGGCTCGACTCGGCCTCTGCGCCCCGCTGCGCGCAGAGACGCCCGCCCGGATGTATGGAAAATAGAGGTCTACTTAGAAAGAATTTAAAGATGGTTTGGGGCCAAACCAAGTTTCAGGTAATCGAAAAGAAGACAACAACGAAAGGAAAGGGAAAAAAAAAATCAGCAAAGTTCAAGCACATTCACAATAGGTCAAGAAAATTAAGAAAATGTCGAGATAATTTAGAAAATTTCAAGAAAACTCGTGAAAATTAGAGAAACATTTAGTCAAGAAAATAAGGAAAATGTCAGAAAAATTAAAAAAAAGTTTTAATTAAAATTTCTTATTTGGTACACCGAATTTTAGAGTTGCTGTCCCCCACGGAGAGGGTTGGATGCGAGCGGGAGTATAGCGCGACTCTGTCGTCAGGAGGAAAAAGGGGGGGGGGATGGGAAGAGGGTGCCGCTCCTGTCTTGGTGACAAATTTAGGGCCTCCACGGTCATCTCGGAGGTGTGCGTGTGACGGGCCCGGCCCGCGGGGCTAATCTCCGTGGACGCATGCGGCTCGGGGTCGGCACCGGGGCACGGGGCGGCACCGGGGGCGAAGGGAAGACGGCGGTGCCGCGCGGCGCTGGCCCGGACCCGACGTGCCCCCGGCGTGTCGCCCGGGACACCAAGGCCCCCGCCAAGCTCAGGGCCGGGGTCAGCGGCACGCCCCGCCGACCGGCGCCCCCCTATTTTGGTCACGGAGTCACGGAGACGCAGGAAAAAAAAAAAGAAAAGAGAATGGGGGGTGACACGCGTGCTCAGCGGTGGTGCGGCAGGCCTTGTTTCTTTTATTTCTTTTTCTTTTCCCCCCTTTCCTGAACGACGCGACGACTGTAGTTTACGAAATGATCGCGCGGCGAAATCCTACGGTCGTCGAGGGACGGACGGCGCGCGAGACTAAAACCCTTCACTTAGAAGCGCGTCAGTCTCTCCATATCAACATTGTTAAAACTCGGAGGGCGCGGTCATTCGAAACACAAACACACGAGCACCGAGTTATTGCAATAAATCTGTACAAATGTTTGGGCAGATTCTGAGGTGCTGGTGGGTGGCGGGGGAGGCGTTTTCTGCCTTCACTCTGACCTAAAAATGTGGAACAAAAGGATCCAGGGGTCACAGAAGGGGTGGAGGCCAGACAAATGTGCGGTTGTCGCCTCCCTTCACGCTGTAAGATGGACGGCGACCCTGCTTCCCTCTCCTTCCCTTTCCTCCGTCGACCTACACTTTTTCCTGTCATAAATCGGCCCTCTCTCTCCCTCCCGCAAGCTCTCTTACCCCCCCTCTCCCCCCTTTTCTCTCTCTCTCCGCTGCGTGGGGCGTCCGTCGTCGAGCGGGAGGGTTGGCGCTGGCGCGGTGGTGCGCTGCTTGCTTTAGGAGGAAATCGTAATGGGGCTCACAAATCTTGCGCCGTATGTCACCTGTTCAACCCCGTGCCCCGGGCCGGGCCCGGGCTGTCTCAGGGCGGCGGGGCGGGGCGGGGCGGGGCGGGGCGGGGCGGGGCGGGGCGCGTCCGCGGGGCGTTCAACAAACAGACACGCTAGCCCACCCGGGAACAGAGAAATAATAGGAAATGCGGATTATTATGCTACCTGTACAGTTTCTCTTCTAAACGCACTGAAAGCAAGTTGTGGCCGGTGAGACGCCCCCCTGCCAGTTGACCAGCAGATGCTGCATAGTTTGCATGGTAAGCTGCTCTGTAGATCTGGCTGATGTAATACATGACAGTTTAAACTGCAAGACTTTTCAGTTTCGCGGTCTTGACTGCAAAGCTTTTTTGTTTTGCGGTTTGAACGACAAAACTTTTACAACTGCAATCGGAAAGAAAATTTTTGCAGTCAAAACTGCAAAACTGAAAAGTTTTGCATTTTCTACTGTAATGCTAGAGATTTGCACTTTAAACTGTCATGAAGCACTGCAGAGTTATTGTGTGTTGCGATGCAACACACTTCGCTACAAGAGAGCTGAACAGAATGCTCGGAAATGTACTGAAACGAAATTATAAACTTGAACTTTGCAAGAAAAAAGGTTTCTATTGAAAAATAGTAATATATATAAAAAAAACTTTTCTACATAGTGCATAAGCTTGCCCCTGATGGAAAAAAAATGGCGAGCAGCTGCAGCCAGCCCCGCCCGCCCCGCCCGCCACGCTCGCTGCACTAACGCCCCTGCCGCTGGTGCAGCCGCGCCGGGCCCCATTGTGGCTCATCAACATATTGGTCATTACCATGCCTAGCATGCCATTCCCGGGCGTACACTACCCCCGCGCCGTCCCCTCTGCACAATGCATATCGCGTCGAGTTTCAGTCGCACTGTGTGTGTGTGTGTGTGCGTACATGAGAGAGAGATTTTGTGTGTGTTCGAGAGAGAGAGAGAGAGAGAGAGAGAGAGAGAGAGAGAGAGAGAGAGAGAGAGAGAGAGAGAGAGAGAGACAGAGAGAGAGAAAGAGAGAGTGTTTTACCGCGTGGGTCTGCTGGTGATAGCGGTCTGCTGATGAGGATAGGTAAACACTATTACACATGAAACGATTTACAAAAATCTATACTTTTTCAATTAAACTTCAGGTTATTGTTTTGGGAATTAAAGTGGAAAAGAGAGAGAGGGAGAGATGGGGAGAGGGAGGGGGGAGGGAGAGAGAGGGGAGAGGGAAAGAGAGAGAGAGAGAGAGAGAGAGAGAGAGAGAGAGAGAGAGAGAGAGAGAGAGAGAGAGAGAGAGTGAGAGAGAGAGAGAGAGAGAGAGTGAGAGCGGGTAACAAAAAGTGAGTTGCAGGCGCGCTATGGGATCCCCCACGGTGGGGTCGGTGGCGCAATGCCCGCGGGCCGGGCCGGGCCTGGCCGGGCCACGCGAGGAGAGATGACGGGCGGCGACCGGCGTTCGGCGGCTGCCCCTTCCCTGTCCCGTTCCGTCCCGCTCCCACATTTGCATATCGGCACACTCCTCGCCCATCTCTCTCTCTCTCTCTCTCTCTCTCTCTCTCCCTCCCTTGCGCAAGATCACCTTCCCTCGGGGTGAGCGCGGGGGCGGGGTGTCCAGGCAGCCGCCGCAGCACCCGCCCGCCACCACCCTCGGGGGCAAATAGATTTGATGAGATGAAAATAACAGGCAGCAGATTGACTCGGCTGTGATTGCGTCACACACGAGTCAGCAAGCTCTCGGGCTCGAAAATCCGATTGCGTCGAGCGCGGGCGGGGCGGGGCGGGGCGGGGCGGGGCGGGGCGGGGCGGGGCGTGCCCAGTGAACTCCGGCGCACTCGAGCTGCGAGCCTTGGGCGTCTTGTATTTCAAGCACGTCAACCTAACCGAGTTAACCAGTTAGTTGGAGCCTACTGTCGGCTAGCGAGGCGCGGCGTGGCGTGGCGTGGCGGGGACCAGTGAGGAAGTACTAAGCGAATGTATAAACAGCAGCAACTCGGCTGGGCTCGTCCGGCTGGTCGGGCGCAGTCCACAGCCCCGGAGCCACCCGGAGCGAACCAGGCGAGCAGACCCGGAGCGACCCTGCACAGCCCCGGAGCGGCCGCTGAGTAGCCCCTGCGATCCTGCGGAGCGATCCCGGAGCGATCCCGAAGCAGCAGCCGTCGAGCAGCCACAAAGTAGAACCGGAACGACCCCGGAGCAAAAACAGCAGCCCCTGCGAGATCCGGAGCAGACCCGAAGCGGCCCCGCCGAAGCAGCGGCCTCGAGGGGTCGACCACTTAGATATTCCATGTACACATTGAAAAATATTCCAATAATATTCCAAACATTCCAAAAATATTCCAGATATTCCAACATATTCCAGATATTCTAAAATATTCCAAATATTCAAAAAATATTCCAAGTTTTCCAAATATTCCGAATATTCCAGACATATTACAGCAATATTCCACATATTCCCGCTCCAAATACTCCGATTTTCCGGATTCTATTTAATCCAATAAAAAGGGTCACAAACAATACTTTACAGATTTAATCAATTTTTTTTTGAATTTTCTGTGCAATGGAAAGGGTGGCGTGAAAACATAGAAAATTTTTGCGGCAGTAAACCTCCCGAAGGAGGTTGCGGTTCCCGCCAGGCACAGGGCTTTAACCCCCTGTGGCAGCCAACTGCTTCGGTGTTCCATGGGAACCGGCGCTTTGCTGACTGCGATCCTATCGCGCAATTCGACAGATTTGATCCCCGTACCACCATTGGCCTACCCCTAGAGGTACGAGCGGTGTCAAGGGCGTTAGACTTCCTGATCCCAGTTTCAGAGGCCTTACCTCAGAGGGGTACGCGGGATTCGAACCCACAACCCCGAGTGCCGACACGTAGCCAGAACAGGAAGCGACCCAACGCCCAGAGCCACCGAGCCAACGGCGGTGAGACGTGTTTTACTTGTATTTGACCTGCCATCCAGCTGCGGGCAAAGGGAACGTCAAGCGCGAAAAACACTTTCCCGAGTGGGAGTCGAACTTCGGACCACTCAGTTCGGTGTTGCGCGCTCTACCAACTGAGCCACGACGCCACGATAACTGTACCGTGCGACGGGTTCGAGCCGTATTTGCCGCATCCTGCAGCCTCCAGCCAGGAGGACAGGGCGAATACAACTCGAACCCGTCGCACTGTACAGTTATCGTGGCGTCGTGGCTCAGTTGGTAAAGCGCGCAACACCGAGCTGAGTGGTCCGAAGTTCGACTCCCACTCGGGAAAGTGTTTTTCGCGCTTGACATTCCCTTTGCCCGCAGCTGGATGGCAGGTCAAATACAAGTAAAACACGTCTCACCGCCGTTGGCTCGGTGGCTCTGGGCGTTGGGTCGCTTCCTGTTCTGGCTACGTGTCGGCACTCGGGGTTGTGGGTTCGAATCCCGCGTACCCCTCTGAGGTAAGGCCTCTGAAACTGGGATCAGGAAGTCTAACGCTCTTGACACCGCTCGTACCTCTAGGGGTAGGCCAATGGTGGTACGGGGATCAAATCTGTCGAATTGCGCGATAGGATCGCAGTCAGCAAAGCGCCGGTTCCCATGGAACACCGAAGCAGTTGGCTGCCACAGGGGGTAAAAGCCCTGTGCCTGGCGGGAACCGCAACCTCCTTCGGGAGGTTTACTGCCGCAAAAATTTTCCATGTTTTCACGCCACCCTTTCCATTGCACAGAAAAATGAAATAATAGATTAAATATTTCCCAAACTATTCCAACATATTCGCGATATTTCCAAAATATTCCACATATTCCAAAAAATATTCCAGATATTCCAAAAATATTCCAGATATTCCAAGTGGAATATATTCCATGTACACAAAAATTTCAAGTGGTCGACCCCTCGAGCGGCCCCTATAGTAGCCACTGCGATCTCGGAGCTCAGAGCGATCCCGGAGTAGCTGCCCTAGCTCCTATGAGCAGTTCCTGCACGCAAAAGATACTATTCGCATAAGATATTATTCTCATTAAAAAATAATAATAAAAAAAAACTGCAATGGCAGGTGTAATAATTTTTTAGCTATACACGGGCACGGACAATTTTTAAGCTACCGCAATTTATTTTTCCGCTGTAAAAAGTTTTTAGCCGCACTGCTGCTAGTTTTTCACATCTGATTTTTTAGGTCAGCGATTTTTTTCCCGTGTGCAGTCCCGGAGCGATCCCGGAGCGATTCCGGAGCGACCCCGGAGCAGTCGCTTCGAGCAGCTCCGGAGCAGCCGCCGCCAGTTGGTTTAGACTGCGGAATGAGCTGCACAAATAATGCAATGGGGCTCGACGCGGAGGGGACGACGTGCAGGGCCAAACTCGCGAGAACGGAGACCTGAAACCGTCAGTCGAAAATGTGATACACGTTAACAGGAGCAAAACTACACTGTCAGCACCCCCTCCCCCCCCCCCAAAAAAAAAACAGTGTTTGGTACGGTAAAATATAATTAACACTTTGCCTTTTCAGCCTGTACCTGATCGAGTACGGTCATTGAAGTACGATTCACGAAGTACGGTCTTTGAAGTACGATTCACGATTATTTTTACCATGGCGTCTTACGGGGGCTAAAATGAATGAGGTACGGTGATGCTGTACCTTGCCCAACACAGTTTTCCGTACACAGTCCTGCACTTTGGTACAGGATTTTTGACAGTGTATAAACCAGCAGTAAATAGCTATATCAGGTGACATAAAACAGAGGTCGTTTGTTTGCAGGGTAGGCGGGTCGCAGGGTCCGTGGGGAGCCCCGTCCATCCTCGGCGAGCGTTGCCCAGCGGAGCCCCGGCGGAGCGCCGCCCGGTCCGGAAGTAAATCTGTCACTGCGACTCTCCCCCGCTAATCCATTACCCCACGCCACGCCACGCCACGCCACCAGCGTGTCGGGGCCATGCTGTGTGTTTCGCGACTCGCTTCCGAAACGGACCTCAATCCATATATTCGTTGCTCCAGCCAACCCCCTCTTTCCGCCACCACACGCCGTGGAGAGCAAGAGCACACGATAAAGAGGGAGGGAGGGAGGTGGCGGGAGGGAAAGGAAAGGAGATAGTGAGAGGGAAGAGAGACGGTGGGCGAGCAGTGAGGGAGAGAAAAGAGAGGAGAGAGAGAGAGAGAGGAGTAAGGGATGAGATACACGGAGCGAGGGGAGGGAGAGCGAGGGATGGAGCGATACACCTGGAGAGGCGGAGAGAGAGAGATTGTTGAAGGGAGGGAGAGGAAAAGGGGGGGGGGGGGAGAGTACGGAGAGCATCAAGGTACGGTCACGAACAGTCCTGAAGGTCACCGTGCGCGCGAGTACACCGGGGTCGCAGGGAGGACATGGATGCCAGGGCCGACAACACTGAGGGCACAGGGCATGCCATGGGAAGGGCGGCTGAACACGGAAAGGTCCACCCAACATCCTCGCTCTACACCGCAAAATTAAAAAGAGAGAGCGAGCAATATTTTGTATGGTATAGAGGGGAGGGTGAGTACATGGGAGAGGACTTTCACAAAAATCGAAATACAGACCCGATATTGGCTTCATATAAGGTCAACCCAATGAGTGCAGAAAAAAAGGGCATATTTCATGGGACAGCGGTCGGCGAGGAGCGGCTCTGGCTATTTGTCACCCGCAGCGCGCTGGTCCCCATATCCGCCCATCGTCCAGCACACAGCTCGCATCTCGGCCCCAGCACACCGCCCCCCGGTGCAACTTCATTATCAAAACAGCACTGCTTTAAAAAAAAAAAAAATAATGTGTGTGTTTGCAGAGGAGGGAGAGCAACGAAGAAAAAATTGTGAGCAGGGGTATGTGTCAAGAACACAGAGAAAAATTATAGAAGTGATTTTTGATAAACCCACCGAAAGTCTTTTTTTCCCCCTTGCCTTCTTACTTTTCCGCTGAAAATGGAGAGTCTTTTACAGTGCCAAACGCTCGAATTTGCACGAGTATACGCGCTGCGTGCTTGAGCAAGAGGTTGGCTAACCTGAGCTTTTCCTCTCCAGGGGCCTGAGGCTCTGCACCCCGGCGCCCCGCCCCGCCCCGCCGGGCCCTCCCAGGCCGCAGCGCGTTCCGCTCAATCTGATTCATCATACATTTTTAAATTTCCATCACGGTGCTGAATCGCTTCTCAGGCCGAGCTGGCGAGGGGAGGGGGTTGTGAGGGTGACGAGAGGGGGTTGGGGGTGAAGGGGGCAGGGAGTGGGTTGCACACTCCAGCAACCCCCTTCACCCCCCTCACCCCACTCCACCCCTGCCTCAAAAACCAACTCCCCTCCGCCCTACCCGCACAAGTCCCGGCTAAAATCAATCCACCCGCGGGCGCGGGCTGCTGGTCGGTCAGTAGGGGCGGCCACCACTACTTTTGCAAGACCAACGAGTCCATCATATACACAGCTAAATAAAACATAAAACGTCGAGAACTACGGGCAGTCCCCGAGGAGGCCTAATAATTGACTCGGACTATATATAGCCTAAAAGAAAAAGCCAGAAAGACACTGTGAAAAAATATCTTTGTAGCTTTACTATAAATTTTGTAAATCGTGATTTACGAAATAAGTTGTAAATTTACGACGGACCTTTTTTGCACGTGAATGAATTTCAAGCCGATATGTAGTGCTTGTAATTTTACGATTTGCAATTGTAATTTTACAACTGCACTTCGTGGAAAATTTTCCCGTAAACTTACGACTATTTTTCACAGTGTCAGAGCGAAACAAACCAACGATAGGGAAACAGCCGGTCGATTCTGTGCGAGAATCTCCGACGATAAGAGGAGATAGCGGTCAGGGCCGAAAAAGCAGAGAGAGGTTTGGTCCTCCAGCCCGCCCCGCCCCGCCCCGCCCCGCCCCGCCCCGCCCCGCCCCGCCACACCACGCTGCAGTGCCTGCCCGGGGCGGGGCGCCTGCGCGCGCGGGCCAATGTTGGCTCTGCCTGTGTCGAGTGTTTGAGTGTGTTAATGAGCCGCACAGTGTTTACAGGGCCCGCCCCCGCCCCGCCCCGCCATGCAGGAACAGCTCAACGGCCAAAAATGGGATGGAATTCGGACTAATTGGAAGAGGCAAATATGCTAGTGAGATCATTTTTATAGAAGTTTCCACGCGCCCAGTACTGCGGACTCCTGCGAGGTTGGGTCAGAGTCATCGTGTGGACTGCGGGTAAGTGAATGGCTATCGTTGTTTCCAGTTTTCAAATCGGACTTACGTCCGCTATGAGGTGAATATGGAAGAAAAAGTACCAAAAAAAAGCCGTTAACATTAAAATTCTTACGCTGGACCCCGCGTATGCGCCGGCAGCCAAGGCCGAAAACTTTTTCAGTGAAAATTAGTCCCAGTTTGTACAGGAAACTCCCGCCGAGTGCGAGCGCTGTAACTGGAGTGGACCAAAGAGAACGCAGGGGCTTCGGGCCACCAGCCACCGCCGCCACCCCGATGGCGCGCGGCACCAGCGTCGCCTAATATTTACCCGCCAACAATTACAGCTCGATCATTTATGCATGGCCTTCTACTTGAAGTAACGTGTGTTGGGAAGGGGGAGTCGGTACTGCAGCGAGTGGGACTTCTGCGCCCCCGAGGGAGTGGAAAGGGGGGGGGGAGGTTGAGGTGCGGGAGGGAGGGAGGGAGGGAGGGAGGGAGGGAGGGAGGGAGGGAGGGAGGGAGGGAGGGAGGGAGAGGCGGGTGAGCGCTGGAGAAGGGCTGGGAAGGACAGATATCACTTAAGACCCATGACTTGTCACTTGTCACGCCCAGCTGTGCGTTTATAAGAAATAAAAAATAAAATTACAGAAAATTATAATCAGCATATATATATATATATATATATATATATATATATATATATATATATATATATATATATATATATATATATATATATATATATATATATATATAAGAGGTCACAGTGAGCTATAGATTGTCCGTTGCGTATTCATTATGAACCAGGTTGGACGGGGACCGTGGCCAGGCAGGGTCCAAGGCTGTGGGCCATTGTTTCAAACCCCTTGGCTCTTATTAGCAGGCTCCTTGCACCCACCACGACCCCCACGACCCTTGAGGAGCCGGTCCGGCCCGGTCCGGTCCGGTCGGGGCGTCGCGACGCGGCGGCGGCGGAGTGGGAGCGTCGCGACGCTCGGGGAGGAAACCGTCGCCGACCCGCCTCGCCCCGCCACGCCCCGCCTCGCCCCGCCCCGCCCCGCTCGGTACCGGCAGCTCCAGGAAGGAAGCTGTGGGAACCGGCGGGCGAATGCAGCTCCTCAGCAAGGCTCCACCGGGCAGCCCGCCCGCCCTAGCCCACCCTGCCCAGCCCCACCCCGCCTCTGATGACGAGGTCGGTATGCATGCATACACGCTCTTACAGCAGGAGCAGGGTTCTAGTGCGAAAAAGGCGTTAACTCCCTTCCGAGGCGAGGGGGACACAACACTCTAAAATTTGGTGTTTGTGAGTTTTTGTGTTTATTCGTGTTTGTGAGTTTTTGTGAGTTTTCGTGTTTCTGAGATTTTGTGACTTTTCGTGTGTGAGTTTTTATGAATTTTCGTGAGTTTTTGTAAATTTGTAGAGAATTTTTGTTAATTTTCACTTAAATTTAACCAATGTTTGTGAATTTTCCTTAATTTTGCTGGCTCTTTTCCTGAAAATTTCTGAATATTCCGTGCATTTTTTTGAATTTTTCTGTGAAATTTTCTAATATTTTCTAAATTTGCCTGAATTCCGACGTGTACAAAACAGTTCTTTCCCCTCGTTCCGAAGTCCATGTTATTTCGTCTATAACCAAAACTGATGTGGAAGTGTTTACACGCTTCTGAAAGCTGATGCAGTCTGTCAACGAAACTCGTTATACAGAGTGTTCTCTCTCAAGAAGGTGGAAAGCCATGGCAACCACACGCATGACAGGTTAGTTTAGGGATGACAACACTTTCACTAAACTATTGCGACTATGATGGCCGGCCGAATCACAGGACAGGACTTATCACATATCATGCCGAACTACCAATTCAATATCGGTATTTAAACTTCCAGTTTTTATCGATGGATACTCTCGCATGGCTACACACAAAAAGAAGACGATATTTTGGCACAAATGGGGCTACGTAAAATTCGAGAGGATTGTCACATAAGCCGCAGTAAATCCTAGGGCGCGAGCTTCCGGTGTTCCATTTAATTCTTTTTTCTTTCTTTTTTTTCAAGGCGACCATGGATTTGAACAGAGACGAGGTTCTCACGGACCGCAGTCCGTTAGCCTGTGTGAGAACGTGGTCCAGCCCAGGTATCGCAGACCGGTGCGGTAAGCAGAGAAAAAAAAAGTAATTAAAATTCAAGACAAGGCCCGTAGGAAACCTCTTTGTCAATGTCAATTTATTAGACAGTTTTATTACGCTGGGAAGGTGAGAGAGAGAGAGAGAGAGAGAGAGAGAGAGAGAGAGAGAGAGAGAGAGAGAGAGAGAGAGAGAGAGAGAGAGAGAGAGAGAGAGAGAAGGAGAGAGACGGGGAGGAGGTCGTCTTGCTCTCTTTTGCGTCTCTAAAACAAAAGAGGAAAACTTTGGAGGCAACTTATCCACCATGTTACGTGCGCGGGGCCCACAATGGCGGCGGACTGGATGGCATTGGTTAAAACAAAGGAGGGGAGAAAAAGGAGGGAGAGAGGGGCGGGCGGGCGGGCGGGGCCGAGAGAGCGAGAGAGAGTGAGAGAGAGAGTGGGAGAGGGAGCGAGAGAGCGCGCGCACCCGCGCAACAAAAAGGAAAAGAAGAGAGGAGGGAAAGAGGAAAAAAATATGAAGCAGTGAGGAAGGAGCCGACGTTGCTGCACGCTCGGGGCGGCGTGAGGCGTGGCGGGGCGTGGCGGGGCGTGGCGGGGCGTGGCGGGGAGGGGCGGGGCGGGGCGGGGCGGAGCCGGGAGGGGCGGCAAGGGGCGGGGGTGGCGTAGGAGGGGGCCGGGCGGGGGAGGAGGGCCGACCGCTTGCGGCTGTTGTTTCTAGGGAAGCCGATTGGCGGAGCGCAGTGCCTGGCCCTCTGTGGCCCCCCCAGCCAGGCCACTACACCGCTTCCCCCTTTACACACAAATTCTTTCGGAACGGCCAGAAAGAGGGGAAAAATAAAAAGAAAAGGCAAAATAAAAACTTGAGCGCCAGCGTCGTGGGGCTGTAGCGGGTCGGTGGCGGTGGCGTCGCTGTTTCGGCAGGACAGCGCGACATGCGTGCGGAATGCGTTCACGTCCCTGACCTGTGTTTACGTTACACAGACAACAAAAGCATCGGTGCCGCGCCCGGCCCGGCCCCGCCCCGCCCCGCCCCGCCCCGCCCCGCCCCGCCCCGCCCCGCCCCGCCCCGCCCCGCCATACTCCTCCTGGGGCTGGCACGGGTTGGCACCGCCAGGTCGTACCGCCCCAGCAGAGCGCCCCGCCCCGCCCCGCCCCGCCCCGCCCACCGAACCCCTTTGTACCCGTACCTGGCACGGCGTGAATAGCGCCCCGTGCGACCCAGGCGCAGGCTTGTTGCTTTGCGTACCCCAATTTCTCATCGGTGGTATCTAGCTACTTTCCTGCAGGGCTCATCTCGATTTTTTTTTCGCAAAACGTTTCTTTCGCTTCTCTCTCTCTCTCTCTCTCTCTCTCTATGGCGGGATCTTCCGATTTCGTTTAGAGAGGAAGAGGATGACAGGATGCGACCAAGATCTCAGGTCTCCTGCCCGCCTCCACAGAGTACGTCTGTCTGTCTGTCTGTCTGTCTGTCTGGGCTCTCTCTCTCTCTCTCTCTCTCTCTCTCTGTCCTCGCCCTCTCTCTCTCTCTCTAATTTTCCTCTCTCGAGGGTAAAAAAGCAAGTGATATTTCTCTAATCTAGCCCGGGAGCTGGGCTTTCCCTCCGGCCCCCTGGGTCGAAGCGCCGCGCCGGCCCTAGGGGCTCTACCTCCCCGCCGCCGCACTACCAGAGCACTAAGCCTAATCCAGCTTATCCCCAAAGTAATTTTTGGGTCTTTTCAAAGAGAAAGGAGGAGGCAAGAGAGGGGGGGGGGAGGGGAGGAAGGGGTAGAAAAGGAGCGGGGATGGGATGGGACAGGAGCACCTCCCCCTCGGGGGCAAGCGCCGTTGAGCACTGCAACTATGTACTGGTGGCGATACGGCGTTTGATATGGAACAGGGGGGTGTTCCGCCTCGCCCCGCCCCGCCCAGCCCCACCACACCACGGCGCACGCGCGTGGCTCCGGCTCAATCTTCCAGGGGAGGACTCACGCGGCCGGAGAGGCGGCAGGGGCGGAACACGACGAGCTGGACGAGTGACGGGGGGGGGGTGACGCGAGGAGGGCGGGATGACGGGAGCGAAGAGGAGCCGCGCCGGCAGGGCTTTACCGCATCACGCCACCCCAAGGTTAAGGTTGCACATTTCATCAAAGGAATCCATCCCCTTTACGTCACCAATGCGCGCGAGTCGTACAGGGGAGGAGAGCGAGAAAGGGAGAGAGAGAGAGAGAGAGAGAGAGAGAGAGAGAGAGAGAGAGAGAGAGAGAGAGGGAGAGGGAGGGAGGGAGACGAGGGAGGGAGACGAGGGCAGAAGCGGGCGGAAGGGGAGGAGAGGAGAGAGAGAGAGAGAGAGAGAGAGAGAGAGAGAGAGAGAGAGAGAGAGAGAGAGAGAGAGAGAGAGAGAGAGAGAGTGAGGCGGTGGTGGTGGCGGTATTGAAGAGACCCGCATGTCGTCTCCTTTAATATGTGCCGGCCATGTAAAACCCCCTGACCGGCGGGGCGGCGCGCCGCAGCCCGTTTGATTGACATCCTGTCATGTGTCAGCGTTATTGGTCGGCCCCAGTCGGCCCCAGTCGGCCCGGCCGATCCCATTTCTCACTTCCGTTTATTGGCACATGGGCCACCACCCGTGCCGTGCCGTGCCGTGCGCCGAATACGGGAGCGAGTGCCGCGCATTTCAAGGGCGGCTGATATCGGTCAAGGGGCAGAACAGTCACAGCGCCAAGGAGCAGAGTGCCGGAGGGAGAGAGGGAGGGAGAGGTCCGGGCGGAAGGAAAGGGGAGAGACAGAGAGCGAATCAGATCGCGCGACGGGCCACCGAGCAAGGAGACTCCTAATTTGTACGCCCAAATAAAGACATCCCTGCTCGAAGCATTTTTTCCCGAACGTTTTTTCCTTTTTTTTTCGCTTTTACCTCCTTTTTCTCCTTCCTTCCCCCTATCCACTTCCCTTTATCTGCATCGCTTACTATCTCCTTCCGCGGGCGCGTCGCACCTCTCTGTTTGCACGTAATTCCAACCGGACCTCCTCCTTCTCTCTCTCTCTCCCTCTCTCTCTTTCTCTCTTTCTCTCTTTCTCTCTTTCTCTCTCTCTCTCTCTCTCTCTCTCTCTCTCTCTCTCTCTCTCTCTCTCTCTCTCTCTCTCTCTCTCTCTCTCTCTCTCTCTCTCTCTCTCTCCCCCCCCCCTCTCATCTCCTTCGCTGTTTTTTTCTTTATTTCTCGAAGAAGGTTCTTCTATTTCGTTTCTCAGCGATCTCTATCTGCGGCGCTTGTTGCACTCTGCCCTTTTAACGACAGTGGTACGTGCAAATTCTTCTGGTGTCCCTCGATTTGTCCCCCTAAAAAACTGAGAAAAATTCCAAAAAAGAAAGTCAGGGAGGGGAGAAAAGTACAAACTCTAGGCCTTTGTTTCTCCCACGATTCAGATTTTAGAGCGGGGTAAGAGAACACTGTGAAAATTAGTCGTAGGTTCACAAGCAATTTTCCCGCGGGGTGCGGAGTACAAACACAGATTGTACATACATAAAATTACAAGCAATAAGCGTATCGAACTAAGCTTAAACTAAAGCAAGAAGGGAGCTCTCGTCAATTTTTAAAAAATACACACTAAATGGAAAGGGACAGTTTTGTCCCAAGAAATGTTGCGTTTTTGTACACACCAATTCCTTTTGACAAATTTGTGTAATAGTTTGGGACGATTTGTAATATTTGGATGCAAATTGTCTTATTTTATTGGGACAATTTGTCCTAAGAAAATTATGTGTACAAAAACGCAACTTTTTTTTTAGACAAAATTGTCCTTTTTCATTTAGAGTGAATTTCGAAAGTCGTGGTTCGACAAAAATATATCGATGGTCAACTACGAATCCGCGCGATCACATGGTGGCCATGCCCATGGAGATGCGAGCGCTCCTTGTCCTTCCCCGCGCTGCGCTCGCGCGGAGCGCTCGCTGCGGCCTGGCCTGGCGGTGCCGTGCTGGTGGGGCCGAGCGAGCGAGCGAGCGCTGTACGGCGAGCGGCACGCGCGCGGATTGGTCGCGGCGCTCGGGTCACGTGACGGCCGCTAGATCAATAAGTGGCTGGTGGGCCCGCCGCCTCCGCCCGCCGCCGCCGCGCCCCCCTCGCCCGGCCCCGCTGTACTGCCGCTAGGCCCCACGGGCGCGCTGCAGAGGGAGGAGCCAAGGCAGCTACGCGCCGCCACCACGCCGCGCGGCCCCTCCCAGCTCAACCAGTCTCTGACATGGCAGCGCGCGGGCAGGACGCACGCAGCGAGCTCGGCCCGCCCGAGCGCTCGTGCGTCCCGCAGGGCCCGCGGGAGCTATCTCTCTCTCTCTCTCTCTCTCTCTCTCTCTCTCTCTCTCTCTCTCTCTCTCTCTCTCTCTCTCCCCCTCTCTCTCCCCCTCTCTCTCCCCCTCTCTCTCCCTCCCTCTCTTTCTCTCTCTCTCTCTCTCTCTCTCTCTCCCTCTCTCCCTCTCTCCCTGTCTCTCCCTCCCCTCTCTCTCCCCCCCCCTCTCTCTCTCTCTCCCTCTCCCGTAATATCACTCCAGTCTACCATCTACTAATAAACCGCTTCCTGTACAATTCCTCACTCTCTTTTCCACGGTACCTCTCGAAAACCATCTGCTTTAGAGAGTCCATTTCCAATTTTTATTATTACACTTTTTTGCTTGTTTTGCTTTTGTTTTCTTCGGCACAGCGAACAAGTATTGGAGGTACCGATGCGGGAAAAGGAATTTACATCAGCCTTCCCATAGCCTTCCTGACCCGAAGTGCACGAATTAGAGGGAATTTTTTTCTTACTTCTTTTTCAATCGCCACGTCGTTTCTTTCGGTCGGAAGGGCGGGCTGGCTGATGGGCCTCGACTCGCGGTTGCTGAGATCACCAAATCTTCCATTAGATCAGCAATCGACCCTTCAATTCATTGTTTGCTCAACGACACCAATTTTTCTCCCAAAAAATTACGTTTTTTGTCTGACTCTTTGGAAACAACACGAGCTTTTACACTCGGTGAAAGAGAGAGAGAGAGGGGGGTAGCTGTAATCGTGGCATGAACACTTTTTGGACAGGAGTTGAAATGAACACACTACTCGCGCAGCAACATAAATGCATATCTGCTACTAGGGACTCTATGGTCTTCACGTCGTTCTCAATGTGAGGTCCTTGGTGAGGTCACATTATTATTCCGCGTGAGGCTGGGGTGCTTTGAGGTGTACCCGGGGTTGAGGGAGGGAAAGAAGGGGATTTTCTGGCTCCCCCAGCGCCGCGCCCGTCCCCGGCGGTCGATGTACTTTGCTGCAGAAGGTGGCAACTTGGCGCACAAACGAGAGTTATGAGTTATACTTCAAGGCTTGCAGGAGCCATGGCTCGCACGGCAGTCAGACGAGAAAAAGTGGGGAGAGGCAAGAGCGGTGGGACCTAAGTACACGACACAGTTTGCAAGAGGAATAATGAGACACCAAGAAGTCAGAAGTAAATAGACCAGTCTAACCTTAAATCATACTTTACCAAAGAAGTACTGAAATACAAGATCCCTTTAGGAGACCGTTTGGCGTTTGGACGAAATTTTGTGGACACACTGGCTCTATGTCCGTAATTGTGGACAAATTTTCCATTGTCAAAATTGTTAGTGTAGCTGTGGACGTGCACAAAGTAGTCCACAGTTGTTTGCAAAAACTGTGCACGATTATTTGCTGTGAAAATCACAGAATTAAGCATCGCCGCTTCAAGACAAACAAGATGCTTGCAGAGAGCCGTAAGAAAGTTTTTTCTTCTTTTTTTTTCTGAAGTTGAAAATGAAGCAACCGGAAGAAGCCTTCCTCCATTTCATATAATAATTATTTCCAGGGTCGGCTCCCGGTCCAGGCCTGGACTCCCTGGGCGTACCACGCCGCACTATAAATCCAGGACCCTATCTCGCTTGTCCTGCGCGCGCGGCCAACGCACCTCGCTGGGGGAAAGGGAAGGGGGGGGGTAGGAAGGGGAAGAGGGGGGGAAGGACCAGCTAGCATACCGAGTGGCGCCCGGCGGGGAGCGGAAGGGGAGGGGGGGGGAGGAAGAGGCTAAGGTGGGAGGGCAGGGCGGGCGGGACGGAATGGCGGCGATAAAATATACACATTATCGAGTGTAATTGGCCGTTGAATCGAAGAAGGAAGAGGAGATGCTTTTATTCCGAGAGGGCGAGCAAGCGAGCCGGCCTCTCTCTCTCTCTCTCTCTCTCTCTCTCTCTCTCTCTTTCTCTCTCTCTCTCCTCTCTCTCTCTCTCTCTCTCTCTCTCTCTCTCCTCACCTCCCCCCAAGGCCCCACAAGCCCCCGCGCCCCGCCCGCGAAGCGCCAACAGTTTTATTTACTCAAGCAGAAAACCGTACTTTTCCCGGGAGGCGCAGCCCCGCGGCCCCGCGCCTCAGAGCGCGCGAGTAGGCTACTGCTCTGCGCCGCCCTGTACCGGCCAGGTCGGGGAGGGGGCAGGTGAGAGCGCAGAAAGGGTTCAGGGGGGCCACGGGTGGGCCTGCGCGGGCGCGGGTTTGTGCGCGCGCGCGCGTGTGTGTGTGTGTGTGTGTGGTCGGTAAAGGGATTAACAATTTACGTAATGGGAGCGGCATTACTCGACGGATTCCATGAGCGCATGGACCTGCTGCCGTGCTGTGTGTCTCTGTGTATGCGTGTGTCTGTGTATGTGTGCGCGCGCTTGCGTGTGTGTACACATACACTTTCAGCAAGTCGTGACCCCACGCTGCAAAAGAGAGAGAGAGAGAGAGAGAGAGAGAGAGAGAGAGAGAGAGAGAGAGAGAGAGAGAGAGAGAGAGAGAGATGAGGCGGTTTATTAAAGTATTTCCCTGTATTTCGCATATACCTTTTAACGTGGCGGTTCTAGGGTCTCCGTGGAACAGGTCCGCAACGAGAGCTCACGCCGCGAGTAAATGATTGAAACACCGGCGTCACAGCGGTGTCGCGGGCCTGCGGGAACTCTCGTGTACTGTGTATATATATACGACAGGACTCAGCGGGGCCGGGAGGGAGAGTGACAGAGAGAGGGAGAGAGGGAGAGAGGGAGAGAGGGACGGGGTGGGGAGTAGGGGGAAGGAGCCAGACCTGCGTTTCACCGACCTTTTGGAAAATTAAGGGGGTTTGGGGTTCCAACTGGGGTCCTTCCCCGGTGACAGCGGCAGCGCTGGTCCGTGAGGACGTGGCGCGGCGCGTAGAGACCAGAGGCCTTGGCTGGCCCGCCGACTGGATTCCAATCAATTCCCACCTCTCTCTCTCTCTCTCTCTCTCTCTCTCTCTCTCTCTCTCTCTCTCTCTCTCTCTCTCTCTCTCTCCCTCTCCCCCCCCCCTCCTCTCTTCCCACCTGCCCACGACTCATCTCATCCTCCTACTGGCACAATACTGGCAGAGCAGTGGCCCTGCTCGTAATTATCAAAGGGAAAGGAGGAGCACGGGCGTATGAGCGAGCGAGAGAGAGAGAGAGAGAGAGAGAGAGAGAGAGAGAGAGAGAGTAAGGGGTGGCGCTGACGGGGTGGTACGTGTGGGGAGGGGGAGAGAGAAGGGGGGAATGCGAGGAAGAGAGAGAAGCCAGCAAGAGAAAAGGGGTCGTGGAAAACAGATGAAGAAAATGGAGCAGAAGGAAGGTGAAGGTGAGGGGAACTCTCAAAGCTCAAATATTAGGAATCAAATATTCACACTTTATCGAGAATGATAGACGTTCTTCTCAGCAAGGAGGAAATAGAGAGAGAGAGAGAGAGAGAGAGAGAGAGAGAGAGAGAGAGAGAGAGAGAGAGAGAGAGAGAGAGAGAGAGAGAGAGAGAGAGAGAGAGAGAAGTGGTGAGAGGGAGGGCAGGAGGTTGGGAAAGAGAGAAAGAGAAAGAGAGGGGACGAGAAAATGAGAGAGACGGTGGCAGTGCGCACCTCGGTCTTTATTACCAATCACGAGGAAATTTCGCTTCAAAAGAAAATATGACGGAAGGAAGAGCGCAAAGAGAGAGGGAGAGGGGAGAGAGAGAGAGAGAGAGAGAGAGAGAGAGAGAGAGAGAGAGAGAGAAAGAGAGAGAGAGAGAGACAGAGAGAGAGAGAGACAGAGAGAGAGAGAGAGAGCGGAGGAAAAATGAGGAAAAAAGCTTGTTTGGAATTATTAGAGTGTTCGCGCTCCCAGTCGACCCCCTCCCCCCCTCCCCCCCTCCCTCGCGGCAGGCGCGGCGCGGCGCCGACCGGCCGCCGGGCGTAGCGATCCAACTTGAAATGGATTTTTGTGGAGGTGTTTCTCCCCCGAGAGCCAAGAATAGTAGGTAAGTGCCTTGCGAATGAGGCTTAAATCGGTCGAGAAAAGCAGCAGCAGCCACCGCTCCCCCTCCACCTCCCTCTGGTCCTGTCCCTCTCTTTCACTAAGCGATACCACTCCAGGGTCAGGGGGCTCCTTCACAGGTCTCCATTTCTCTGAAAGGGAGCTGCTGCTGATGCTGAAAAGTCGTCCAAGAAGGAGAGTCCCTATTTTTTATGGGAAAAATATCACCTGAAAAGTCGGGAGGGGGCGGGGGGTCTTTTGTCCGACCGGCAGACAGTATTAGCCAAGCAGGGGACACACTGCTTTAAAAAAAAAATTCCAGCGAAAAGAGCGGGAAATATTTTTGGAGGACCGGCAAAGGTACGTCGACATACAGCCCTCCTGGTTTCAATGCTGAGCCACACCACGCCACGCCACGGCGCGCTGACATGCGTTAAACATGACGGCGGGTGTTCGGACATCCAACATACATTTTTGTCAGGCTTACATTATCCGTCGCGGCGTGGGCGGCCGCGTCGACAGTAACAAGAAGCCATCCGCCTGTACACTGATAAAAAAAATAGAATAGTCTTCCTCATG
Source organism: Frankliniella fusca (assembly GCA_029379305.1). Lineage (NCBI taxonomy): Eukaryota > Metazoa > Arthropoda > Insecta > Thysanoptera > Thripidae > Frankliniella > Frankliniella fusca. The sequence continues at coordinate 2,627,757 of JAHWGI010000083.1, read as the reverse complement.
GCGTTTCTAAGCAAAAACAATGTTTTACGTCCATACTTTTTAGAAGCAGTGCACACTTTAATGAACGCAAGCTTCCCATAGCACAACGGAAAATGATATAGGGTTGTATCATTTTTGTAAACATCTCCGCGTGCGCATGAGCTGTTATATAAAAAACTTTTTTTTTTTATTCCAGTGAGCTAAACAGAGACTTCCGACGCGACTTCATTTGACAAAACTGGCTGCTGACACAAACGCTCTGTTGGGTTTTATGCCCGCTTTTAATGAAGCAGCCCTGGGATTCCATGCCGGAATAGTAGAAAGCACCCTTTTTTTTCCCCCACCGGTTTACCGACATTTCCAAATTTTTCTTTTCCGTGACATGACACGCGTAGTAATCTTTATTCGTTTTCTTTGCACAACTTCAGCGCTACGGCGACCATTCTCCTTGATTGCAAACTTTAAATTACCCAACGCCTTGCATTTCAAATATTTAGTTTAACCTCGAACAGTTGGGTGAGACAAAGCGATTACATTTTGAGAAGGCGCTCAGCAGGCGAACGCGGAAGGTGAGCATGCTGCTCCACGGTCCAACCAACACCTCTCGAATACATCTACATAACATTGGTTTCGACAGCGGCGGCCCGCCCCGCCGGCCTAGAATGTCGCCACACACATACATTAATTATCATATTATCAGCATTTCTAATAGCGTTGGGTCCAAAAGGGGCCGCCCACAGTCCGACAACGTCCACAGCACGCGCGCCGGTCGCCGGTGGGGTACCCACGTCTGCTACTAAAGAGAAAAAAAAAAAAGGTTTGCAAATGCTACTATGGATGCTCCCTACGAATATCACTAAATTACTGACTCAAACTACCGAAACACCGAGAGCCCTGAAACCACGGTAAAAACATTGTCTGATTTTTAGAGGAAAACGGGAAAACTTTGAGGAACTTCCGTAATTTGAGGGAAACCCCTCAGATTTTGAGGAAGGCTCCACAGAAAATAAGGGAAATCTCAACAAATTTTGAGGAGACTTCCTCAAAATCTAAGGAGTTTTCCTCAAAGTATCCAAGGTCCTCAAAGTTTTCCCTTTTCCCTCAAAAAATCAGACATTGTTTTTACCGTGATTGTTTTGCACCAAAATTGTGTTAGTTGCCCCTGGACACTGAACTGCTTGGTCAAAAGCAGATGGTGCACTGCATTATAATTTTTTTTTTTTTTTTTTAAAAAAAAGAGGGAAAAGGAAAATCACTAATAAAATTTCAATGAAAACAAACCACATTAATAAATTGGAAAACAAAAACGACTTATTATAGAAAAATACGCGCACTCGTAATTACGAAGAAGGGGAGATGACAGAACGAACACGTGTGAAAACAGGGGAAAGGTATACGTCGTGATAGACAGGAGAGAAAGAGAGAGAGAGAGAGAGGGGAGAGGGAGCCGGAAGTGGCAAAGGGGAGAACGGATGAGAAAGGAGAGGTATGAAAGGGGAACGAGAAATACGGAGAAGGGGGAGAAAGAGAGAGAGAGGGGGGGGGGTGAAAGGGATTCGCAGAGGGTTTTATTATGTGCCTCTTTCATCCGCCTGTGATTATGAGCATTACTCTGTAATCCCCAGGCGGTGCGGCGCGGCGGCGGCGGCAGCCCGGCCGATAGCGTAGGGGCTGTATCCAGGCCGCCGGGCCGCCGAGACACAGTGGACAGGTCACTCCTTAAACAAAACAAAAATCAACTCCAGTGGGAGAAATGTGAGCACTAAACAGTCTAGGAGGCATGTGATTGTCGCCCATGAGCAAAAAATTTAAGGGGAAATTTCATTACTCACTACACATTGATATTTTTTTTTCCTTTCGCTCTGTTTCAGAAAGAAAGTTCTGATCTCACCCGAATAAAAAGAGGATTCTAGCTGGAATAAAGTGAGGCTCCTTACTCAAATAGAGCTGGTCTAAAAAAAATTCTTTCTCAAAGAGAGTGAGGCTAATAATTCTCAAACTAATTGATCATTGAAAACCGTCCCACTTCGGTCGAGAATCTGGGTTATTCGAGGGTTTGGTAGACTCCGTCAGCAGACACAAAAACAATAATAATAATAATAATAATAATAATAATAATAATAATAATAATAATAATAATAATAATAATAATAATAATAATAATAATAATATCCATAGATAAAAACACAAGCCTCGAATCGCGCCTCATAAAAGTGCCGCCGTCGCGAGTAAAGCCCTAGCGAGAGACTGATGTGTTAAGGGGTTCGGCTAAGATTCAAGGCACAGCGTTGCGGACGTGAGTGAGTGTGTGCAGCTGTGTGTGTGTGACTGCGTGTGTGAGTGTGAGTGTGTGTGTGTGTGTGTGTGTGTGTGGCTGCGTGTGAAGGTGATGGCGCCTGCGGGGAATAATGGCGGAGCACTTCATCCATTACTCACAAATTTACAGCCCATGAATTACGATTACCCTCCAATACATTGGGAAGGCGTTGCGTGCCGAGCGTCGGTGTGGCGGGGCCGCCCCGCCCCGCCCCACCCCGCCCCGCCTCGCGCCTCGGAGGCGACGCGCGAAGTGAAGCGGAGTGTGGTCCCCACGCGGCGTGGCGGGGCGTGGCGGGGCGTGGCGGGGCACGCGCGCGGTGTGTGCGCCTGGCATGAGAATGGGTCTACCCGCCCGGCCCGCAGGCGGGCACGTCAGGGGGTGGGAGAGAGAGAGAGAGAGAGAGAGAGAGAGAGAGAGAGAGAGAGAGAGAGAGAGAGAGAGAGAGAGAGAGAGAGAGAGAGAGAGAGGCATTGCGGGGGTGGGAAGGGATAGAGTTGCTGGCATGGAGATTGCCGAGAGCGAGCGGAGAGAGAGAGAGAGAGAGAGAGAGAGAGAGAGAGAGAGAGAGAGAGAGAGAGAGAGAGAGAGAGAAAGAGAGAGAAGGGGGTGGGGGTGGGGGGGCGTCAGAGGGTATGCGCTTTGCGCCAGGGAATTTTCGCACAAGCGCACAAGTCTGCTCGGCCCGCCCCGGCCCCGGCCCCGGCCGCGTGCCTCTGTCTCTACCTGCAGTGCAAGGCAGCAGTAAGGGGGATCCCCCGCGCAGTGATCTCTCTGTCCTTGTCACACTCCTGGGGCAGGGTCACATGGAGCAAGAAAGAGGACACTACGAAACGCTGTTTGGAATTAAAGAACTATTGGGCTTTATTCAGAATAAGCCTTCAGATTACGCTCACGCGCTGTGAATGCGGCACACGCGTTTCTTCCTTGTGAAACTCACGTTAAACGAAGATATTGCCTTTGTTTCAGGAACAACAAACATGCATCGAATGTAATACGTAAATTCACGATGTCTCCAAAAAATACATTTTTTTTAGCAAAAAAATAATTTAAAAACAAATATGTAAATGAAACAACCCTTATTTTTCCTCTGCACTGCATTGCAGACCTGCCGGACTGGTCCCGCTGACGCGCGCGCACTTCCCAACAGTGCACAAGACAATTCAAATGACGCGGTGCACCCCGAACCCCACCCCGCCGCCCCCCGCTAGCAGCAGCCAATAACGCGTGCATAAATTAGAAGGCATTTGACACTGCAGCGAGTCATAAGTCACAGCGAGGACCGCCCTCGCCCCGCGGCCCCGCGGCGCAGAGCGGGACGCGCCGCACCAGACACAGCAGCACTCATTCAATTTTCTGCTCGAATTGCGCATCCAGGAGTTTCGTCGCCCAAGCCATTATATCTTTATGATGATTATATCATCGCGTTTGTATACGGCGCGGACATATAGCAAAGGGAGATGCGGTAAGTATACACGCTCGCAGAACAAGGAATTTCTCAATTCAGAGAAAACCCGTTCAAGAATTTCTTGTATCGTGGCGTGTCAAAAAGAGAAGAAGAGGAACACGCAAAAAAAAAAAAAAAATCGTGTCTGAGCAAAAAGTAAATAAAAATATGAGCAGGTGTACTAATTTTTAGCTGTAAAGGTGCAGCTAATTTTTAAGCTACGGCGCTTATTTTCTATAGCTACCGTGCTATTTAGCCGTAGTGCTAATTTTTCACATCTAATTTAAGCGAAGCGATTCTGTTTCTTATTTTTGGCGTGGTGAAGAAGAAGACGAAATTTCTTTGATTTGTGGAAATGGCATTGATTCTCTCAATCAACTATTAATTTTCCGATGTGTTTAAGTATTTAGTGAAAGTAAAATAAAACAGAACCAGAGGTACCTCCCATGAACATCTGGCTCGCGTAAAATGCGGGCGTGCCAGCGAAGGCTCCGTCACTCTTCTAATCTTGTTTACATTTTGTCTGATAACAAGGATCCGGAAACTCATAGAAATTTGATTCAGAAATTTTGAGCAGCATCAACACCCAGCACCCACTTTTCTCTCTTTCCTCTCCTAGACTTTGGGGGAAGGATGCAGAAAATTCCTCCTTTCGTTGCTTTCCAACCTGTTTAGAATTTTCCCTCTTTGAAATATACAAAAAAAAAAAATATTAAAAAATGCGTTTTACGTTTTCACGTTTCTTCTAAAATTTCACCGAAAACTGTTGGTAATCACTGGTAATCGGTAAACGTGTGTACGCTTCTGAAGCGAGTGATGGTTAGAGTCCTGAAAAACTCTTCGTGATGGAGCCCTCGCGTTGCAGTAAAGTCGACTTCAAAAACCTCAGTTGCTAATAGAAATTTGATTCAGAAATTTCGAGCAGCATCAACACCCAGAACCCACTTTTCTCTCTTTTCTTTCCTAGGCTGTGGCAATTTTTTTTTTCCTGATAAATGAGTGACACGAGAGTGACGCTTGTCCCCGGCGACGAGGAACTCTCCCACCCCTCGGTCCGCCCTGCGTGCTGCCACAGCGTGCCACTGTGGGCGCGGCGCGCGGGGCGGACCCCTATCTGGCCTGTCCCGAGCAGACCGATCGCAGAGATATCCCACCACACCGCACCACCACCAACCTTTCATTATTTTTCCTCATTTCCCCGTAGATATCTGTACCCCTCCCTAAACTGTCGTATCTTTCGCATTTTATCTTTTTGCCTTTGCCGTTTCTGCGTTTTTTATTTTTTTATATTTTTATTTTTTAATATACCCACCAGCCCTTTTTTTTCCCAGAAGCGGGTTGTATTTTCTCTCTCACTCTTGCTCGACCATTTCTCTGGCGATGGGTCTCTGCTCGCCACGAGGTACATGGAACATGCCTGTACACACAACTCTTACACTCACTCACCACCAGCCCTGCCCTGCCCTTCCCCTCCTCTCTCTCTCTCTCTCTCTCTCTCTCTCTCTCTCTCTCTCCCTCTCCCTCCCAGATTACTCCGTGTAAGGGGTGCATGGTAAACAGCGGGGGCCACGTTCAGATTGTAGCCGCGCCGTGTGCCGGGTTGCGCGAGGCGGGCCTGGACCGGGCCCCTTGGGAGGCCGGGCCTGGCGGGGCCCGGCGGGGGCGGGCGGGGGTGAGCACGAGTCTTACCTCTTCATCACGTAGTTACATCGTGATTGAGAGTGCAGCCCTTGCAGCCCTCGGCGCGCCACCGCCTAGGCTCGTGACAGGCCAAAACACTGTTGGAAGCCAGGGGCACAGACAACCGCGCTTCAAAAAAGTTATACTCCTGCTAATTAACAGGAAATTTGCTGTCAAAGATTTTTCTGACTTGTCTCGAGTTGCCGTGGAACAACATCATAATGTCACACAACTGTTATTATCCAGGAAAAAAATGAACCCTGTCCACAAGCAACATAAACTGTCAAGTAACAACAAAATTTTTCCAATAATAGCTAAAATGGTATTCGACTACAACAAAAGTCGAGCAACAATAGTTGTCCAGGAACAAAAAGTTTCTTGTTTCTACATGAAAACAACCATCGCTTGTTTTCAACAACTTTGTTATTCTTGGACAGCATTAATGTTTGTGGGGAACACGATCATTGGTTGTAATTAAATAAATCGTTTTGACAGTGTATTTGCCAGAAAAAGATAAAGTTACACGCTGTGAATCTAAGAAGCAATGACGCTTGAAAATTTGCCTGAGTTTTGGTTGCATTTTTCAAAGCTTAAAGTTTTAATGTAAAATCCTGCCAGAAGTAGTCCGTAAAATATATAAACAAACAAACAAAAACAAAACAAAACAAAAACAAAAAAGTAGAAAAAAATCACATTCGACACGCAGGTTCCTTATCACGCCACCCCCCTCCGGGGTAACGCCGCGCCGGCCGGACTTCCCTCCCCCTCGCGGGCTAGAGTCTAGTTTAGAGCCAAGGCTGCGCCGCCTCCACTCCAGGAATAACTCACACATGTTTCGCACTGAGTATCTGAGCCCTGGTCACGTGCCCCGCCCCAACCTTATCGGCCGCCCCGTAACTCCCTGTGCCGCCCCACCCCGTGCGCACGCACACCTCCCAACAACTCTCTCCCTCCTACGACCCTTCTTCACAAGTCTACAACCCTATTTTGTGCCCATGGGCCTTCGTAGGCGTCTTCCGTCTAGCACACGCATACAAACGCGCGCGCGAACACACACACACACACACACACACACAAACACAACACACATCTGCGCATCCCGATCAAATCTCAAGGTCGCGGGGTTCACTGCCTGCGCTTGCACCTGCCGGCCGCGGGTGGTTTGGCGGCAGTTGGGAGCGGTGACGGGGAGGTCGCCCCGGGGCCGGGGGGCCGCTACGTGTCACTGCACGCGGCGTGTCACTATCACCGACTGCTCATCGCGTCACGTCTGTCACGTGTCACGGACGACAAGTCACATGGCGCACGACGGCCCCCGGAAGTCGCGACCGCCAAGTCGCGAGCGCGCGGGCAAGGTCAAACGGCGCGAGAAGCAGAGTGCGTTGTGGGACTCACCTCTTCACGGCGGCGGACCAGTGATTTCCTCCTCCTCCTCTTCGTCCTCCTCCTCCTCCTCGTCCTCCCCGTCTTGAACTTGACGTGGAGTGCGCCGTCAGATGATGCTGGACCACAGCAGCCGCCACCACCGCCATCATTACACTGCAAAAAAAAAAGGATAAATGCGTAAGGATCAATTTAGACGATTGCCACTCGACAGACGTCAATACAACACGGCGTGTCAATCATCAAAAAGGTGATTTCCCACTAATCCCTAACCACACACGGTACGAAGGTGATGTAAGGGGAACGGAATGTTCTAACGATCCACTGACCACTTGGGTACCTTTCCAAAGCTTTGACCGCAATATACATACACGCCTGGGATAGTAAATGTTACACCTTCCCCTGAGATTGAAGTTAAAATAACCAAGGTTTTGCAGGTCCAGGTCCAGTCTTCAAACAGACAAAAAAACACACAAAAGTTTTCACTTTATTTTTTTTTAATATTAAAGGTGGATGTGAGCACTCAACACATTCGCATCAGACCAAGTAAGTATAATTTTGCAATTGATTTTTACACGCTGACTGAAATTGAAAAAGTCCCCCAGGAACGAAGTTGAGTTGCGAGTCGTCTTATCTGCGCGAGCCGACCCGACCCGACCGCCCCACCGCGTCGTCCGCTCCAGTCTTACTCCAGGCTTACTTCTTGTGCACGCCGACGTGCCGCCCTGCGCTGTCCCGCGCCCGGGGGACAAGTATGACAGACCGACCCTCCCCGCTGAAACACAAGAAGGAAATGGACGGAGTATCGGGCTGCCTCCACCACGTCGCCGGCTGGTCGCTGTCGGGGGGCGCGCCCCGCCCCGCCCGGGCGGTCGCTGGGGTTGCGCTGGATAAGGACACCCTGTAGACGCGCCGCGGGGACGCCCGCCGATATGCGGTGCGAGCGGCGGGTGTCGAGCAGGGGGAGGGACGGGATGGGAGGGGAAGCCAGACGTCACTGTCATCCGATGGACCAAGAAGTAGAAATGAAAGTGGGGCGGGGAGGGGGTCGGAAAAGATTTCGACCCAACGCAGAGAGGTCGCGGAGCAGGCAGCCGTTTACAAGGAGCAGTGTTGATAGTTCACGGGAAAAATGATCATTAGTTGATCCAACTCACACTTAGGTTGATAAAGGAAGAACTAACTCCTGTTCGGTTTTGAGCAGAACGAAGTGTTCGTTAATGCAAAGCAAAATTTCGTTGGAGCAGCGAACACATGGCCGAGAGAGGGAACACTGTAAACTGCGTACTGACGGAGGTTTTCATAACGCACGTTATCTAATCTGTTTTAGATATTTTCTAAACAAGTTCTTTATGTTCATTTTCGCTGGCACCATTGGATTCCTCGCAAAATTACGATTCGAACGAGCACACATATGATAGGGTTCCGACCCGAGGTTTGCCAACTCTTGCAAGCAAAGAACTTTCATGAACTTTGTTGTAAACCTGTTATTTAAGCTCACATGTATGCTCGTTCGAACCCATATTGTACGGGGAATCCGATGGTTGCATCGAAAATTTAATCGAAGAGCTTGTTTAAGGCAAAATGAAAAGGCTTAATGACGTGCGTTATACGAATTCGGATAACGTGCGTCATTACGCGGCTTACAGTGAAGGTGATCGTTGATTCAACTAAAACGGCTTTCGTTTCAACAATAAGATTTATTCGCTTCCTCAACGATCTATTCGTTGGTACAACAAAGAGTTCGTTCTACGAGCAAACTCTTCATTAAAACAACAAATGTTTCGTTCCCACAACGAATTAGTTTAGTTTGCTCCAAATCAACTCAAACATGAGTTGAAGCAGCGAATACTATATTGCCGTATTATTGAGTGCAGACTTGTTTACATAAAATAACTTTCAGAAGTAGAGGTTTCAATTTTACAGCATTGTTGCCAAGTTACGGCAAAAATGCATAAGAAAACACCAGTGTGAGGCAGACGGGCATCTCTAGCTTCCTACTTGAACATGTCTCCACACACGGGACTCCCTTGTTTCTGGCAGGGGCGATATACCCGCCTGCTTTACACCTACCTGTGTTTTCGTTGGAGTGTTCGCTCCCTCATCTGGCAGCACTAGGACGCAGCCCACATGTCAATTAAACATCCCCATTTCCCATTCCTCCGTCATTTGCAAAAAGCACCAGCGCGGTAAAGAGAATGTGGGGCAGCGGTGCATTCTCACACTTGGGTCGGGCGGGCGAGGAAGTAGGAGTAGGGGCGCGGGTAGAGAGACGGGCTCATTCTGAGGACACCGGGGAGGATTAAAAAAGGCAACAAGAGGCGGACGGAGGATATTCTTTTTACCTAGCTAGCGCATGACGGCACCTAGAGCAACGCAAGGGTTGTGGAGCAAGTATACTCCTGAGAAGGACGGGGACCGGGGGGGGGGGGGCTGGTCCGAGGGGCATACCGCGCCCAGAGGGGGCGCCGTGGTCTGGAGTGGAGGCGCTCTAGCACCTCGCCATTGACAGGCAGCGCTCCGAGCCTCCTGGGACAAAACCTTCCGCCCAATACAAGACTTGCACAAGACAAGCAGCCCTCTGCGGTCCCGGGTCCCGGGTCCCTGCCAGCCTCGCCGTGCCCGGCGCAGCGCACTGCACCGCCGGGAGCGCGCCAGCAACACGGAATCAGGAGATGCCACTAAAAAGTCATAACACTCTCATGCATGTCTGTTGCTTTCCCTCACAGTCTCCGCTCTCTGCCCCACCCAAAATGCAGGCGAGCTAGTCCCTCCCCGTCCTACCGCGCCCTTCTCTCCATTATTTCTAACGTCTGCCTCTCTCTCCCGATCTCTCTATGTCTCTCTCTCTCTCTCTCTCTCTCTCTCTGTTTCCCTCCCGTCCCTCCCTAGCGTTGCGCCCCATTAGCTAACGAGCCAGCAGAGGTTCAGAGTCCCAACACAAGTCGAGGCTCGCAGGCGGGGTGGGGTTGGGTGTCGCGCGTCAACACACTGTCTCGCATTCCAATCACCAAGCCAGCACACCGGGGGAAAAAAAAAACATCCTGGTAAATTTGGAAAAGCTTGATTTTAAACAAAACCATATCACCTAAACCAAGTATTTACTGACAGTATTTTTTTTTTAAAATCATAGATCTCTCTAAAAAAAAGACAGCAATAAGCAGACACAGTTTGCTGGAATTGTAGCCCTATGAGGTAAGCTCTACGGTTGACTTTGTTTTAGACAGCACTGCTCCCCGGAACTCCGACCCGGATAGTTGTTTTTCCCCCCCCCCCCATCTCCAGGTCTGCCTACCCCAGTCTCATTCACGTGAGTGGACGGGCGTTGTAAGGCTTGGAGTGGGGGGACGTGGGGGCAGGGTACCCCATCCACTCGATAGAGGGGGACATAAAAAAAAAGGTACCACTGCAGCGCCACTTCTCCCCTGCAAGCTTTCATAATGAATCACCAGTGCACAGGAGAGAGAGAGAGAGAGAGAGAGAGAGAGAGAGAGAGAGAGAGAGAGAGAGACCGCCGCGAGCCCACAGCCAGCACGTTGGGTGGGGCGCTCAGTATAGGCAACCCGATGAGCACGCATGAGCTAAGCCTGGGTTGTCTGCCTACCATCCAGGGGCTTGCCTTCGCCTGGACCAGGCAGCCTTTACTTTCTGTCCTCTTGCAATGGCACAATTTTTTTCGAAAATAACGACAATAATAAATCCTTTCCAGGGGGTGTATAAAATCAAATGCACCAGCCAAGGTGTCAGGAAAAAAAATGCCTTGAAGAGGTAACCAGGGCAACAACCAGCACCAGTCCTTCTCAAGCCTCCAGCTACGGGCAGTAACACATGTAACGACAACACACACACGCACACAAGCACACTCACGGCCCGTGGGCAGCGAGCACCCCTCCGTGCTAATGGACTGTGCGATGTCGCAATCAATTTCACTTATTGTGGGGGTGCGTACACGGCCCGCGCCGTTACACCCCAGGCCGGGCCGAGATGGTTCCCGCACTATAGACCACCGTCGCGTCGACTCCAGCCTTCTCTTTCATACCCACTCCAGACTGCACCTACTTATTCCAGCTGACAGTACTGCTCTCATTCTACGGTGCCCCAATAGCATCTCGTTTCTCGGTACTGCTATATACCCACTCAAGTATGACTCCAGCACGGCTTTAGCACAGCTCCAGCACGGCTCCAGCCGAGGGGAAAACAGAATTTCGGTGTTCACATTTTTTATGATTTTTTTGTTAAATTTTTGAAGAGTTTTTAAAGAATCTTTGTGAATTTTTACTTGAATATTTCCGAAATTTTTGTGAATGTTTCTTAATTTTTGAGAATGTTTCTACATTTTTCTGAAATTTTTCCTTAATGTTCCTGAAATTTGTTCTGAATTTTTCTGAATTTTTCCTTAATGTTCCTGATTTTTTTCATTTTGTTTTTTTTTGTATTTTTGTGAATTTTCTGAATTACGAGGTGTACAAAAATTTCTGAGTCCTAGCCCCCTCGGCTCCAGCACGGCTCCAGCACGGCTCCAGCACGGCTCCAGCGCAGCTCCAACACAAGCGGGCCGCGCTGGCCCCTCCAGACCACTGTCGTTACGGAGCCATTAACCGCCACCCTCTTCCCGTCGGGACATAATCATAGGTTAAATGCGCCGGCGCCGTCGTTGCGCCGCTGATTTCACGGTGTGCTGGGCCAGGCCGACGCCCCGAGGAAGAAATGGGGAGGGGACAGGGGTGGCTACTGACATCGCGAAACACGCGTATCGTTCTTGCAAAGAATTGGTCGAGGTTTATTTCCAGTGCGGTAAAGAATAAACTTTTTTACCTGAACTTTTAAATGACCTATAGGTTTGTCCTATGGTCGCGCAAAAGTTGGATTGAATACCGGTATTGGATTTTTTCACCGTGCGTCACGACAGTTGGGAAAAACAAGTCAGCAACAACCCGCAAAAAATTACAAAAATTGACAAAAATGTTACAAGAAGTTCAAAATTTTTACAAAAGATTTAAAAAAAATCATCAAAATTTTCAGAAATAAGAAATCAAAGTCTACGCTGCCAAAGCATATATAAAATTATGAAAAATTCACAACAGTTTAATTCAAATTAACAAAAACAAAACAATAACAACAAAAAACAAATAATTCAGAGTTGTTTGTTTCTCCACTGGTGGCGGATCGTCGTGTTGCAAAAAGATTCCTCACAGTGTGAGTCATCGCGGTCGCTATCACGCGCGATAGGGTAGGGGGCCGAAGTCCCTGCGGCAGCAGGAAGGGACTGCAAGGACCTCTGCTCCTGTCACACCTCACTCTGCCCCGGACCGTGAGGACCGCCCCGCGCCACCGGCCACCGCACCCCGACCTGCTGATGTGTCTTCAAGCACTGATTGCCCGCCTTTGTCGCCGCACTGTGTTGGTCAGAAAGAGAGAAGGGGGGAGGGGGAGTGAGAGAGAGAGAGAGAGAGAGAGAGAGAGAGAGAGAGAGAGAGAGAGAGAGAGAGAGAGAGGAGGGGGTGGAGAAAAAGGAAGGCGACAGGAAAGCGAATGGGGAGAGGGAGGGACGAATGTCCACACCACTAAGAGTGTCCAGCTGGACCTCTTAGAGGAAAAAAAAATTCCCACGGCATATGCGCGCCTTTTTGTGAACAGTGTACGCAGTGAGTAAATCACTGGGGCGCTTGCGTCCAGCGACAGATTGCGCCCTGGGTGCATCCGAGCGAGGGAGTGATGTTTGATTTCCTGACCGCATCCTCGGACCACCCCTACCTACCCTCCCCCTCCGGAAGGGCCGCCGACATAACCCCTTCAGCTGTGAATATACACAACATTTCACACAGGCTCACTCCGTCTCTCTCTCTCTCCTTCGGCCTCTTTCTCTCCTTCTCTCTCTCGTTCCAGATTTTTCCCGCGTTATCTTGAAGGGGGTTTGTGTTTGGCAAACACAGTGTATGGATAGGAAAAAGTGCGCCTGACCGGACGCCCGCCCCGCCCCGCCCCGCCCCGCCCCGCCCCGCCCCGCCCCGCCCCGCCCCGCCCCGCCCCGCCCCGCCCCGAACCGCCCCAGCCCGCTGCCCGCACCCCGACACCCCCGCAGCATCGCGACAAGGACCTCACGCGAAATGCGCTCAAACATCCGCGTCATTGGACGCATCAGTGGGGCAGAAATGCGATGCAACATAAGTCAAACGGGACAGCGGTGAAAATCCCTGCGCTAGACAAGGAAAAGAGTGCCACTTAAAAAAAGAGAGAGAAAATAATAAAAATGGAAAAAAAAAGTTATAAGATTTACACACTAACTGGCAATGTACTTTCTCGTACATATGAAATGTAACTATATAAACAAGCAGATTTATGTAAAGAATCGTGCTGAATTATGTAAAATATTATACATAGATCTGCATAAATTATTACACGCAGAAAAATAGCACAAAATTAACCAGATTTATGTACAATATTCTACATAATTCAGCACGAATTTTTCCATAAATATGCATGTTTATATAGTTACATTTCAAATGTGAGAAAAAGTACATTGCCAGTTAGCGTGTAAATACGAATAAACGATTGGCTGTGCCAGAGAAAACTGAGGGCAGCACGCAGAAATGGGCCGTGTAAAAGAAGGCGCCAGCTCGGGTGGGGCACGGGGGAGGGACGGGGCGACGCCGCCGACGTCACGACGACAGACGACAGGACAGCAGGGGTTGCGGACAACGGTGGCGCCCCAGCGGCGGGGCTCCCCGGCCGGGGGGGGGGAGGGGGTATGGTAAGGGGACGGTCAGCTCCGCTGTAATGGCACAACATTATCGGCGAGTGACTTCCGCCCCGCACTCCGGATGTGGCATGGCGGAGGAGGGCTGGACCGTCCACGACAGTCGTCCACTGCGACACACACACACACTCACACACATACACACACTCTCTCTCACACACACACACACACACACACACACACACACGGGCGCGCGCGCGCGTGACATCCCAGCGTGACACCCATTGTGATTTTTTTTAAATTGATTTTTTTTTTCAAATATGAGAAATTTTATGGATTAAGAAAACGAGGGATCAAACGCTGGAAAAACAGTGGTGTGCTGAACATTAGATCCTGGAATCAGGGAAAGGTTATAGAAAAAGGCATTTCTGAATCTCGCCACCATCTCAAAGAAAATCTTGTTCTTGATTTCCAACTGCAGTTTCTAACGGAACACACGTTACACAGATCAGGTCTGTCTTTCATATACGGACCCTGACGGATCGCTAAACCTACATATTATTGCGTGTCCCATATTTTCGAGGTCTACCTCGTGCACTTATTTTCTTCGAAAAGTGTTTAGTAAAATATGAAAAAAAGAAAAAAAATTGTTGGTTGCTTATAAGTACCTACTTTCGAGATTTTTGCAGCCTCCTCGAAGCGGCGGCGGCGGCCGCTCGCATCGTGATTCATCGCGTGCGATTAACATGGTCCATAATTAACGCGCGTGCGGTGCCGCGCGGTGCGTGTATCAATTCGCCGCGAGAGGGCGCGTCGCGTGCGCCGCACGGCGCCGGCTCTCGAGAGGTCCCCGGCCACGCCGACAACGTTCTCATTAATGCGTTCTCGAGTGTTTGGGAACGCCGCGGGACAAGGACAACACACACACACACAGGCTGGGCTGGGTCCACGCTAGAGGAAGAAGAATGCTACAGCAGGCAGCAGCGGGAGGAAAAAAAAATCGCTTCTTTAATGAGACGCGTTGCCTAATAACTTGATGTGGCAACGCCGCCGGGCCCGGTCACGTGACGTGACGACCCTCCGGAAGCATTACGTCTACTTCCGCCTCGCAGGCCGGCCGGCGGGCAGCGGCGGCAGCGCGAGGACCGAGCGCACCAATCTCATCCATACATTCATTTTTATGCGTTTCCACGAGAATTTCTCTCCTCCCCTTTTTTTTATTATTATTATATCCGCGGCGCGCGAGCGCGCGGAATGGGGAAAAAAATAAAAAAAAATGAGGGAGAGAGATAGAGAGAGTCAGACACATCGCCAAGTCCGGACCGGACAATGGGCACTCCTAATGACTGGCCCTGACCACCCCCACAGTCAATAAGTCACGTGGATGGTCCCGTGTCACACTCTACCATGTGCCATACACTGCGTGGACGAGTAAAAGAAATTCAAATTCTGTAACTCCGCGGTTTCGTGCATAGTGTGCTGTTAAATACCAAAAAGAAGGAAAAAAAAGAAAGGAAAAAACGAATTTTACGACAAAAAAAAGAGGCTTGGTTTAAAAAAAAAATGGTATTTTGAATAGATGAGTTTTATGAGTACTAATTGAAGGCTGAAAACGAGTGACCCACCCACTTCGCTATCCCTATCCACACTCGCTGATTATGCAGTGGACTCGCCGAGATTTCGACATGGCGAATCAATGAGAGAGAGAGAGAGAGAGAGAGAGAGAGAGAGAGAGAGAGAGAGAGAGAGAGAGAGAGAGAGAGAGAGAGAGAGAGGGTGGGAAAAGGAAAGAGATGTGTGGGCGCTCGGCTCCGCCCTCCCCCTCGGGTGCATATGTGCGTGCAGCGGCGAGCGGAGCGGCTCAAGCCACCCCTCCTACTCCGTATACTGAGAAATCACTCCCCCAGCGTAAACCGTGGCGAATCGAGGAAGGATTATCACACTCGGCGCTCATCACCTCCACCTCACTCTCCCTCTCTCTCTCTCTCTCTCATGCACACATCGCTCCTGCGCACTCGCCCCTTGCATGGAAAAAGGGCCGCCTGCGGGGGGAGGGGAGAGGGGGGCTCTCAACTTAATGAAACGTGATATAACGGTAGGACAGATTCTCCAGCACGGTCGGGCGCCCGCTGGAGAGCTCGCTGCTGGAGAACAGATGGGCCCCTAGCAGCTGCAAGCCGCGACCGACCGGACACATCCTACTTAATCGTTATTTGCGCAGAGTCCAGGCTATTTTTTTTATTTTTTATTATTTTTATTTTTAATATTCACTAGTCTCTTTTATAAAAACCGTCCCAGTACAGCGGAGCTCGTTTTACGTGCAACGAATTCACTGTTTCGATTAGGCGTGGCTTCATATTTTTAATTTTTAAGTTACAGACGATTACACACTATTACAAACCTTCTGAAATCTTTTTGGAACTGTAGATTGCAGTTTTGTACATGATGTGGCCACTGTATCGTGACATGACCAAACTGAAACGTGACCTACACTACATTTCACTGGGTGACGTGACAACAGCGGCTGTGCGACAAAGCTTTCCCTGTTTCCTTCTCTCTCACTCGCTCCCTCTCGCTCCAGCAGGGAGAGGGGATGCCTTTTCACTTCGCCAGGCCACAATGCCGGGTAGGGACAGAAGGCGCTAGAGGGGCGTGTGGGAGGGGGGGGGGAGAGCAATGCCCTGCCGCCACCCCCCCCCCTTTCCTCCTCTTTTCTTCCTGTTTGAAGGTCGCGTCCTTGATTTGGGCCGCGCGATGCACACGCTAAATCTTATGAACTTTTTTATACGCAGCTACCGATTTCTGTAAACATGCTCTATTTATGAATAATTTTGTGCCCAATTATGAAGAAAATGAGCCGACTATGAACAATTATCTTCATAATTGCGCACAAAATTATGCGTAAATAGAGCATGTTTACAGAAATCGGTAGCTGCGTATAAAAAAAGTTCATAAGAATTTAGTGTGCAGGGAGCATGCACACACACACACACACACACACACACACACACACACACACACACACACGCACAATGATAACTCATAGATTGACGTTCGCAGTACGCATGTACAGCTTCCCGGCCGAAAATTCCTGCTACGATTGCTGTTACTGTTGACGTAACCGGGCCGAACTTTAACGCTAATCGTTACTGTAAACTTAATCGTAATCGTAGCTGGGCTCGTAATCGTGTCAGTCGACGGATCTGCGTTCTCATTGGCACCTTTCAAAGCCCCATTTTGGAAAACAATTTCACGTTTTTCTCCACAAGAAGGCTACAATTCATTAGCTTACCACATACAACCGTTCGTTTTCATGTATTCATTCATTTGTTCATGGAGAATGGGAAAATTTCGTCAATCAAAAGCAGACATAGCGCTGAGAGTTTTGGTTTTTTACACCAGAGAGACAAGGAAAAAAGTTGCTGTTGCACAACGGGCCATTTTAGGATGATACATCCACTCCGCTAAACCATCCCCCGCTCTTTTCGTATGGTGGGGAACATGGAAGGGGGTGGGGAGGGAGAGAGGCGGCCTGTCCTGTAAAACACTTTTAAAACGGCCGTATCGCCCCATAAGGAAATAACTGCGGGATGCCGAAGTGGTGAGGGGTAGGAGGTGGGGGAATGGAAGAGGGGGTGAGTTTTTTCGAAGAGCGGAGGGAGAGAAAGAGAGAGAGAGACCTCTGCTGTTCGAGAGACTCGCAAAAATGTATTGAGTAAAAAAGCTTATCGAAGAGGAAGGGAGAGGCTGGAAGAGACTTGGTGAGCAGCTTCCTACCTTTCTTTTCTTGCGAAAAGTAGCGAAGCGCGTGCGACGGTATATAAGCCTTCAAGGACGGGAGGGTACACGTTAACGTTCAAAGGATTACTCGAACTTAAAGAAAATCTCGTTCTAAAAAGAGCGTATGTATATACACATGCAGACAGTCGATACGAGGATTCGCACTGCGCGCGCGCGTGTCGGCGCATAAGGCTGCACGTGCGGATATTGTGTCGTTCCACGAGAAGTACCGTACGAATTGATTCTCAGCCTCCTCCTCCTCCTCCTCCCCCCCCCTCTCTCTCTCCCCTCCTCTTTCTCCACCCCTTCTTCCTGTCCGGGGAGCACCCTCCTCCTCCCCTTCCCTTCCCTTGAGGGTCTGCGCGCTCAGGCCATCTCCTTCCCCCATATGCTGGGAGGGAGCGAAGGAGGGAGAGCGAGAAAGAGAGATTTCTCCAGACGGGCGGAGCGCTATCTCGCCCGCTCTCCCTCCAGCCGCTCCAGCCTGATGCCAACCCCTCACTGCTGCGCCTCTCGCGGCCTCCCCCGCCAGAGAGTTCGTATCCGCCGGTCGCTCAAACGAATCCAGTTCCTTCCACAGCGAGCAGCGTTAGCTTGGTGATTTGATAATAAGAAGGACGTAACTGCTCAGCATCTTGAAAAATTGAAAAAGAAAAGAAAGAAAAAAAAAGAGTTTAAAGTTTTTACACTTTATTCCAGCGTAACAAGTTCGCAGATAAGCAAGCGAAGCAGTGATGAAACGTTAGCATGCACTCGCATCGGGCGAATGGAGTGGATGTAGAGCAAGAGGGGGAAAGGGGGAGACATAGAGAAAAGCATGAGAAATTGACGGAGAGGGGGAGTGAGGGGGAGAGAGAGTACTGGCGAGCAAGCTCCGAAAAAAAAAGAGGGGAAGTCCTCAAATAAAACCGTTGCATAAAAATCAAAGTACGCAAATATTCCGGCGAAAAAGAAAAAGAGTTATTACAAGACTATGAAAATTGATCCGTATGAAATTATTTTCTTGGGATGAGCAAAAGTTTGGGAAACCACGAAAAATGTAAAGGATATATCGGCGTCTAGATGTACAGCTAGATTTGCAAACATTGATGCCGGTAGATTATTTTCTTGCGTCCGCACTTTCACCACACCTCCGTAATAATATCGCGATTAAAACAATATCACTACTATATCGCAATTATTACGATACCATATAGTATCGCGATTATTACACGATATCGTCGGGATATTATGCGCGCCGCGGCCACCATCGAGCACACATTAATTCCCTCTCTCTCTCCTGTCCGCACTGTGTGTGTGCGCGCAGCCATAGCCAAGCGCCGGCGCGAGCACGCCGCGACATGAGATGCACATTTAACATTCATTGCGGGGCAGAGGAGCCTGCGGACTCCTGCAGGCAGGGCCGGGCGGAGCTGAGGGGTGGTACTAGGGGGTGCGCTGTCGCGGTGGCCGGGGTGGACACGGATATTAGGCCAACGATGAGGAGGGGAATGCAGCAGCGCCACTGCTAACCACCCCTTCTCGACACCCTGTCCCCCTCCCCCACCGCAACGAACGCGAAACATTTGTGCGGTTCTCATAACCACTACATAACCGCGTACACACCACTCGAGGCCTCCACTTTAGACTACGCAGCGGGAGAAGGAGAGCGAGTAAGAGAGAGAGAAAGAGAGAGGGGGGGTTGAGGGGAAGTGCCAGCCAGCGACAGGACAGCAGTGCTGAAAGGAAGCGGCTAAGGGAACTGCACTAAAAACCCCGACATGCAAAACAAGGAAACAATTATTATACACAAATAATTTAGCTATTATGAGAACTATTTCGTCACTATCCCGCAAACGTTATTTTGCAGTTTGCTGTTTGCGCAAAAATACAGAAATCGCTAAATTTTCTTCAACAAAAGTTAAGCGTGTCCATTAAGCTTTGCATTAGAAAATAGTAGCCGTATGATACCTGACCCACCTACACTCGAAAAATGTGTCTCCCCCCCTCCTTGTAAAAATATACACACGTGTATATTTTTAGAGGGTTCCTGTCGTTTCCTTCCGAGCAAATTCGATATCCCTTGGCGGTGCAGCTCTGACCATCATCATCCCCTCGGCGTGTGGCGTGCCGGAGAATCATCAAGCTACGGCCCGCCCCGACCCGGCGCCTCTCTCTCTCTCTCTCTCTCTCTCTCTCTCTCTCTCTCTCTCTCTCTCTCTCTCTCTCTCTCTCTCTCTCTCTCTCTCTCTCTCTCTCTGACGCCTCTGCTTGCGTGCGACCTCACGCCTCACCCTGGGCGTTGACACACATGCGTCTCCCGGTGATTTCGTGCCGCGCTATGGGCCTTCCCTGGGCGTGCCGGCCGGCGCCGCGCCACCCGCGGCGGGGCAGGCAGGCAGGCCGTTTATTTCTGTTTTGACAAGGTGTCATAACGGGAGCGGAAACCTCGCAACGCACCCCAAATTAATGGCGCGACCCGACCCACCCGCCCGCCGCACAGCGCGGGCCCTGCAGCGAGACTAGGCCGGGAAATCTCGCACGCTGTGTGGGACAGAGACAGGGTCTGCGGAATCCGCACTGGAATCAGAAGTGTTCAATTGACTCAAAGTTACACGTGGGTCGGAAAATCTTGGATGCTTGGTTGATAATCCCATGTATTTTGTTCAAGGCAATAAGTGATAAACCAATATGTTGGCCACCACAGTGTCCACAAGGTACAACTGGCGTCCAGGTTTTCAAGACGTTTTGGAAACAAACAAGACTAGGACGATTTCTAAGACATTGCTCTATGTTGTCAAGACGTCGTCTTCGAAAACTGCAGTAATTTCATGATGACGTCTTGAAAAATTGCAATAATTTCAAGACGACGTCATGAGTTCCAAGCGCGAAAAACACTTTCCCGAGTGGGAGTCGAACTTGGGACCACTCGGTTCGGTGTTGCGCGCTCTACCAACTGAGCCACGACGCCACGATGTCTGTACAGTGCGACGGGTTCGAGTTGTATTTGCCCTGTCCTCCTGGCTGGAGGCTGCAGGATACGCGGCAATTACGGCTCGAACCCGTCGCACTGTACAGTCATCGTGGCGTCGTGGCTCAGTTGGTAGAGCGCGCAACACCGAACCGAGTGGTCCCAAGTTCGACTCCCACTCGGGAAAGTGTTTTTCGCGCTTGGCATTTCCTTTGGCAGCTGCTCCAGGGCAGGTCAAGTAGAAATTAAACACGTCTCACCGCCGTTGGCTCGGTGGCTCTGGGCGTTGGGTCGCTTCCTGTTCTGGCTACGTGTCGGCACTCGGGGTTGTGGGTTCGAATCCCGCGTACCCCTCTGAGGTAAGGCCTCTGAAACTGGGATCAGGAAGTCTAACGCTCTTGACACCGCTCGTACCTCTAGGGGTAGGCCAATGGTGGTACGGGGATCAAATCTGTCGAATTGCGCGATAGGATCGCAGTCAGCAAAGCGCCGGTTCCCATGGAACACCGAAGCAGTTGGCTGCCACAGGGGGTAAAAGCCCTGTGCCTGGCGGGAACCGCAACCTCCTTCGGGAGGTTTACTGCCGCAAAAATTTTCCATGTTTTCACGCCACCCTTTCAATTGCACAGAAAAATGAAATAATCGATTAAATATTTCCAAAAATGTTCCAAATATTCCAACATATTCGCGATATTCCCAAAATATTCCACACATTCCAAAAAAAATATTCCAGATATTCCAAAAATATTCCAGATATTTCAAGTACATATTCCATGTACCCAAAAATTTCAAGTGGTCTACCCCTCGGTTCCAAGGGTATGTCTTGGAAATCGTCCTGGTTTTCAGGACGATTGCGGAAAGGTCTTGGTTTTTCAAAAACGTCTTGAAAATCTGTAAAGTTACCTTGAAAACCAAGACACCAGTTTTACCGTGACTGCTGAAGTGCTAGACGGTTTTGTCCCTCGGGCTTTTGCGAGATCCAAACGTCTTTAACCCCGCGTTCATCACTTGACGTAATTGTGAAACAGTTCAACACATCTGATTACAGTGAGGGGAGGAACGGTAAAGTCGTTTTCAGGCTCCAACATATGAGCCTCGTCTTCTAGGCAAGTGATGGTGCCGTTAATCGAGCTGGACACTTAATTAATTCGTGACCAAAGAAAATGTAGGATCGAACGTGCGACCACGACATGCAGGGCGGACACCTCCCCTTTGGAGCCTCGCGTGCTTGACGGACACTCCGTCGCGAATGGGGGTGATACGCGTGTCTCAGCTCCTGAGGCACGACGCACCACCACCATACCCACCCCAAACACGCTCATCACAAAATTCGGAAAGACGACCATTACTCTGAAAGCCATAGTCCAGAAGCGTGATTTTCTTTCTCCAGGATTTTTTTCAGACTTCCCAGGCCTTTTTTAAATAATTAAACGGATTTTTTAAATAGCCGTTTTCGTGAATTGTGCGGTTTACTAAAAATTGAGAGGTCCCCCCCCTACAATACTCATTGTACACAAAAAAGTTACTCGCGAGCTAAACGCGAATACTCGCCAAAACTCGCGAGTTACTCGCGAGTACCCGCCAAGACTCGAGAATACTCGCGGGTACTCGTGAAACTCTTTGTACACCCTCTTGGAAAGTGGGGGACCACTCGCTAAAAATCAAACATCTCAACTCGATCACTAACTGGGAAAAAAAGAGAAAAAATGAGAACGCAGTATAAAAATATTGTGGATTTTCGACAAGTTCTTAATTAGTGATTCAGAAACGATCTCATGCAAATTTTCTACAGATACCGTAAATTGGCGAATTCTAATGAATGTTCGTTTAAGAAAAACAAGTCAACAGCAGTATAATTACAAATTCTTTAATTTTACTATTCGATGTCTAACTACTGGACATCATTCTTATGGAAAAGTTTTCCGTACTTAATCTCACAAAAATATCCCTCAGTGCCGGCGTTCACCTGGTCATCCCAAATGTTTCTAAATGTTTGCAAAAGTAGCAGCGGCACGCTGCAACTAGGCAGCCGAGGCGCCCCTGGGCCGGGTCAGAAAATCTCTCCCTCCCTCCGCTCCATTTCATGCATGAGTTCGCGGCAAGATGAAAACAAGGTGGTTCTCATCCCAACGAAAAAGGAAGGGAGCGAGAGAGACAATGAAAAGGATGGGCAAGAGTTTGAAAAGAATCAGAGAGAAAGAGAGAGAGGGAGAGGGGGGCGAGGCGGGGGCAGGGGTGGGGAAGTGGGTGGGCGCCGCCGCACTGGGCTCCGCCGCCGCAAATACAAACTCTCCGTTGCGCCCCTACGCGCTGCGAGCCGCCCGTACCGGTGTGGATCGGAATATTCAATTTAAGATGCATTCATTTCGCCTAAATCGATTCCAGGACCCGGGGACCCCCGCAGGCAAGGGGGAGGGATCACAGCCAGCGATAGGGTGCTAACTGGGTCACCAAGTAATCCCGCGTTCATTACGATCTCCACAGGAAATCCTCACCTTTCCAGGGGAAACAGGGAGGGGGAGGGGGGTGAGGATAGGTATGCCATACAGATAAATTGGTCCATTCTGACACATATAACTTTGCAGCACCACGCTCGCGGGCAAAATTGAATTTTAACCATCAGCAGGGTTCGCAAAGAATTGCCACCCACGAGATTTAAGTGAGGATGATGGCTCATAATATGCGACACAATGTCATTTTTCACGAGGACGTTAAGCGCTCGCATGTTCTGCGCGGCGAATTGAAACTCAGGCGCAGCATACGAGACGTGAGACATTTTTTTTTTCTCTCGTCATTGAGACGAAATTTGCCTGTGTTGGTTTCAGTAGCATGACACAATAATTGTGAGACCGGCCTTGGCGGGCCGCGACGCAAACGTTAGACTTGAGCGGGGCTGAAAGGCCACGCACATACATGCAGGGGCGCGAGAAGAATCTGGCGTGTGAACCCGGAAAAAAGGACAAAAAATAGATAATGCTTTTCATGAGGAAATCATTTGTCCTGTCCCTTGCGGAGCTGCAGCCGTAGGCTGTCAGTCGGGGCGGGACAGAAGGAGGGGGAAGAGAGAGAGAGAGAGAGAGAGAGAGAGAGAGAGAGAGAGAGAGAGAGAGAGAGAGAGAGAGAGAGAGAGAGAGAGAGAGAGAGAGAGAGAGAGAGAGAGAGGTCATTGCGGTGCCCCCTCCCTCTCTCTGTCTCTCTGTCTCTCTCTCTCTCTGTCTCCCTCTCCCTCCGTCCCTTTCTCTCTTGCCTTACCGTCTCTCATTTATTAGTCCTCGAGCACGCCAACGCCACGCCCCACGTCACAGCAGCGTGCCCTGAAACGATTATTATTGCTATTTGTTATTACTGATTTTATACGTTACGAAAATAAAAAGAAAACGTTTTTCTTCGTTTTCGACGTTACCCGAAAAAAATAGCTGCCGTCAGCCGGATGAACACACGCGCTCGGTATTAAATATCGTTATTATTCGTTATGTCCTTTCGATGGGGGTATTTCTATTATTTAGCGTAGGGCGCGCTGCGCAGGTCGCCGCGGCCCGGCCCGGCCCGCGGGCCCCGCTCTCCCCCGCGACCACCCCCTCGGCAGCGCCCCGCCAATACTCGAGACAGTGACTAATGGTACGCGTCAGCTCATGGCACCGCCGCCCGGCCCGGACCCGGACCAGGCCGGGGAGCGCCGAGGGGAGGGGAGGGCAGGAGTCCGCACCATAACTCGCTCTGCACCTCCGTGCTGCGGTGGGTGCCCCACGTAGCGCGTGGCGTGGCGGGGCGTGGCGGGGCGTGGCGGGGCGGGGCGGGGCGTGGCGGGGCGTGGCGTGGCGGGGCGTGGCGGGAGGGGTCTGACGAGATGTCGGCGGCCCCCGGGCCCGGGGCCCCCGGCCGCCGCCATGTCTGCCCCTGTCGCTCGAATGACTGGTCTGGTTCTGGGCGGGAGCAAGGGAAGGGAGAGGCCAGAAATGCTTGGCGCGAGTGAGCGAATATGGACTTAGTTCACTTTGCGAGGCAGATACATACCTTGAATTACTGTGTGTGCATCATTCAAACTTGTCTGGCATTATGGTTATTTCAAACTGAAATTTCCCCAAATTTCCTGCACTTTAAGTTTCTTACGAAGAACTTCTCTTCTTACGTACAAAGGGTTTTAGACCATTGTCATTCGAACAAATTCTTTGTAATACAAGAGCCCCGTTTCTATTATGAAGAGGGCGTGTTCGTAGTACAAATAAAGGCTGTTCGTAATATAAAGATAAAGGGTAATATGGTGGTCCCAGATCCTCTATACCATACGAACCCAATTCTTCGTTATGTGAAGAGTCCTCTTCGTAAGGAACTAAGAGAGTAGTGTGAGTTTATTTCAGAACTGTCCTTACCAAGAGTTCGAAACATTACCACCTTTCCATCCAAATCCTGGACATGGGGAGCTCCAGCCTCAATCATTTCCAGGAAAGTTCCTGTTTTATTTTCTTACGCCGCCCGCTTAGTGACCTCAACGAGAAACGTTCTATTGCGGTTCGCAAATCCACCAGTCACGGGGCTCCTGGCAGCTGACGCGCGCCAAACCGATTCCGAGAAAAAGTCGATTTGCGTCTGCATTTTCATCAGAGTGACACTCGTATAATTGATTGTGGGACATTATTGATGGTGACGCCGCCAGGTAACGCCTGAAGTGCAAAACAGATCATTTTCCAGCAGAGGGTAGGGTGCCGGCTGGACGCCGCAATCTCAAAAATCCCTAATGCCAGGTGTCCGTTCCTGAATGCAAAGAAATGCGTTCGTTTGTAATATTTTCAGTGTGTTGGTTCCGTATTTCTAGATAAATTTCCAGACTACTTTTTAAGACACATGAACGATAGTTTTACCACTAAGCTACACTGGTGAAACTTAGGCGCAACATTACGCCCATTTTCAAGCGTACTGTGATTAAGCTTGGAATAAGGTGTAATAGGTCTATCCGCTCCAATTTGCCCTATCTAAATGTATGGGAGAATTTCTGACCTACACCTTCTTTCAAGCGTAACGTCTTCAAGCGTGATTGTACGCCTTTTTCAAGCGTACAGTTATGCCTTTGTTTTACCAGTGTAGTAGTGCAGCTTTGTGTTCAGCACGTATACATTTAATACAAATAATGAAAGATAGCAAACGAGTTGACTTTAAAATATATACACCCATCACTAGAGGTAAATCAGAGTGACCTCACTAGGGGTGTTGGAGGAAAGGCGCGAGGGGAGATAAATCATTTAACAGGGTAAGGCTAACATTAACCTACCTACCTACCGCGGCCGCGGCCGGGGCGGCGGCAGGTCCAACACAAACACGGTCCGTAGGAGCTGACCGGGTCGGCCGATGACTAGGACTCCTGGAGGAGGGCGGCTCCGAGAAGAGACGAATCATGTCGGTGAGAAAAACGACGTCCACCTCAAGTCTCATCAATCCTGCAGGCTTCCCTACGGCGCGCGTCATCAGCGGTTCCCCCAGTGATACGCGCTTACTATTTTATCGGGAATTTTTGGAGTGGCTCTCAAGCGCCCACGAATCACAAGCGCTACGTGTCACGACCGCGCTATGCCATCTAGCCCCAACCCGACCTCCTCACAAGATTTGCCGGGGGGAAAACAATATACATAGGTGATAGAAAATAAAAAGGGTTGCTACATATATACTAAGATTTCTTCGAGAATCGTTGATGACGAAAAGATCATAGGTGACAGCAGGACACACTGAGCGGGTGGACGGAACAGCACCCTCTGTGTTCTACCCCCCCCCCCAACCCGGTCTGGCCCGCTCGATAGCTGTCGATACGTCTCTCGGCGGCGGTCCTGCAAGATTGATTGGCTTCAAAGTCTCTCCCGTACCGACCGGAGAGGGGTGCGGTAAGTGTCAATGTACGTGCGTGCGTGTGCGTTTGTGAATAGTTTATTTATGTGTGGAACTGTACAGTGTTCGACTGCGTTGAAGTGTGCACTCTGACCTATGGTCAGCTTGACAGAAATAGTGGGAGGTACACACATACATACATTCATTCATACACGCACTCACATACACACATACAAACACACACACACACTCATATATAGGACCCCCCACAAAAAGTACCAGAACCTTTGTCAAAGTCTTAAAAATTAAAAATTAAAGAAAGAAAAAAAAACTGTTCGCGGAATAACTTATTCTAAACAAAAAAGAGGGATTAAAATGAACCTGTCCTAAAACGCGTATGATGAGGAACTCCACCCTTTGCCCGACAGCGCAGTACATGAGCGCCCGTGCCCCCTGCCCCCTCCCCCACTTTAAACCCACCCGACACGAAGGGAATTTGTCGCAATGGAGGTGGGCGAGGAATCATCGCACCGAGCTGCTTGGGTCGGGGTGGCACGTCCAACTTCAAACCTCCCTCTCTCCCTCTCTCCCTCTCTCTCTCTCTCTCCCCTCTCTCAGCCTCCCGCTCTGGTGTGCGGGCGTGGGCACAGAGGGCCCTGGCCGGCGGTGAGCCCCGCCGCGCCCCGCCCCGCCACGCCCCGCCCACCTCGGCACCCCTTCGGAGCCAAGCCGCCGCCGCACCCCTGCCAGCAGCCCGGTCCCTACCGCGCCCCGCCACGCTCTGATCCCCGCAAATCCTCGCAAATCCCACGAATTCTCTCGGTATTTGGTGAGAATACCCGCAGTAGATCTATCATTAGTGTAGAGGGTCGTCCCGCCCTTCATCATTCCGCACGCCTCCACCCCACGCTCTCTCTGTCGCGCTCTCTCTCTCTCTCTGTTCCTCTCCATGTCGGATTGCGCCACTTTCCATCTCACTTTACTTCACAACTCGACCTCCAGCGTTGCGGACAGCTTCGCGCGGCTTAACCCTCCCGCAGCCACACATATATTTCGCTGCGGACTGGCTGCTGGTCCACAAACTCTCCCCTCTGGCTCTGGCCACTGCGCAGCGGCGCGCGGGTCGCAGGGGAGACCTCAAAAGGGGTGGGTTGGTACTTTTAATACGACCCCGGCAGAGTTTCATTATTCACGGCTTCAGAATGCTTTGGGGACCGTTCGCAAACTACGTCATTCCGGTTCCGACGAGAGTTCGTTCATTTTATTTTCAGCAGTGGTAAAAAAATTCTTGAAGTCAGGAAAAAAAATTATGTACATATATACATACATATATATATACATATATATATCCTGCACTTGCAGACGACCTTTTTAAAAGGGTCCTTGGCCTGGCTGTACCTTCCTTGGCAGCAGCAGCGCCCTGAGCGGTTAGCGAAGCGTAGCATCATGATAGTAATTACGAAAATATCGCTGACGTCAGCGTTACTCAGCGCACTGCCATCCGTAAATATGTGTATATAAAGTGGCGCGCAGTCCTCCACGTTGGCCTGAGGTATTTTCTCGTATAATATGGAACACGCCTTATCCCAAATCTGTCATTTTTCAGGATTTATACTAAGTTAGCGACCCGTTTATTATTATCAGATCTTTCGCAATACCCGCGTCATATTAAATATTTCTCTTATAGCTTGGCTGTCTTGCTGCAGCAGCGAATAGGACTCCCGAGTCTTGCCGTGCTCCTTTTAGTAGACACCATTCGTCTTCCTTTAAAGTCTTGAATTAAGTCATGACTATGTTTTGTTTTGGAATAACGAGGAGGTTTGGTGAGTGAGTCCTCTGGCACGACATTGCGTTTAGCGTCAACTGGAGCACCGTCAT
This sequence comes from Frankliniella fusca, assembly GCA_029379305.1. Taxonomy (NCBI): domain Eukaryota; kingdom Metazoa; phylum Arthropoda; class Insecta; order Thysanoptera; family Thripidae; genus Frankliniella; species Frankliniella fusca. The sequence goes on along the minus strand of JAHWGI010000083.1, from coordinate 2,599,832 downwards.
CACGGCTGCTGAGACAAGAGAGGAGCGACGACGGCTCGTAAAATAATGATCAAAAAATAAGAGGAGACGATATTAACGACAACCTAGAGGGATGAGCACCGTTTTAGAGGAATTTTCGGGGACAGTTTTTCTGGCGGAGGTCGATCAGACCTTTACATAAAATATTTTTCGAATGTGGATTCAGGCATTTGTGCGTAGCTAATGTATCCAGCAATTCCGCGTATAAATTAAATCCAATCATAACAGAGCTTTTTAAAGCTTGCTCCATGAAGACAAAAATACGAAGCGCCATCCATGACAACAATTGATTAACAATAAAGCAATTTGGTATGATAATATATGTGGATACACACCCTAAAAGTTTTACTGGGAAATTTGCCAATTAGCTTCTAGGCGTTTTGTGCTGTTATAAGTTATCAAGAAATTCTTAAGTATTACGAAAAGAATTCCTCATATTACAATTTTTTCTACAATATAATTTCACCGTCATCTTAATACAAGAAAAAAGGTTTAGAAGTCGACCCAAATTTCCTAGCAGCAAAATCTTTAGAATGTATGAGTTCCATCGATGTACTGCGTCCGCGCATGCCGTCGAAGCTTTCGAGAATTCACAATGAGCATCACAGGTGTGATACATTTAATCGACAAGTTCATTTGCCAAACTCGCATTCGTTGACAGACAGACCAGACAGGCAGCAGTCGGCATCTGTTGAGCCTCTTCGTCCGCACTTCAGGAGGTCTTGGGGTAGGGTAGACAGGCGCGAGAAAGCAGCGGAAGACCAAGAGCACAGAGTATAGGTAGGTCCGAAATGATTAATTAAACTGCAGGTCTGCCCTCGTGAGCCGCAGACCATCAGCATTACACCGCAACACTCCACTGCCACATAGACAACAAGTAATGACAGTGACACAACTGCGTGAAGTTAACAAAGAAACACACGGTAGTTTGTAGTGACAGTACCTAGAGAAAATGCTGCAAGTTGAAAAGGGAGCTTCGATTTCTATTTTTTTAATAAAGTTAAAATTAGAATTGCCCGTCCCGCCCGGTCGGGACTGGCACACGAAGCTCCGGCAACATCAACAACTCAGCAGCAGAAGCCCGGGATCACGATAGTGCCACATCACGCTGCGCCCGCCAGACCGCCAGGCCGCCAGGCCGCCAGGCACCGCCACCGGTAGCTTCTTCCTTTTTTTTCCCTCGAAAACTTCCACATGACCTGGACAGCGGGAGGGGTGACTGCCGTCGACATCTGAAGGGAATCGCGGCGCACAAGCTGCATCACGAGTGGACATCGATGACGGGGAAACAATTCTAAATTTTAATGTACAAATTTTGTAAATTTTTGTGAATTTTTGTGAATTTTTATTTACTTTATCTGAATCTTTGCTTGATTTTTATCGAATTTTTAGTGATTTTTTTGCTATTTTTGCACTTTTTTTTCTGAATTTTCCTGATTTTTTTCTAAACTTTTCTGAATTACGGGGTGTACAAAAATTTTAGAGTTGTTTCCCCCTCTGACATCGACCTGTACTGTCATGGCCGTGTCATATGACGCCTGACACAGCATACTAGTTTCATCGCTCTTCCCTTGTCGCTCTCACGGGGCATGGCCATAGGGATCTAGAGAGAGGGCACCATAAAACGGGGTTCGGAATCGCCTTGCTGGCAGCGGTGTCAACTCGGGTATGGCAGCACCTACCGAAAACACGCACTCGTGCCAAGTAAGTATTGGACGACATTGGTGACCACAATTTGAGCTCACGCTGCACATACTTAGGACTTGACTTGCACTACATAAATGCATTAACTTTCTGCGCTTTGCTTTCAAAACAAGAGGGACATAGACCTGTAGTCAGAAAATAGTTATTTAGAAAATAAACAACGTAGCTTCGTCAACTGTCGATTTATTCACAGTAATTTTGTCTAGCAAATCATTTTTCAGTAAGGATTCTTGAATTAAGTTTTAGTTGGCTTCAAAAAGTTATTTCTATTCCCGAGCACATGATATTGTTTGTGCGGACAGATAGCTTTTCCGAGAGTGCACAACCAATAGGGCGTATGCTAGATTATTACACTTAGAGTACGCTGAGATCGCGTCGAACACGTTCAAGTGCGGAACGAAAGAGTCTCGCCCGGAGCACCTACGGCCAACATCCCTTGCTCTCTCTCTCCCTCTCTCTCTCTCTCTCTCTCTCTCTCTCTCTCTCTCTCTCTCTCTCTCTCTCTCTCTCTCTCTCTCTCATTTCATTAGAACCGCCGCCGTCAGGCCTCCCCGGGAGTCACGTGCTGTGGCCTACGCGCCGGGCCCTGCCGGGCACCGCGGCCAAAGAACCCGCCGCCCGCCGCCGCCGCGCGTATGTTGGCGTCCTGCAGCGCGGCCCGGCCCGGGCGAGGCTCACCTCAGCCAGCAGCAAGTTGGTAGCCCCCGGTAGGTTGCCGCCCATCGCCCCCCTGGCCTAGGCGGTCTCCCCAGGCCCCGTCAGTAATTACCTTTTGATCAGCGAGCGGCTCTGGGGTAGAGGGACCCAGAGGGACCCAGAGGGACCCCGTGGGGCAGCGGGGGCCCCGCACAAGGCCCCCGACGGGGTCCCGCGCGCCGCGCCACCTCGAGCGCCCCGCGGCAGCCCGGCGGGGGGCCCTGGGGCCCCGGGGCCGGACCGAACCGAACCCGCGTAGCGGCGACTACCGACGGGACGAGACGGCATCGACGGCTCGAAAATAATCGTCATCATCATCATCATCATCATCATCACCATCATCATCATCTCGACTCGATACCAATATCCCTGGCCACGCCGCCGGGCCGCAAGGTGCAAGGTGGCAGGGAAAGCGGTTCACTGCGATAAAACAGAAAAAGAAAACAGAAACTTTTCGTACGTTTGTCAGGGAATTTTCCCCGCCCTTGGATGCAGTTGAGAATTTTTTTTTAATGTTTGAAAGATATATGGAATATGGAATGCGTCGAATAAATCGCCGGAGTAAAAATGTAGAAGGGATGAAATTGCAGAGATTAAATGGTGGCGATCAGAGGCGATGTGTCGCATGCCCACTCCTAAAACCTCTCCCGCGAGTCTCCGCTCGCTGATGAGGAGCTCCGGGCCAGCGGGGGAGATAGCATTAATAAGAGCAAAAGAATGGGAGAGCTCGACCGGCAGAACGACAAAAAGGGAGAGAGAAGGGGAAAGAGCAAGCGAGAGAGGGAGAGAGAGACAGAGAGGAAATGACAGTCGAAAATGAGACGTCATTTTCCGCTATCTTTCCCCTCACAGCATATCTCATCACTCGAAATGCCTGAGCCCAGGAGATTTGACTTTGGCGTGGAACGACAAACAAACAAAAAAAACGGGCCCATTTTAAAAATTGCTCTTTCCCTGGGTTCGCAAAAGTTGCATAGTGCCTCGTGCCTTCCAACCAGCCCATATTTATTTCACCATCACCAGCAGAGAGACCTCATGCCGCGAGCTGGTACACGCGACCTACCCCCCCCCCCCTCCTGATTAAAATTGGCTTCAACGGCTTCTCCAACTAGACGAGGTAACTCCTCTCGACAACCCCTGCCCTGCCCTGCAGGGGTTGGCGGGGCGGGCGGGCGCGTGCTTAGACGGAGGTGACGAGAGATGTCACTCGCGCCACGCCACGCCACGCACCAGGGTACAACTCATCTGAGATTGAATGGTCTGCTCCGGAGCGCGGGGCCGCGAGCCCGGCGGGGGGGATTTGAATTAAATAATGCAGGCACCTCGGCAATTTCGGTACATGACGAATTGATTGAAGTTTCACTCCCCGAGTGCGTGGAGGTGGTGGAGGCGACCGGTAGGGGGCGCTTGGGGAGGAGTGGAAAGCAGAGAGGAAGGGGAGGGGGGGGCCTCAGCAGAGGTCTCGGCGTACGTCAACCCAGTGCAGCGTCATGACCAAGTAATGAGAATGGTATATCAAGGAACGGCTACCAGTCCAGATAAGCTATATCCAACATTGCATCTTTATGGTTAGCTTGAACCACGATGTACATCGTGGCTTGAACTTACTACCAGCTTTCCCAAGTAGAAATTAGACGACCAGGAAAAAAATGTCTGAATTTCAGGGAGGGTGCAACGTAGAATTTTCCGAATTTTTTTTTACATGTGCATGGGTGATAAATATTTATAAAAAAAAGAAACGTGCATTTTCAGGTAAAAATCAGTCTAAAATGTTCAATCTCAGCTTTTCCAAAGTTCTTTGTTTTGTCTTAGAGTTGGGTTTTGGGGTTTGGATAATGGAAATTAACCCCCAAGTTACCTCAGTTTATACCAGACCGCGGTATACAAAGTGCTAAAAATCATGAGAAGCTGCCAAACGACGATGATTGTCATGATTCTCTCAGAAAATATTCCGATGTTTGGCGCGCACCGCAAGATAAATGATGCTCCCCCGGCGGGGCGGGCCGGCGGGGCGGGCCTCCTGGGAGCGTTCTACGCGCTCACCCCGACTCGTCCCTGCGGACACTCTGCCCCAGCACGCTGCAGCACCCCCGGTGGAGCGGGCGGGGCGGACACCGCATCAAATCGCGGTCTACATGATGCATCCCAACACGTCGGACGGGGACGCGCGTGACCTCGCGGCACGACGTCACGCACGCGGCCGGCGCCAAGGGTCGTGCGTGGGGTGTGCTTCCGATGATACCGACGCGATATTTCAGTCAGGTGAACACGAAAATGGATTCCTCATACGCGGTGGATATTCTCCGTCCCGATTATTAGGCTTCGCGTGCGCTAAAGCGCAAAACGCGAAGCCTATAGACACGGGTTCTGTTTCTCGCCAAGATTTTCGTGTGCGCTACCTGCTCCAGCGAGGAGACCCGCTCCCGCACAAACACACAAAAGAAAAAGGTTCGGGTCGGGGGCGGGGTCGGGGGCGGGGCCGGGGGCGGGGTCCTTGCGGGGGTCCGCCCGGCCGGCCGCCCGACTCAGCGTGCGCATATATTATTGCCAGCCGACGAAAGATGCAATGAATAGAATGTCTTGCCGCAAGTTTTTCTCAAATTTTGAACCTAGCAACAAACAAACCAGATTTTTGGATCAAGCATCAGCCTTTCACCCCTCTTTTTAAAAAAAGTCAGGTGCTTCTACGACAATTTTGACTGTCGAGGTGAAAAATCAGTTCAGATTTGTCTGACGTAAAATATTGGTGCGTGTTTGGATCGGCTGACCTCAAAAACCTATTTTTAAAAAAGTGGTTGATTTAAGACAATGTTGACCAACTGCGCATTCCGTGCGCTCTCGTCCTCCGCGATTAAAAAAGCTAACATGTATCTTAAATTCTACTCGTTTAAATTTAAGGGCTGCCGGCCTCTCTATCTCTCGTACCACTCCTACCCCTCCCTCCCTCTCCCCCCTCTCCCCTTTATGAATCCTTCACTAAATCGAAATCAAACTCTTCCCCTCTCTCCTCTCCCTCTCTTACCCTCTCCTGGGTGAATATTTTGGATTCAAACTCAGCTGTTTTGACGCTGTTTGGACCGTCGGAGGAAACAGCGGGTGGTGGAGATGTGGAAATGAGAGGAGCGGCAGGCCTCTCAGTAGGTATCCGCTCAGCTTGTAATTTCTATGAACGTTTCTTGACGACTGCTTGATCAAAGATGCCGTTAATTTGTAAGTCAAGGCGTTGATCTTGCCATTGCCCCACACCAAGCACGCGAAGCCTTTTTCGGCCACATTGGATAATGTGGACTTGACGGATTTTTTTACCCTCTCGTACACCTGTCGCCAGCGCCGCCGCCACCCCTTCCCTCAGCGCCGCGCCGCGCTGGGGTGAGGCGAGGCGAGGGCGGCCCGCCGGCCGGCCCCGCACCCAAGGGTTTCACGCTCCATGTATCGATACACTGCATTATCCGACCGTATTATTCATTTCTCACCGCCTCCGCCCGGAATCAATCAAATCACAGCCCGCTGTACAGAGTATTCGCCGGTCAGCCAGCCGGGAAAACAGGGCGCAGAGCACCCGATCTGCATAACCTGACCCCAAACCAAATCCCTATTAGTTCTCTATAGGCTACGTAGATCTCTTAACTTGAGAGACAGATTTTAGGAGCCGTATTTGCCTGACAGCCAAGGGGGCCTCAATTACTGAAATCATGTGTTCACAATCTCTAATATCTTCAAAATCATAGTCAAAAAAAGGTGGATCTATTGCCAACAAAAATTGATTTGAGTGCGCATTTTGGGCTCACAAAGCTCAAAATACGCTTGTACTTACTTTACGAATTATTTCTTTCAATTATAAGAGGTGTAATCATGTGAAATCATTATGTGATATCTTGAAATCATGTGTACAAATTTTGAGTGAGTTGAGGCCCCTTCGCTGACAGCTGACAGCGCAAACGGCTCTCTCGCTTGACTACCGGAGAGTACCCCACTCCCTAAATAGGTGTACAACGAGTTGGCGAGTTGATGCATTGCATTTTCGGTAGTTGGGCGCGAGTTTTCACAAGTTGAACGCAGTTGTTTGCGAGTTGAACGCAATTTTTTCGCGAGTTGTTGCGAGTTGAACGCGAGTTGAAGCAAGTTTTTGCGAGTTGACTGCGAGTTTTCGCGAGTTGAACACGAGATGGGTTTGGGTAGGTTAGTTAGCGAGTGAGGGACCCCTCTTGCGCCGACACTAAGGCCTCACCTCGGGGCGCCGCCGACCCCATCTCTCACTTTTCTCTCGACCCTCTGCGACATTTTAACACGCGGGCGGCAAAATACTTGTAGTGGATGGACCGTGAAAATTGAGAGCAATATACAGAATATGATCGCGCGGGGGAGGCGGGCCGGAGGAGGCCGGGGAGGGAGGCTGCCGCCGGCTGGGAGACCCCATTCAATTACAGCTCATATTGGAGTTGACATCCATTGTCCGGACCCGGCCGGCCCCTGTAATAAGCAATTGTGAGGTGAGCGAGTGGCACGCCCCGCCCCGCCCCACCACGCCCCGCCTCACCCTCGCCTTATCACGGCAGGTGGAGAGGACGCACGTCGAGCAGCGGGGCGCTGGACTAAAGCGAAAAGGATTTTTTTCCCTTTCGCGCACCTCGACAAGCGATCAGCACCCAGGACAGAAAATAATCGCCACACACGTTCACGAGCAGCACGATACCGCACGATACAATATGGTTCCGGAAATACCCGAATCAAGGATAAGCCAGGAAAATCCAATATATGGATCTTTTTTTTCACAACACCTGCATTTTTTTTAATCAAGCATTTTCAATTGAAGGTTAGCATGCCAAAGGTACAGGGAGAAAAAGATTTCGTAGATATACCCTTTACAATGTTCTTTTGTTCGGGAAACTAAAAATCTGTTGGCTGAGCAAAGAATCTGTTACCACAACAGAAATACTGTTGACTGTTGCAACAAACGCTTTGCTCAGCCAACAGATTTTTAAGCTCCTGGAACAAATCAATATTGTTAAGGCTATATTAACAAATTGTTTGTTGTGAGAACAAAATCCTTTTCTCCGTGTAGGTGAGCATTCACTCGTCAAACAGCATCTGTTTCTCCTCGCCTGCACGCGCCTGCTTCACCGCCTTTGAACATATCCTGGGAGCTGTTGGCCAGGCCACCCCATGTGTGCCCCGTCATCATGTTCACCGGAACACACATGTTTGAACAGGGCCAACAGGTCCGCAGCATGCCCCGGCGGCCAGGGCGGTCTGTTTACTTAATCCAATGAAGCTACACCGCGCCACCATCCCTGCGCGCGTCATAATAGACGGAATAAATTGCAAAACAATCTGAGTGCGGACGCGCATATGTCCGACGCAACACCCCTAACTCCCCCGCGGCGGCGCAGTCGGCAGGTTGAGAGGGTGGAGCCACTGGGGGATTCACCCCAACATAGCGGCGCAGAGCGAGGCGAGGAGAGAGAGAGTTCGCTGCTGATAAGCGGATTAATGTCAAATGGAATCGGATCCAAATTAACCGAAATGGCGAATGTATATCTGGCAAGTGCAGGGCGCGGAGGATATATCGTAGGCCCCGCTGCCACCAGCCTGCTGCTGCCGCTCCCCTCGGCGGCCACCCGCCGGGCTCGCGGTGAGGTCCACGGGAGTAAGCTACTCACGACGGCAGAGATAGCTCTTTATTGCATATCAGAGCTTCCGGAAAAACATAAAAAATATTGTGCTGTTCAAGCTTAAAATGAACGTTAACATTCATAGTTTAAAAACTGTTGCGGAAGTTGAGAAACAAAATGTGTTCACTGAAATATAGTGTTCAACTGGCACACTCTTAATAGTATTGAAAGTAATATTGAACACTGCGGCATGAGGAGTTAAACCGACATGTCGGCCAGCAAAATTTGTCGAACTAGATAGGGTGATGAACACTTTTATTGTCCCCAATGAACAACATTGGCTCTTTGAACGAAGCATCTAAGAGTGTTCAACATACATGAAAGTGCGTGCCAGTTGAAGACTTTTTGATTCCAGAGAGTTGTCTAAGATTTTTCTCCCAATGCTGCTCTCTGCCGACACCGCGCTGAGGGGGGACCGCAACCGCCAACGCCTCCAACCAGCATGTCGGCCAGCACTGCTGCACCCTGACCCTGACCGACCGTTTACCACGAATTATTGACAATACAAATCTTGGTTTGTGTTTGGCCGCGAGACACACGATCCAGGATGGGCGATGTATGAGGGCAGCGCAGAGGGCGCGGCCCGGGCCACCCCTCAGTAGCGGTGCCACTTGAGGCCCCTTTCAATTACCGCGGTAACAGATCGTTGAAGTCCAGCATCGCCACGTTCGGGACTACGGCTGTTGACTTGACCGTTTAGTTCGTCTGTATATCTCTCACTTTCAAGGTATTTTGGGGAAAAAGCCATTGCAGTGATCCTTACTCGGACCTGTTTCAGTCCAGTCGTGAATATAAACCTGCCAAACTCACTTTTGAAGAAGGACCAAGAGATAGAAAAAGCAGCAACAGGATTCTCAGTCAATGAATGCGGTCGCACCAGTTCAAGCCATTCAGCTGGCGCGCGGCAGATCCGCTCTTTCCAGAGATGATCAAGGCTAAACTCTTCCCCCTCTACTTCTTCTTCCAGCGCGCAGCTCGAAGGCGGCGCTGAAATAACACTCTTCCGCACGCAGCCCCAGCCTAATTAATGGCGGCCTGTCTGTATGCACCGCCCTTCCCCCACTCCGCAAAGGGGCCGGGGGGAGAGAGAGGAAGAGAGAGAGAGAGAGATATTAAATAATATATTTCCTGCTTTGAGACTGCGGCACCAGCGCAGCGCAGCGGGCTGGGACCTAAGTTTCCAGACACCCTGCGGCCTTTTCGCAGCGTCTCATGATTGGACAACCACACAATCGAGGAGGTAAGAGATGCAAAGTGCATAGCGTGCTCTCGCTCTCTCTCTTCCTCTCTCTCTCCGTCTCCTGTTGATCTGTATAGTAGGATGTGGCATTATTCGCAGGGGGCACAAAGGGCCCCTCACACCCCGCGGCTCTTCCTCACGCTTATTTATACGATCATTGCCTCGACGCCAATAGTGCTAATAAGACGGAGTGCCAATAAGGCTCCTTCCTCTGTCGACTTCTCTCCAACAACGCTGATAAAGGAGGAGAAAAGCCTGATGAGAAGTCGAGCTGCATACAAAAAGGATGAAGCGCAGCCGTAAAGGAAAAAAAATCACGGCCTTTAGAAAAGCGTGCGATATTGAAAGAGACCTTATCTACTTTTCGTGGTTTTTGGTGCTGTATACTACCACTTGCATCCAAAAGATGCACTCCATACCAATATTTATAATATCATAAGGACTACAAAAGTTCTCTGGGGAAAAAAAAGTTTAAGAGAAGAGTTTGATCAAGAGGAAATTGGGCAAAACATTGAGTAAGGGCCGGAAACCCAGGAAAAGGTGACGATTTTTATGGGCCGCAGTCCAGAATGCATTATTCAATAATTGCGAGGAATAACGAGCTTGTTTTCCCAGTAAAGGCAAAAAAACCTCCGCGAGCTTTACGTGGTGTGAACAAAAGTAAGTGTGAACAAACTTTTCGCACTTGCAAGCGCCCTGTGGCACGAGGGCATCCGGGCGCTATAACTCATCGCCCAGCCCCGTATCAAGGCAGTACATCAGAGTCGCATGGATGAATGGAAGAGCCATTGACCACACAGCTGACGCGACCAGCTATTGAGCAGGACACCCATGCGGGAGGTCAGCCCAAATCAGAGCAAATGTTGGCGGTGTATACATGTAGCACTGTGCAGGCTGAAGCCCACGCATTGCAAGACCAAGGACTTCCAGGCAACTACACTGCCATGGCAAAAATTTCCACGCGGCACCATGACGGATACATGACACGACCATTTTCTATTTTCAGACAACGGAGTTGCCCTCCTAAAATCACAAGGAAACAAATTTCATGTTTTTCATATGGCCTCTTACGGAAGGAAAATATCTGCCCAAGGGATTCTGATAATATTACGAGTAGTTTTATTGTTTAGACTTGTAGATTCACTTTAAAAGTTTCATCTTAAGTTAAGGACGGGTGGGGGGCAGTAAAGTGAAAAACAATAGACATTCTGTTGTTTTTTCTACCTTTTGGGACCGTGGTACAACTAATCCTGACCATATTTGGCCCCAAAGCACAATTAAATCGACGTAGGAATTTTTTAATTCGGAGGTCTGCAAAACTGGGAAATCTCCCAAACTTAACACATACCGTAAGATCTACCTGTTTGGTCCATGCACAGGTAGGAGATCCCTGTTATGCTGCAGGAGAATTTCCAATAATTAGAGTGATCATGATGATGATGATGTACAAATTCTTTCATGGCTAATTAAGTGTTTTGTACCTTTTCTGGAATCAGGGTGACAGGTTCTTCCCTCGCTGTTTCATTATGTTATGCTCAAGAAACCATCGAAGTATTTGAACATGAAATTCCCTTCTTCAATTCGAACTTATCAGCATTATAATACAACACAAGTCTACGTTAAACCAGAATTCTAATAAGTATGATCTTCATTTGAAGAAAATACCAGCTTTTCTTTCAGTTTTACTATACCCTCATAAAAATTTTGCAATAGTTTAAAAAACTCCGTTGTCTACAACGATTTCGTAAAACCGTATTTTTTTTTTTTAAGGAAGATCTACGGATATTTTAGTCAGCGCGAACGTTGGCTTTGAGTTCAGATTCCCTGCCTGGATCAAAAGAAAAATAAATGTGAATGGCCCCTTGTCATGGTTCTCTAAATCGAGATACAGACAGTAAAGTGGAAAAATTAAGTTGGTGTCGTAGAACCGCATCGTTTATGCTTGCTGTCAGGCGAAGAAAGCGGACATTTTCCGGGTGCGCTCGTAAAGAAGCACGTGCGATTAGCGCGGGCCGCATTGAGAAACACAATGCAATGTTAGGTGTCGAGCTGCATTCGGATCAAGAGTCAAGTGTCGACACATCTCCATTATGTGGGGTGGGGTGGTCACAATAACCCATTCTGAGTTCCGGGCGGTCGGGCCCGCGGCTGCTTGTTTCCTTAGGATGCTGCTCTCAGGGGGAAAGGGGGGTGGGGAATTGTCACAAACGGTTAAGGGAAATGTGGCCAATATACTTCGCCCGACTTTCTGTAAATACGACTGTGGAGCGGGTTAATATACATACTGAGGGAAATCGAGAGTGATCAGACTCTGGCACGAGGGGCACTTTATTTCCTGCATGCATGTGGTGGGCTCGGTCGGGCGAGTCAAACGGCAGAGCGGCATTGAGGAAACGCAAAGAGTCAAACGCTATCACTCACGAAAACTGAAGACGCCCCGGGCAAGAATGAGGCATAAGCCAGCCCATGGCCTACAATCACGCCCAATTGGATAATACGATTGTAGTCGAGCATGTGGGACCTAATCTGATTTCCCCCTCCCCTTCCGACTTCCCCTCTGACGTCATTTTCTCCCCTCCCCTTTCCACTGGGGCGCGTTAACCACCCTGGGAAAGGAAAACGTCGCAGGCGAGCAGCTTTAGCAAATAATTAGGAAGCGCGGCTGTGTCGCTTGTGAAAAGTGGATGAGCGTTTTCCTCTCCTTCGTTTCCTCCAGCATACGTTGCACACACGAAGGAGGTCCTCCAGAGGCACTGCGGCGCACGGCATGTGGCTATTAGCCTGTTAAACACTGTTCAACGCTCTTGATATTTTTTTTTCGCTGCGTTTTTGGTGGCAGACGTGCAGCAGCCGCGTGCAGGAGCAACGTATCGTCATTGCGAACGAGAATCTGAATGCATCGGAGGGAGCGAGAGAGGGGCAAGGGGAGCCGAGAGCAGGCTAAAAGGGGCTGCACAGCGCTCTTTACCACGACGTACTTAAAACATGCAATATTAAACCTCAATATGTATGTGAATATTTTCTTTTCTTTTTTTTTTTTTCGTAAATAAAGAACTCGGGTGCGTCACAGACCCGAAAGCGTTGAGGCCGACGAGGACCCGCTGGCCTCCTGTCCGCCTTCCCCGCCCGAGACCCCTGCGCCCTCTCGACCCGCCGGCCGTGCCAGAGGTGGCGCGGAGGTGCGGTGAGGGGCGGGGCGGGGTGGGGCGGAGCGGGGTGAGGTGGGGCGGGGCGGCGCTAACGAAGCAGACAAGCGGACGACAGGTGAGATAACGCAATCAGGGACGCCGCGCCACAGTAAGAGGAGCGGCGGGCGACAGTGACGCCCCCGACCACCGCCATCTTGTTTTTTTGTATTTTCATATTTATATTTTTTTGTTTATTTATTCTCATCCTTTTTTAATAATTTTTTTTTTCTTTTTCATGATAGCAGCAAGAAAGTTGTCTTTCGCGTTCTACTTGTCGAAGCTTCCAGCCACTGTAGATGGATGGTTAGAGCAGGGCACCCCGCAGGTGGTGGCGGCGTGGCGATGGGCCGGTGCTAATGCGTGGACAGGCGCAGTGTATCGGAACACGATGATGGTGGTGATGATGATGATGATGGTGGTGACGATGATCCTCGCGTTAATGGACTGGAACCGAACCGACGTCAACGTGCGTCACTAGCGCGGCCCGCGACAGCCACCATCAAGACGACGAAGTGGAGGACCAGGGCGAGACCGGCCCGCAGCGCTGCTCCTGGCCGCGCCCTAGCCTGACCCCTCACTGAATCCCAAGAAAATTTACCATTTGATACTCAGAAACAGTGGGAGAGCCACACGATATCAAGTCTCAGTGCCCACACAAGGGTCTCTCTCTCTCTCTCTCTCTCTCTCTCTCTCTCTCTCTCTCTCTCTCTCTCTCTCTCTCTCTCTCTCTCTCTCTCTCCCCCTCAAAGCGTGGCTACGCCAATATATGAGGGCAACCGGGAAGCACGAGGAGGCACCTGAGGGCCCGCGCCTCTTACCTGCATGGCGCTCAGCTGCGGAACGGAACATGGCGAACGATGGGACCCCACCTCGGCTGGGGAAAGAAAAAGGGCGCCCCTCTCTCTCTTTATCTCTCTCTCTCTCTCCCACTCACCCGCGCTCTCCTGAGATCACTCCAGCCTGGCCACTTAGGGCGCACTGGACTATGGCACTAGACCGTCAACAAGGCTGTCGCCGGCAGGTGTAGTAGCAGGGGAAGGGGTGGTGGCGGAGGATTGCCGCCCCGCTCGCTACGGGAAAAAATTATTGGCCATCGAGTTGCAAATGGATATAAAGTTAACTAAGGTGCGAAAGTTTAATGGACTGAAGTGTTGGTTATTCTGTTTAAGGTGAACTCTCGCTTGCCCCCAAAAATGTCACTGATGTTTATTCTCCTGCATCGAATTTCTGAAAACAGGGTGGAGTAGCGATCGAGGAAGAGAAGGCAGCGGTGCCAACAACAAAGCCCACCGAAAACATTGAGAAAGTCAACGAGCAGCCGAATCGTACCTTACCTTGCGCAATAGCTAGTATCTCTACGGCTCTTGCGCAATACTCGATACAACAATTAATTTCTTGAATGTCGGTGCAGAGAGAGAGAGAGAGAGAGAGAGAGAGAGAGAGAGAGAGAGAGAGAGAGAGAGAGAGAGAGATAAGAGGGTTCGTGGGGATCGGGTGCGGATGAGTGCAAACAAAAGGAATGGATTGGGCGTCCATGTCATTTCCACGGTTCCTGTTGTGACAGCCGCGGCCAGCCCGACCGGCGTCGGGTGGGAGGGGCAGGGCGGCGCAGGGCGGCGCAGGGCGGCGCAGGGCGGACGCCGGAGAAGGGGGAAGGGGCCAAAGTGGAGCGCGAGACAGTGCGGTGCGGAATTCGCTGATGGATTGATGGCCTGCGATCGATGCGAGAAAAAAAAGCGACCAGACACTTTATCCCCAAATTCATGCGACTCGCACGCGGAAACATTTTTACGAAATGACGAGTAGCCCTCTGCTGCAGATTGACTGCTTCAGAAATGCGATCGGTTGTTATTTGCGACCGCTTGGATAAATGTCATGTCACCTTTGAAAGTAAATTTTGTTGCAGAAATATCTGACTCCGTTAAAACGAGAACATTTTTCTAAAAATTCAGCAGCGAGGGAACCAAATGTCAGAAAAAAAATACAGTGTGCGGTTATGGCCAGGAAGGGTCGCTGCAGGGAGAGGAGGGTGGAAGTCAAGTCAGAGATTCGCACCCTCTTAATGAATCATGCCGTGTACATGCGGTCCACTCAGGGGGGAGGAGCACGAGCGCAAACCACTGTGTCGTGTTCCTCACCAGACCTTCACAGAAAAGCCGTCTGCTTTTATTTTATTTTTTCATAATTTTTATTATTACCAACGATGTGAGTGTGAGGGAAAAGTAATGGAACCCCTGCGTGCGTAGGCACGAGAAAGGTGGAGAGAGGGAGAGAAAGAGGGAGAGAGAGAGGGTGGAGGGAGGGAGAGAGAGGAGAGAGAGAGAGAGAGAGAGAGAGCGCAGCGCGTTTCGGCGACAACGTAAAATCGCGTTTTCCCTCGACGCCGCTGGCATTATAATTGCTTGCTGGAAAAAGAAATTTTGCTCAGTGGAAGGGGTGCGAGACGGGAACGCCCTTACACCAGTTATTGGGGTTACATCGGCTTTCGTACTTTGAAAATGAAAATGGAACAGTTCAATTGCGAACTGCTTTTTATTGGAACCTTTTTGGGTCACTTGAGTGTGGACAAATAATCAGTCCAGATCTGCGGTACCACTTTGGATGTGAAAAACTCCTGAGGCAGCTTCGTTTAAATTAGTGCTTCGCTAAGCTTAGTTAAGCTACTGCCTGAAATAGTATCAGCAAGCCAGAAGACGGCTCAAGTGCTACGGCCAACAGTTTCAGCGGTTCAAAAGTTGATGTGGAGAAAGATCTTGCACGGAAGCTCCATCCTCGAGTCTGTGTCCTCCCACAGCCACTCATCGCACAAACGGGGGGAACGGCCAACTGCAGCCCAATTGCTGACGCAACTAGTATGTTACAGTTTTCAAGCACATAGAAGCAAAGAAAAATGAAAAAAGTGATGTGTCCTTTCTTAATTAAATTAAGTCTACAACGTGAATCTTTCAGTAAATCAAACACTTTCTATAACTCCATCACTGAAAACGAACACATTTTAATACACCGCGCAGCCCACACTCACACGATGGTGACAAAAAGCACTTCAGTTGTGCATATTCTGACTTGGTCAAGACACTAAATTCTACCCGGAACGAAAAAACAAAAAAATGGTCTGCGACTCTAGAAATAAAGCGCAGACGAGGTTGGCCGCTCCACCCCGCACCCATTCCCTCCACTTGCTTTCCCCCTGAACACGGCGGGAGGATGGGGGCGGGGGGAGGCGAACGTGAGTGGGAGAGTGATTGACTGAGAGAGTGAGACTGAGTGAATAGCCCCTAATGAAGTTCTATTCTCCACTCTAGGCCAATACTAAGGATGTGATATGCCAGCCTGTGAGCGAGCGGGACGCAGAGAGGGGTCTGGACTGCACGGAGGTTGTGTTTTAAGTCCAACAGCATCAACATTCCACCCTTGTGCCCCCGGGGCCGCTGGGCCGCTCCCCATCCTCCGGCTTCCAAATCCCCATCCGGGGGGAGCGCCCCCTTCCCCTCCCTTTTTCGTCTCTTTGCCCAATCAGTGCGTACCGCGCCGTCAGCAGGACCAAGTCGATTTCTCTGTCGCTCCCATAGCCCCGGTGTCAATGAGAGAGAGAGAGAGAGATGTGAGACGGACAGACAGCGATCCCACTACGACGCCTTTCCTAATGTCAATGCCTGCCCCTAAGGCGCTTGCTAAGCGAGCCTTTTCAACCCAATTTGTACCAACGCCCCGCCACCTACGTCGGCGTCGGCGTGTAGGCGGGCCTAAGGGTGGAAGGGGTTTTCATTATAGAACGGTCGTTGTAAAGAAGTAGAAGCGGGGGTTGGGGGGTAAGCGCCACGATTTTTTTCAAACACTGTTATCAACTTTACATAATCTAGTTTCGACCTCCACAGCCGCAGCCGCCTCGTGAAAACGGCGGCCACCATCGCAGAAATATTTGACAGCCTCGATAACGTTGGGGCGTGTCAACCATCAGCACGGCGCGGTGTGCGGCGCGCACACCCGGTGTGACGAGGTGAATGTGCCCATAATAAGACGAGAAATCAATTTACTGAGGCCAGGGTTACTTATTATCACGTCAAAACCGTCCAAAACACAGTGTTTAGTGTGGCGACCCTGGAGGCGAGAGTATGAAGAGAGCGGGGAGTGGAGGAGTGGGGGGAGGTTGTGAAGGGTCAGGTAAAGCGCCCATGACTCGTTCAGCACGGTCTTCAGAAAGGGCATAACGGGAAAACAGGGACATGCGTTAAAAAAAAAAAAAAAAAAAAAAAAACGAAAATGAATCAACTGTCTGTTTTTGATTATATACCTAAAGTTTGTGAAAGTCATTTTGAACATTTGAAGTGGAACAAATTTAAGTTCTGTTATTTGTTTAAAAAGCCTTCGCACTGATCTTTTTTATGCTAAAAAGTGCTCAGATCCTCGCAGTGTACCGTACCACGACCACATGTGTTGTCAAACAGGCAGAGTGTTTGGGAGGGGGAGGGGGGTGGCGAGTGTCCGGCCGCCGGACCACCCTCCTCCCGCACGCAGCCAGTCAAGCAAAACTAAGCGGAATGCGGGTTTCATAAAGTTTTTCTCACATTGTTTCCCAATTTCTGGTAGAGCGTGAGAAAGCCATTTGTTTTGAGGGGGGTACGCTCTAGCCCCTCCGACTTCTGGAGACCCAAGCGCTTCACGCCTCAAGGTCCACGTCCGGCCATCAGAATCCACTCCAGGTAAATGGAGCGGCAGCGAGATTCACTTCAAATTGCAATTCCACAGGTCGACAGAGGTATGAAATCAGTTGACTACAACCTACCTTCACATTGGTCGGAAAATGGGAGAACGGTAGTTTGCGGTATATTTGTTCGTCCGAGATCTTTTAATATTACAAGCCTCTCCCGACAACGATAACCCTATCAGAAAGCAGCTTCTATTTACCCAGGGTACACCTCAGTGTTAAACAGACCGTTTGTAAACGAGGATAAGGGTGATGTCTTTGGGAGGGACCATCTAGCGCATCCTACTCAAATAAAACATAGACCCAAACAATGGCAAACGCCGATAGCCGGAGAGGCTGCTCTCCTGCATCATGAAGGATCACCTGAGAGAGAGAGGCCGAGGGGTAGGAGAGAGAGAGAGAGAGAGAGAGAGAGAGAGAGAGAGAGAGAGAGAGAGAGAGAGAGAGAGAGAGAGAGAGAGAGAGAGAGAGAGAGAGAGATTGCCATGGGGCAGGCTATGACTCACCTTGACCAGACACAAAACGGCAAAGTGGCAACTCAAGAAAACGAGGGGGAGAGGGGGAAACAACACTGAATTTTGGTGTACACGTTTTGAGAATTATCTTATGAATTCTCGTGAGTTTTCAAGACTATTTGTGAATTTTCACTAAAACTTTCCATAAACTTTTGTAGATTTTCTAGAAATATTCTTAATTTTAGATTTTTTCATGATTTTTTTTCTAGCTTTTTCTAAATTTTTCTGAATTGTTCAGAATTTATCTGATTTTTGCGGAATTACGGGGTGCACAAAAATATCAGAGCTGTTCCCCCTCGCGAAGGGCTCAGTGGCACGAGAGAAAATGGTACAGCCTTTCGAGAGGCAAAGAGCAATGTCGATGAATATTGACCCTGCTGAGAAAGTCAGAGGGCAGTGAAGTTCGCAAGCCCGGGAGGTGGGTGCACCATATACTAGCCCCACCAAGCCTCGCCCCGCCGCGTGGACGCTGCTGGACCGCGCCGGGCTCACGAGAGCCCCCGCTCGGTAATCCCGGGAGCTCTGCACCGGCCGGCCCCACGCTGCTCCGCCCCCGCGAGCCCCCGCGCCCCCGCGCCCCCGCGCCCCCACGCCGCGGACCCGGAGCGAGGAAGGAGGGGCGTACCGCCAATACTGCGAACCGCACGACATGGCGCATCAGGCAAACATTTCCTCGAAACCGGACCCAGCAGGAAGCAGAGGAGAAGCGGCAGTGTGCGCGCGCCGCCCAGCGCCGATATCAAGTAACATCTCGAATCATATTAAATCGTGCCTCTCGCGTTTCACGCGCAGTGCCCTAGTTTTAGGAAGAATGTTCTTACTTGTCAGTCTTGATCAAATCGTGATTTTATTTTTTTTCGCAAATTCACGTAAGCAGCTCCCCCCTGCCCCCTTGATTTTGGGGTCTTGTAAGAGAGTATATCATCCTTACTCCATCGCTTGTGAAGACACTCACGTTATTTTTCCAGTGGTATAAAACAGGCAATGTCCTTTCAGCGCCATGGGGTTTGTCGTGCCGCGACAGGCTCACCACACCAGAACGACCGCGCGGTGGGGCGTGGCGGGGCGTGGCGAGGCCCGCGCGAGCGCGATATCCGGAGTGGGCCTGAATCCAAGCAGTAGGTTTTACGGAGGGGCTGCGCCGGGCTGCGCCGGGCTGCGCTATGCAATTACAAAACGACTCCATGGCTGTATGGGGCTTGGCCCACGGCTCCCGGCGAGAGGCGCGGGGAGGGAGGAATAGAAAGGAGAAAAGAAGGGAAACATATGAATAAATGGACGAAGGGAAAATATTGCGGCGAGGAAAGGGGAAAAGTAGACGAGGGTGGCTGGTCCAGCTCAGCAGCTCCACGGTCAGCCCGAGTAAAACGCTCAGAGGGTTCAACCAGATTTCTCTCCGGCCACACTGCAAAAACAAGAGTATTATATATACATATATGCAGCCTTCCAGATAAAATCCTTATCTCGCATCAAGAACAAGTACAAAGCTTCAAGAGTAGGCACGCAGCGATAATAGTTTTGCCTTTTCCTAATTTGTCTAAGTCGCGGCCCCAGTTTGGGACAGTGTACTCTACTAAAGCAAAGGCCGACAGCTTTCTGGAAATGAGCGAAACACGACAAGACGCCGCCGGGCGGACGGACTGGCGAAAGTAGCGCAGAAAACAGACAGAAAGATGCAGCAGCAGTGTAGAGCTAGGATAAAGAAGAGAAGAAAGTGGAGGTGCCGACTGTTATTGTAGCCGCTGGTCATCCCCGTTCGTCCAACACGGCCGCAAGGTGATGGCTGTATGATGTCCTATCGACCAATATGCTGGGGAGGCGGCGGCCGAACAAAGGGGTATAGAGTTCGACGTGCAGCAGCATCCTCATAAGCCTTTCTTATCCCTCCTCTCCTCAATCCTCTACTGCCCAGGTGTGCCTCGCGGTCGAGAAACAAAGCCGCTGGTTCCAGGTGAGTGCATACGATAGTGGTCCAACTAAATGTCGCCTGCACAACATGTAAATCACGGGGCCCAACCACTGACAAATACTTTAAATGAAGACGTCGGCAACCGCATTTGATCCAGCGCCCCGCGTGTTCAAACGAGTCACCCCTAGCACTTATTCGGCCGAACACGTGTTTCACCTGCTGCCGTGTTTAGGAGGGCGTGGCGTTGTGTCAACAGATAGCATCTGTTTTCACGCGTTTATCTCAATCAAAGGGAGGGTTGCTGCTGCTGACAAATTGGGGACAAACAGCCATCAAGGAAAAACACAGGGTCCGGCCTCTGGTCCCAACCAGAGCGATAAGGGTCTTGTGGGTGGGAGGGGAGAGGGGGGAGGAGCCGACCCATAACTCAGCCAAGGCCAGTAGCCACCTGCCCCTCATTAAGTTGATTACATATATCAGAGGTAGGACCAGCGGGGCCCGCTCGCCCGTCCACACGCGTCCAGCCCCCAGGAGAAAGGTGCTCTTCTCGGGGAGAGCGTGGACCGCATAACTCTGGAAACGGACGTCGAATGAGAGCTCGTTGCTGACGTTCGACAGTCATCACAATCAATTTCTACCCGTTTTTTCACCTCTCTCTCTCTCTCTCTCTCTCTCTCTCTCTCTCTCTCTCTCTCTCTCTCTCGCTCTGGGTATTAGCCTGGGGCATCCAACAACCATTGGTGGCAGGGATAGCCAATCATGATAGAGCTGAAAATAAGGCCCCCACCATCGCTACTTTTCCTCCTCACCGCCTGACAACTTTATTTTGAAGTATTCACAGCGCTCGAGTAACAGGTTTTCTCATAAAGGTTTTGATTGTTGGTCTAGTTTACTATAGCAGAATCGGAATTCTGAAGATTCTCGAGAAGAATATGAAAACTATCAAACGTATAACCGAAAAGTAAACACTGTAAACTCTCGAATCTCCCCAACATGGGAGAGAATACTTCTTCATGCTAGCTAAATTGGAGCGAGATATTTTTCAGCCTCGCTCTATTTGAATAAGAATTTTTTAAGCCACACTTTATTTGAGTACAAAATCCTTACTGTCTTCGGCCGAGTTTACAAAATTCTTTCCCCAATTGAACGGAGAAAAAAAATCTCTCTCGCCAGAGAGAGATAAAATTGCCCTCTGATTCTCGCCGGAGAATTATGACTCGTAGATTTGCAGTGATTCTTTTGTTTTTGTTTGTTTGTGTGTGTGTGTGTGTGTTTAATACCTATGTCACATTTTATTTTGAGCAGTGTACATGAGGGGAGGGGCGCCACCTCAAACGAACGACCCTCTGCCGGCCTGGCGACCTGTCGATTGCGAACCAGAGCAAAAGACCAAAGAAAGCCGCGCGCAGCATTCTCTCCCTCTCTCGCTCTCTCTCACTCTCTCTCTCTCTCTCGCATGAGTGGTCAGAGGGGACGAGGGTCCATAGCGCCGCCGCACTGCCCTAAGCACGATCAAGTTGCACAAAACCTCGTGCCGGCCGGGGCCCCCGATACATTTTTGCGACCATCCCTTACTGGTGCACCTCGTGATGTCCTAGCTCGCCTCAGACGGACAGAGGCGGAAAAGTGCGATCCGATACTTGGCAAGGTGATCCCCACAGTGCTCGTCTGTAGAAGATTCGTGGAAATAAGATCAGATCAAAGAAGAACCATGTTCAATTTTTTATTAAGTTCAACTTTTTTTATTTTTCAGTTTACCTTGCTTTATCTCAAAATAAATGCATACTGCCGAGCACGATTGCTCTTTTTATGTAATTATTAGTAATCACTTGGGGTGCTTTTTTCAGTGATAATTAATAATTTCGCACAGTGCGTGCGGTACAAATGCTGGCGCGCCATGTGTATTGCGCCCCTGCCAGCGTCACGTCAGCTATTTTCTCTCCCATGCACATTTCTTTTACTTTTTACTTTTTTTTTGTTCCTTTTTTTTTCCCTTTTGAGCCAGGCGTCC
The DNA here is from genome assembly GCA_029379305.1 of Frankliniella fusca. Classification (NCBI taxonomy): domain Eukaryota; kingdom Metazoa; phylum Arthropoda; class Insecta; order Thysanoptera; family Thripidae; genus Frankliniella; species Frankliniella fusca. Next base: position 2,578,174 of record JAHWGI010000083.1, on the reverse strand, counting down.
CTGCAGCGGCAGCACCGTAGTCTAGGTAAAGGTAAGGTGAGCAGGCAGCTGTACGGTATGAGGGTAATCCACAAAGCACCGAGCCGCCCCGTATACACGTACGCATTTTCAGAGAAATTCCTCCCACCCCCACCCACTGTTTCCTTCTCTCTCACTCTCTCTTTCTCGTTGGCAGGGGCCCAGTGCGGGCTCTGGCTGTAGCATAGCGCTCAGTCACAAAACGGCTCCAATGACTCCGGATTTCGCGCCCCCGTAGGATAATTCCCCGAGAGCCGCTCCGGCTGGCCGGCCGTGCTGGAGCTGGAGCCCCGGCTGGAGCCGGACGGGCGGCTGGAGCGCGGCTCGGCTCCAGACCAGACCAGGCACGGCGTTATCTCCCGACAACCTACTTTTTTTTTTTGCGCTGTTTCCAGGTAAGCCATACCAACAGCGTAAAGCCTTGCTGGAAACCATTTGTGATAGAAACGAATCTTCCTGCAGTTTTCTTTAAAACCCGATGCGTGTTGCATCCTAATGCGAATGAGACAGTCTCTGATTCGGGAAAACCCCGGGAAAGAAAAAGAAGCTAAATATGATAAGCCGCCAGAGCGCTGAACTTGTGAACACACGCAAGCAACTCCTTTAAAAAAAAAAATTGTATTTTTCCTAGCGACAAAATAATTGAAGGAAAACACAAGGTAAGGACGCAGAGACGAGTGGGAGAGGGGGTGGGGTGGGGGTGGACGGGAGGGAGGTAGATCTTTGCGCCGCCAGTAAACACGTCCTTTTTTACTTACCTTGTTCTCTCTCACTCGCGTTCTCTCTCTCTCTCTCTCTCTCTCTCTCTCTCTCTCTCACTCTCTCTCTCACTCTCTCTCTCTCTCTCTCTCTCTCTCTCTCGCTCTTCTTCTGAATACGCCGAGGCTGAGGAGCCGGAGGAAGATCTCCCACGATCGTTGTCGGTTCGAGACGGACGACAGGGCATACTACACCACGGAGCGTAGGTACAGAGCGGGCCACATACACAGTCCACAACGAAAATAATAAAAGACACAGCCACAATCAGTAAAAACTAAGGAAAATTCATATAAAACGCAATTTGATCGTAAAGGTACACTCTTTGGTGTCGATCGCGCCTCGTTTTTTCCGCGGGGCAAAGTACAATAGGCAGCGGCGGTGGCGGCGGCGGCGGCGGGGTTACCGGTGGCGCAGCAGCGTGGCGTGGCGGGGCGTGGCGCGGCGTGGCGCGGCGTGGCGCGGCGTGGCGTGGCGCGGCGGCATCGCGGCGTGGCGTGGCGCGGCGGCATCGCGGCATCGCGGCATCCGACGGCGCATCACCGCGGAAAAATATGTCGGTCGCCGTTTTGTGATTGGTCATGCACGGTTCGCGGCTGGCTGGGCCGCGCTCGGTCGCGGCCGCGCGCCGCCGTCAGAGCGGCGTGGCGTGGCGTGGCGTGGCGTGGCGTGGCCCGGCGTGTGATTTGGACCTCGTATACGCGGGGCCGGAGCCGGGCCGGGACCCCGGGGCCGCCAGGTATTGTGAGTGACGAGGAGGAGGAGGAGGAGGAGGTGGAGGAGGATTCGAGGAGGCCAGATGGAGGGCGATAGGTAAACTGCCGGTAGCAAGCAGGATGTGAGGTGAACCTACCCCGGCGTGGCGGGGCGGGGTGTGCCCCACATGCCCCCACCGAGCCCCACCTACCTCACCCCCCCCCCCCCCCCTCGCGGCCCCGCCACGCCCCGTCCCGGACCGCGCCGAGAGCTGTCAGCGCCTGTCAATCAGACAGCTGCTCTGTCTCTCTCGCACACCCAGCGTGTGTGAGGGAGCGTACCGTGCGGCACCGGGCCGCAAAGACGCCAGCTGCATCCCGCCTCTCTCTCTCTCTCTCTCTCTCTCTCTCTCTCTCTCTCTCTGCCTCTCTTCTCTCTCGCACTCATCCTCCCGCGAGAGCACAGCGCTGCAGCCTGCACCAATCAGAGAACCTGGAGTAGAGAGCCCGAATCCGGCTTGTCTGCGCGTACACTGTACTGCCAACGTCCCACATCCACCGCCAAGATTTTTTAAAAACTGTGAAAAAATTTAACCACACCGAGATTATACAGAGTACGGAAAATTATTGACCACATCTGGGAAATTGGATCAGATTAAGTCGTAAATTTGTAATTGTCTCTTAGTGAGATAATTGACGACTAGTACTTGATATTGAAAACGAAGGGCTTACGTGACAGATACACACGACTTTTTCAAATATTTTTTTTTAACTAAACTTCTGGCAGCTTTCAAAAAAAAATTATTCGCGCAACTATTTTTGTTTTTTGTATTCCATGACACTAGAATAATAACGCACCTGCAGCATATGATGTACTGCCGCTCTAAAAAACAATACACAACGATTTGATATATTTTGTCAACAAGCGGCCAGGCCGGCCTGCACAATGGCTCGGGTGCACCGACTGAATGGCTCCTCTCTTTTTGTGGCGATTTTCATTGAGTAATAGGCTGAGCCCTCATTGTGTGACCCGCAAGGAAGAGATGATTGTGTCACGGGAGCATTATTATTCATCGACTCGTTCATTCACCCGGCACACGCCGCGCACTCACTCCATCGGATTGAATGGTTCGCGGCGAGATCTCTTATAACAGGTGTGCGGTGATCCCTTTTCGATGAGGATTTTTGTAGTTCAATAGACTTAAAAAATTTCTTTCCCCTCGTTTATTTTTCTTATTAAAGGTCTGGGGTTAGCTTGATAGCAGGATTGTGTTCCGAACCAGCAATTTGTGTAACACGGAAAAACTTGATCATTGGACATTTATTATGGAGAATCGAAACTACGGCTTGTTGCAGCTCACAGCTGCTCGGAGCCGTGGCTAACTTGGACCTCATCGAAAAAAAAAAAAGTTGGAGAAGGGGCCTTGATAGCGCCACCGTCATCAGAATCATACCGATGAAGACTACAACAAGCAGGCCCGCCCTTCCGCCAAACGTCGTTGCCAGCTCCGCTTTGCTACGCAGGCAACTCCGTTCGGCAGGGGGCGAGCCTGCTTGGCCTGCCGGCGGCGTTCGGTCGGGCCTTCGGCCCGACCCCTAAGTCACACAGAACGTCCTCTTAGCATGTAAATGATCGGGCCTGCGGCCCGTAAAGGCATTCTCTTCGGAAAGAGGCAGTTTGTAACGGTGAACCACCGAAACTACAGCCCTCCCTTCTGCTTTGAAAACGTGCCGATAGTGACTAAACGGTCAGTTACTCGGCAAAAAAGGAAAGTCGGAAATCTCGAAAAAATGTCGAAATACGTGAGTTCGGCCTCAGATGGAACGGCCGAACTCGGACTTTATTTGGCAGCAGTTGGCAACACTGAATTACGCTCGTCGAACCAATTTTAATGGTATAGGCGTCGAGGGGTGTCGAAAATTTCAAAAATTGTCGAGATATGTCGAAAATTGTCGAAATATGTAGAAATTCGTAAAAAATGTCGCAAAATCTCGAAATATCTCAAAAATGTTGAGATCTATCGAAAAATATGGAAAATGTCGAAAAACATCGAAAAATGAGGGATAATGTCGAAAAATGTCGAAGAATATCAAAAATTGTCAAAAATGTTTACAAATATCGAAATATGTCGGAATATGTCAAAAATGTCGCAAAATATCAAAAAACATCGAAAATTATCAAAAATGTCAAAAAATATCAAAAATTATCGAAAATTATCGAAAAATATCGAAAATTATCGAAAATGTCGAAAAATATCGAAAATGTCGAATTATATCAAAAAATATCGAAAAACAACGAAAAATGTCAAAAATATCGGAAAATATCGAGAAATGTCGAAAATAATCGAAATGTTTGAGTTTTGACGATTGGCAACACTGGAAATTGAAAAACGGTTGGCGCCACTGAATTGCGCTCGAAAAGACGGTTCTAGAGAGGTGCGGGTCGATGGGGTTCGTAAAAGTTAAAAAGTGGGTCAATTTTGGGTGCTTTTTACAGTGTAGTCGCGAGTTGGGTCCTTTTTATCGAAAAAACGGTGGGCGCCATCGAACTGGACGCGAAAAGACGCTTCCGGGAAGGTGCAGCTCGATGGAGTTGAGAAAAGTTGAAAACTGGACCAATTACGGGTGCTTTTTACAGTGTAGTCGCGAGCTGGGTCCATTTTTTCGTAAAACGGTGTGCACCATTGAACTAGACGCGAAAAGACGCTTCCGGAGAGGTGCGGGTCGACGGGGTTGGAAAAAGTTGATTTAATTCCGTGAAAACTTTTATAATTTTTTTCAGTGCCTTAATGAGGGTTGGCAGGATTTGCCGTAGGCGTTTCGTTGTCTAGGAGTAACACTGTAGACACCCTGAAAATTTCAAGTCTCTAGCTCATCTCCTTCTAGTGGAACAGACAGACAGACAGACACACAGACAGACACACAGACAGACACGAGGTCGTTTGCATAAGCCCGCTTTTATGCTTTTTCAAAGCAGAAGGGCGGGCTAAAAAAAGGAGGAAATCGAAGACAGCTGCACACATCATCTTCGAGACTATCGAAGAGGAGAGCAAGGACAATATATAAGATGGACCCGGAATGCCTCCGATTCCGCGTGGCTTTACAAGCCTCTCGTCAGAGACCCGTTGACAGACCGACCGTCGCTTCGGCCGCGCTCGGGATAGCTTCGGCAGGCGTTCGGGCCATCCGTCAGCGGGGCCTCTCGTGGCCCCCTCCCCAGCCTAGTGGGATGGGGACCCCGGTGGGCCCGAAGCCGCTGTCGAAGCTGCCGAAGTCTCGCCGAATGCAGCCGAAGCGACGGTCGGTCTGTCAACGGAGGTATGACACGGGGGGTTGTAAAGCCACTACAGCGGGGATAGGCCATTCCGGGTCCATCTTATATATTGTCCTTGGAGGAGAGAGTGGCGGCGCGGAGCGTCCAGAGGGGGGCGCTGAGAAGGGGCCGGCCGAGCCACGTTCACCGCCTTGTACTCTGTCTCACTCAAGAGGTCCTCGTTCACTCGAGAGCGACAGAGAGACACGGCGGCGGGGCGGACGCAGCCGCGCGCGGCCCATCCCCTTCAAGAAGCGCGACCAATCGCTAATTACGGATCATTATCCCGATCGTCGCCGTGTCGTTATTATTTTCGTCACGAACCGCTGAGCGCGGGTCTTTAATACGTTCATGGCGAATTGATCAATTAGTTGGGTTTGCGCCCCTCAGCAGTTATTTTGTACGAACGCGCGCTGCTGGGGTAGGGCGTGAAAGGAGCGGCAGAAACGGCGGAAAACGGCACAGTTTGCGGAACAAGCGGGACAGCAGAAGGCTTGGGGGGCGGGGGGGGGGGGGGGCGTTATAGACTACATGTGGCTAGAAAATGGGATCATTTACGGCGGGCTGTTTTTATCAGCGAGATAAACCTTGCAGGTGTTTCAAAACTCGTCATGAAGATGAGAGCGTGCGACACCACGCAGCCCTGCACCTCCACCGCCCGAGAGGAAAGGAGGACCTTCACCTCGAGCAGGGAAGAGCCATCATCGTATTTCCGACCAGGGCGAAAAAAAAAAAAGGGAAGTACTTGCGGACGGACAGTCACAGTCCGTTGCCCGGCGAGCTGCGCCGCGCCCTGCCCGGTCGGGTCCGGTGCGGCCCAGCCCGGTCGGTCGGTCGGTCGGGCGCTTGACCAGGTCCGCCTTACGGAGCGTTCTGATTGGCTGATTGCTTGATTGATTGAGCGATTGAGGGCGTGGAGCGGCCAGACCGAGTTGGCAAACTGAGCGGTCTGCCGACGCACCTCGCTGCTTCGCCTCGGTCGCGATGGCCCCGCTGCGGGGGTCCTCTGCGTGCCCGCGGGGCCCGCGCCGATACAACGGGAAAAATGGATCGCCTCAACCGGCCCAAGACGGTGAATATACAATATAAAATCCGAAAGAGGCATGCAATGGTCGTCTTGTTTAAGAATTTTTCAGACACTTGTGTGTAAAGCTGCTGAGCGACTGCTATGAGTGGTAAATTTTCACCACAAAGCTTCGGTGAATGTCACTACTGCAAGTTTGAACGGAGCAGCCTGATTCACCGAGGCTGATAGTGGAAATCCACCGTAAGCTACACTGCTGCTTGTGTTCCACCACGCTGGGTTCACCGTCAGTTATTTAGAGTGCACTCGTAGATTTAGAAATTCATCAATGGCTCACAATAAGTGTACGAAAGGCTAAGAAAAATGGGCATTCGCTCACTGAGTGAATGATTGAACTCACTCACCGCGTGAGTGTCACTCGTACACCCTGATTCCCAGAGCTGTACACGTCTAATGGCCTCGGCACTACCTCCTGTGTTACACTTACACACTACGGAGCAGGACCGAGTTCATAACCGGGTGGTCGACCTCTCGGCACGGCTCGGCTGCACAGCGTACAACAGGATCTGGAAGTGAGTGAAGAGGCAGGGAGAGGAGGGAGAGAGAGAGTGGGGAGAGGGAGAGAGGGGGGATAGAGAGAGAGGGGGGCGAGCGAGGGAGATTGGGGGAGGGGGAGAGGCGGGTGGTGGAGCGGTGCCAAACCTCATCCTCTAGATAGAATAATTGGAGCAATTTGTGGTCGGCAGTAACCACGGCGTCCTTGACTCACCACAAGCACCATCATCCGACGCCTGGGCCGGGCCTGCCTGGTGGGGCGTAGTAGGGAGAGGCGTGGTGAGGCGGGGCGGGGCGGCAACGCGTTCCGTCCATTGCGTTGACCACTCCCGTCTACGAGGTGAACTAGAGGAATAGCTACGGAGCCGAGGAAAATGGTACGTTTAAGTTCAGTGAGTGTGAGGCGCCCACTGGGTGTTTCAAATACGGAAAGCGAATACCCATTGGGATAGGCGCCTTAGGGCAGAGCAACCTCTCTCTAAAACGAACGCGGTACAGAGAAAAAAAAGTGAAGTCAAATTTAGAAAGAATCTTTTGAATGACAAGAGTGACATAGTCAGAAAACAGAGCACCTAGAAGGATCACAGACGACTCTCAATACTTTTTTTCTCTGCATTGCCCATACCGCAGGGGCGGGAGGGGGGGATAGATTCGCAAACTTTCACCGTTGTTTTCTTTAATTGCAAAAGCCCCTCCCCCCCCCCCCCCGCACCGCCACCCTCGGCACAGCACGCCATTGTGTGAGGCGTAACGAGGTGAGATCCCATTGCTACTCGTGCAAGTGCGCGCCCGGCCCGCGCGAGTATGGTGTGTGTGTATGTGTGTGTGTGCGTGTGGGGGGAAAAAAAAAGCTTGACTTCTATGTTCTTTTTAATCACAGTTGTACTCCTCCATCCAATGCATTTATGAACTAAAAATTTGGAGCAAGAAGTAGAAATTCTTGTAAACAAACAAACAGCAAACAGTTTTTTATTTATTTATTTTTTTTTATTTATTTTTTTAAGTACGAAAGGAACAAAACAAGAAAAACATTTGGAAAATAATATACTTTGAATCTGCAAATGCGCGCACCAGAGAAACGGAGAAATGATTATCAGAGCTCGGAGTCCGAGGGCATGCCATGCCATGCCATCCCACTACACTCTACCATCGCACTCCCCCCCCCCCCCACCCCCCCGCCCGGCACCACACCACACCACACCCCGCCCCGCTCCGCCCCGCCACATGAGACTCCCGTCGACTCACTCGGCCCCTCCCTCTAAATTACTGCCTGCGGCCAGGCCGTGGCGGGGCGGGGCGGGGCTGGCGGGCCCATGCCAGCAGCCAGGCAGGCGCAGGCCCATGGCACGGCGTACCAATGAGCAGCCAACCTCTGCCAACCCAACCCCCTCCCGGCTTCCGCCATCGCACTGCCGTACCGCCGCGGGCGTACCGGCCCAGCAAAAGTATCTCTCCACTCTCCTGCTCCCTTCATCCATATTCTTTTGCATCATTAACGACACGCACAAGTGCGTACGCGCGGCGCTGGCTGTCGACTGTCGATAACGCAGCTTCAGGGTTATGGCAGATAAGTGTCCACAAAACTTCCCGCAGGGACGCACCACACACCTGCTGTGTGAGGCAGACGGGTATTTCCGCCCGCCTACTCGGCAACTCATGTCAACAATTTCTTCGTAGATTTACAATTTCGTAAATTACGACTAATGCGAAAAATGTTATAAATTTACGGCAGACCATTCTTGCTTGTGACTGAATTTCAAGTCGATAGGTAGTGAATGTAATTTTACGATGCGTGATTGTAATTTTACAACTCCACTTCGTGGAAAATTTTCCCATAAACCTACGACTACGTACGACTACTTTTCACAGATTTTTGCCTTGTAGGCAGGCGGAAACACCCGCCTGCCTCACAAAGGGATATTCGTGTTAATTTTCGACAAATTATCTGCCAGCACGTTGAGAGGCGGGAAAAACTGCGACGCTTGCATGGGTATGCCCCTCCCTATTCGCGAGGATCATTCTGACCGCACGATCGGATATGGAATGCATAGAACAACAAAAACAAAACAGTGTTGCGAGTCTGCCTAGCTCTACGGGTGGTGACAGCGGGTAGGAAGGCAAACCCGATCAGTGTTTTTTTGTTCCACCATGCACAGAGCCACAGCACAGAAATTGAAAATTGAAATTGAAATATATTTATTTAGGACTACGATACAAAGAGGCTATCAAAGCCCCGCTGCAGTATGCAGTCCGCCCTCCTCTCAGTACTTCACAGAACGCATGCATAGCAGATTTAAATAAATAGTTTAGTACATAGCAGTAGGATGTGAGAGAGAGAGAGAGAGAGAGAGAGAGAGAGAGAGAGAGAGAGAGAGAGAGAGAGAGAGAGAGAGAGAGAGAGAGACCACGCGAGCTGTGATGTGATGATCGCGACCACTTATCAAAAGGACACACAAGCTGCTCTGTTTTGGCCGAGTCGCCGCTGACACGGGCGTTCAAGAAACCTTTTCAAAAGAATATTTATGGCTGCCGTGTGCGCCTCGAGTGCGTGCGCGTCGGAGAGAGAGAGATGGAGATGAGGAGTGGGAGGGGGTGGGGGAGAGAGAAAGGCTTGCGGGCGAGAGGGAGCAAGAGAGACGGAAGAACGGGCAGACCGACGGATGGACGGACAGACAGACAGACAGACAGACAGACAGACAGACAGACAGACAGACAGACGCACCTGCGGTCACGTAACCATGGGCGCGGTACAGTGTGAGGGGGTGAGGGCGGCGGTGGGGGTTGGCCCTCGCTAATGAGAGAGAGAAGAGCGGAGTGGGGGGTGGAGGGGGCGGTGAGAGGGAGGGGAGGGGGGGGGTGACAGGGCCAGGCCAGCTGACAGACCGACAGCTTGATAGACATGTAGACAGATGGATAGACGGGCGGGGCGGGGCGGGGCGGGCTGCGCCGCGGCTGCGTTAGGCGTTCCGCGCGCGGTACGCCACGGCGCGCCCGGCCCGCTCGTATCAAGCCCGCGCGCCGTGCACGACGTCAAGGTGCGGACAGAAATGCGCGCAAATTCAAATACGGCGCCGCGCAAACGCGGAAAACATGGCCGCCATCGTGTTTCACCCACACTGTCAAAGTCCTACTACAAAGAAATGCTTTGCAAATGCTTCGCAAAGCGCAAAGTATTTTGAAGCTTTGCAACTTGCAAAGCATTTCTTTGTATAATTGCGAAGCAATGCTTTGCAATTGCGAAGTAATGCTTTGTAATTGCAAAGCAAATGCTTTGCAAACTGCAAAGCTTTAAAATTCTTTGAAGGAATTTGACAGAGCAGGAGCGACGCCCACACAGTTTTTACACTGCGAAAGCAAAGTTGCCAAGGGGATGCTAGTGCTACGTAAACATTCTTAATAGCATAGAGTGAATTTTACTGTAAGCTACAGTGTAATTTACTGTAAGCTCAAGTAATCCTCGGTGTGAAATAACTTACACTGATATTCACTCCAGCCTACGGTGAACAGTCATCACTCATTAAATGTGTGTTTCTCGTGCCTTCCGTAGTACTTCACATCCGGTAATGAGAAGCACAGGTAAATTTGAATCAATATATTAGCAACTTTAAATGCACATATATTTGTATTTCAGTTTCGGTATAGAATTAACACAGTTAACACTGCAAATTCGAGAGTCAGATGTCTCATAAAAAGTGAGATTTTTCTCTTGACCTATTTTAATGATTGTTTGAGAACGTAGCTTTTGGGGGTCCGGGGAATTAAATTATCACAGAAATTAAGTGTGATTTAGGATGGAAGTCCTCACTCATAAAAGGTCGAGGCTTCCCCATCATTATCACCCAATAGAGTGAGGTTTTTAAAACTAGAGCTCCAATCGAGCGAGGATAAGACCTAAACCTTAGCCTAGGAGAACGAGGTAATATAACGCTGAATCCGTCGCTCTGGTATTATTTTCAGTGAACACGGGACACTGTGAAAAATACTCGTAAGGGTTACGGGAAAATTTTCCATGATAAAAGTCGTAAAATTACAATTTGAAATTGTAAATTTACAAGCACTCCCTATCGACTTGGAATTGACCGACGAGCAAGAATGGGCAGTCCTAAATTTACGACATATTTTGTAAATCAAAATTACAAAAAATGTCGTAAATTTACGAGGATATTTTTCACAGTGGGAGTAAAAATAAAACACACCCGGCAAGAAGGGGCGGGTCATGACACCGTAGGCCGGAGCCTGGGCCCCCATATGTGGGTGGATCCACGTGAGCGGATCCCCGGCCCTGATTGGTCGTCAGGAAAGACGCGAGGCGCGGCCCGGCAGCTCACGCGTGAGGAGGCAGGAGGCGCACCTCTCCCTCACGAAGGAATGCTTCTCTATTTTTGTTTCCCACGTCGCATGACTACCATATTTTGGCGTCGTCTTTATTTTATTGTCTGTATGTAAGGGCAGTACGTACAAGGTGCGCGCGTACCCCTCCCTCACCCCACCCCCCACCCCCCACCCCAAAAAAAAAGAAAAAAGAAAAAGCTTGTCCGTTTTGTATTGAACGATGAAAACAAATTCACCATCGGTGTTCGTATTTTTACTTGTGCGCATCGCTTATGCATGATGATGCAAAACTTGGAAAAGTACTGAATTAAACTCAAGGCTTAGACGGAATTTTATAACACTACAAGATTTCGTTTTGGAAATCAGACGAAACAAGAATACGTTGTCTTAACTTTATTTTTTTTTTTATTTTTTAGGAAAAAGGGAAAACTTTGACAAGTTTCCTAGCACTGTGAAAAAAATACTCGTAAGTTTACGACTTTTTTCAAAAACATCGATTACGACTCAGAGTCTTAAATTTATGACCGCAGTCGTAAATTTGCTGGAGCAAATTCTTGCTTGTTTGATAAATCCACGACGACACATAACATCGAAAACTACTCGTAACTGTACAACTTGTAGTCGTAACTTAACTACATTTGCACCCTTACGACCTTTATTCACAGTAAAAAAAACTCACATTTTGAGATAGTCCTCTTAAAAAATTCTGAGACTCTTCCCTATTTTCTGAGGAAACATCTTCAATATCCAAGTGGTTTTTGTTATTTTCTTTATCTTTTCATTTTTTAACATTTATAAATCACAGAGCTCTTCGAAAATTTTCCCCTTATTCTAAAGAAATTCAAACATTACTTTTTTCAAGGTGTTCTCTGTGTTGAAATAAAAGAACACTGTTCTTTTACGCATAATCAGCGCAAATTCCTTTCAAGGATCATTCGTAGAACTCCCCTTAACGAAAGATTCAGAATTATACGAATGATTTCATTGCGAAGCACAATTATGAAATCATTAGAAAAACGAACTTATTCCATTGGAACCTAAAGTTCTTGACACGTTAGAGGATGAGACTGCTGCCATCACGGATAATTCGTTAAAAAATTACTTATGAACACTATTTACGGATGATTCGTTCATCTATCAAAACGAGTAATTCATCGAAAATTGATCGTAAATTTACTGGAAAAATTTTCTGTGGTACGAACGTTTTCGAATAAAACAGGAGCGTTACCTTATCCTCCAAAAAGAAAAAAAAAGGGCTAGAGCATGCACCACGCGGCGTGGAATATGTTCTCCGCGGCCGTGAGGACCTGCCCCCCCCCCCACCACCACCACACGCACACACCTTCGCCCCCCCCCCCCCCCCGCCCCCCCGCCCCGCTCCGTCTCGGCCGTCACTTCGCCCTCTCCGCGTGATGGTCCGAGCGTGACGCGACGCGCGACGTGACTCGTATGAGACGTGACCATGTCCGAGACGTGACTCACACGTGACATCGCGCGGCGCCCGCGGCGGCCGGCAGCCCCGCACTATGCGCACTCACAACACATTCGTTTCGACGGAATTTTTTTTTCTTTCTTGAGTCGACATATAGAGACCACTACCCTGCGCACCCAACTTGTGCCGTTGCGGTGTGATGTATTTTTGTGTGTCCCAAACACTAAAAACGCTGTGGCCGTTCTTCTAGTCGAAACTTCGGCGTTCTTTTTTAATTACCAAAATTTGGCATTTTGCTCCGAAACGCCAAACTTCGGCCACTTTTTACACCAACACTCGGCCTCCTCCGCCTATAAAATCGGATTATGAAAGAGCCAAAACTTAGCGCTCTTCAAGGGCAGACAACTGGTTAAATTTGGTTACAGAGAAGCAGCCTTGTTAAAAATAAAGGTCTCACTTTTTTTCCTTTTGTTTTTTATCCTTTTACAGAACGCCCAGGTTTTTAGAAGTTTTGGAAATACGAGTCCTCTATGTTATTTCAGCAAAAGACAACCCTGCTGGCTGCTTGAAAATCGGGACAATCTTTTTTTTCCGCTCTGTATTCTGGCAGCGGAAAATTCACTTAGGGCAGCGGGAGCCATGCACAGCGGGCAGCAGGGCGCTGCAGGGCGACAGGATCCACAGCAGGACTGCAGCGGGCGGCAGGAGCCACACAGGGCTGCAGGAGGAGCAGACTCCACCGCGGCGCATTCTCAGGCTTCCCCCGTTTTTTAATCAATCATCACGCGGCAGAGACTCGCGATGACTCACCGCACCGCACACTAGTACCAGGGCGGGGCGGGGCGGGGCGGGGCGGGGCGGGGCGGGGCGGGGCGGGGCGGGGCGGGGCGGGGCGGGGCGGGGCGGGGCGGGGCGGGGCGGGGCGGGGCGGGGCGGGGCGTGGTGGGGTGGGGCGGGGCGGGGGCACTACGGCGTGCCTCTCCTTGCGCCGCCTCAACATCGTTTGCTTGTTTCTTTCGGCTGACAGGAGGACGGCTGGGCGCGCAGACGCTCCCTTAGGATGCCCTACCCTTCCCTTTCCCGACGAATGATACAGGACGTGTCGCAAGCAGGGGCGGTTGGAACTGGAACATGAGTTAAAAGGATGCAATGTCTTGGACTGGCATCCAGGGGGGATTCCATAATCACGCATGTGTCTCTCACTGCTATATAGCTACGACTTAGCCGAAATGTCAGGATTCCTGATTCCAGTTTTGTTGATCGTTTTGTTCGTTTTGTCTACAGAGCGCTTCTTGCGGTCCCCGACCTAACGCTGTACCCGCACATCGAGGCCAAAATGATGATCGCAACAGGATCCCTCAAGTGGACTTTGCCCTGACTGCTTGGGAGCGTAGCGACCCGCCTGCGCTGGACCTCAATGAACGGTCCGCGTGCGAGGCGGGGTGGGGCGGGGTGGGGCGGGGTGGGGTGGGCGCGTGAGAGAAAACGCCATGGACCACGGCGGAGATGCGATCTCATCACGCGGCCGAAAGTCTTGCTTCACTTTTTTCAAAAGTCGGCGCGGAAATACTCTATGAAAGCAGCAGCACTTCCAGAAACGAAATAAATACATAATCGAAGATTAGTTAAAACATCAATAACACAATGATCATCGATTTGTTTAGATGGAACAAAAAAAAATTCCTGAACTAGCAGCACTTACTGTAGCGTCTCCTTCGCCCTACCCCACCCCTCGAAAAAATATAATATTTGCCAAACTTTTTTGCCACCACTTGGCAGTGGAGGTCACTTGGGCCCCACTGGCCGGCTGGCCGCGGCTGGCCGGCAGGATGTCCTATTGGTGACAAGTGTCACATCAATGTCAGCCAGATTGCCCAGTCGGCTCCACAACTCACCGCCACCGCCACTTCCAGCGGTGCGGCTCGGCCGTCGAGAGAGGAGCGAGCAAATGCGTCTGCGAACCACGCGGAGCCAACTCGCCCAAAGAAAAACAGAAAAAGCAAACTTCAATAAATCAACTTTTACTAGCGAAGCTTAATTTTTTTTTGTCTTTGGTTATTGCACCTAATTTGTTTTTTTTTTCTTCTTTGTTACTCACAAATTGACATTCTATATCTTTTTTTAAAAATTAACAGGAAAATTTTGGAGATGAAAAAAGTAAACCCCAAAATATTCTCTCAACAGAGGCCACAAAGTTTTCAGAGAGAAAAAAAAACGAGCTACATGACGCGTTCCAAGGACTCATTTTTTGAAAAACAAAAATTAAAAACGAAGAATGTGACTGCTGTTTCCACGGCTAACCACGTTACAGGGAACAGGGCGCCATGATTTTAACTAGCCCGGCGAGCTGGCATGTTCCGTTCATCCCCAACGGCACGCAATCACGCATACACGAAAATAAATCCTCCAACAGTCTCACGCACACTCACACACACACTCGCACGCATGGGGATAAAAACAAAGGGCCTGCTCTCTATACCCGCGCGCCAGTAACTGTACAGCAGCAGGGCTTGGGCCGAGGCAGGGGCAGCAGGCCATAGGCCAGGGGCGGGCCAAGTCCAAACAGAGTAGCGCCCCCCCCCCCCACCGCCCCCACTCTATCTGACATGAATTATTTAAACAAGGCCCCGGCCCGGCGCGGTCCCCTCCAGTCCTGCCTGGCCCCGCCCACCGACCGGGCGGGGCGGGGCGGGGCGGGGCGGGGCGGGGCGGGGCGGGGCGGGGCGGCCGCAAGCAGCTGCTGCTGCAGCCGCACCAGCGAGCAGGCGAGAGCAGCGCGCCCGGGCTTATTAACATTCCCGACGATTTTGTTATGAATATTTTATGAAATAAGCGAAGGAAAACATGTCGCGAGTTGCTGTAGCGTCCATAACTTGAAAGTGGAGTGTCAGTGGGGAAAACGGTGGTGGAAAGGGACCCGAGGGAGGAAGGGGGAGGGAGAGAGGAAGCCAGATAGAGGGAGAGAGAGCTGTGCCAAAAGTGTACGAGAGCAAATGAGAGAGAGAGGAGGGGGAGAGAGAGAAAGCCGTGGGGTGCACTGAGGTTACGCCTGTTTTACTTCACGCGGTCTTTACGCAAAGGACCTCGCAAGCAGCGTGAATTTGGAGGGGAGGGGGGGGGGGGAGAGGAGGGTACGAGTGAAGTAGCATGCAGTGCTGGAATCGCCGAGCCGTGTCGGGAGCGGTAGGAGGGGGAGGGGGGGGGGGCAACAGCTTATCATATCCTTTTATTTCAAGTCGTGCTGTAATGGCGGCCCGTTCGGAAATGCCCCATCTCAAGATGACGGGCCGGGGGCTGAGGGGGCGGGTGCGGGGGCGTGGCGTGGGGTGGGGACGGCACGGCTGAGCTGCAGCCGGAAGCCAGCGACAGAGTCATCGGATGGGGAGCTCCACTTCCGTCGCAAAAAGAGACGAGCAGCAAGAAATGGAGGAAAATGACATATTGCCTAGGAAAAAGAAATACTTTTTTTAAAAAGGAAATTTTAAAACAATCTCAGAACAGACAAAATGTAATGGTACTTACTGAGCATGCCAAATTTCTTTAAAAACAATCAACATACAAAGTGCGTATAAACAATTTTACCGTATCGGGGAAGGAATATTTCACTATTAATCACAAACTTCCCCCGTCGTCTTTGCAGCAGGCGCGTACCTGACTAATAATGACCGCGAATATTTTCATCCCCCGAGCGTGCCGGCGAGCCACCCCGCGCCGCAGGCTGCGCGGCCTCGCGCGGTATAGAAAACTTGGCGGCAACTTTTTCGAAAACAATAGAAGGCGTTGAGCCTGGCGAGCGGGGCGTAAGGCTTGTGATAAAAGGGTTAAACCTGTGCTAAGCCAAGAAGGGTCAAAACTTGGGCCCTACATTTTATAAACGGCCGTCCTGTGTGTCCCTCCCCTCGAAAGAGAGTAGAGAGGAGGCTGGGGGCTGAGAGAGAGAGAAAAAAAAAAGGAAATTTCAATCTAGTTTCTTACATTTTTTTTTCAAAGAGTTAAAACTATTGGTATTTTTTTCTCTTTTTTTGTACATTAACTTGGAACAATTAAGCTAATCTACAGCCAACATACGAAATGTCTGAAAACTATGGGACAAGGCAATAGAATTTCAGTCCTGTAAAATACGCCCCAGTAACCATGACGGCGTGGCCCGATTTCACAGCGCGTCAGTCGCGAGGAAGGAGCGAGTTAGAGCGGGCAGGGCAAGGGCAGGGCCGGGCTGGGCCACGGGCGACAGCGAGCCCAAATTTCATATTCATCATAGAATTGCCTCTCGCATGATAGAAAGGGTAGTCTAAAGCACGAGAGGGGGGAGGGGGTTGCGCCACCCTTCATCGAGATAGTACGTAGCACATCCACTCACGAGGAGAGAGTTCGTGCGTCAAACCAACTGACGCAAACGGATATAAAGTGTTGTAGAGTTGAATAATAATAATTATAATAATAGTAAAGCAGTTTAATGCGATTTGAACTTGTAGGAACGTTTAAAACGGAAAGTGGCAGAGATAATTCACTGGTGAAACAAATGTTTAGTTCTATACATCAATGGTGTTTAGTTCCAAATGTTCAAAAGCTATACACCTGTTGGTGTAGGACACATCAATTGACGTTTCCTAAGTTCAACAATAAATCAGCTGCGGTGTATAGTTTTTTAATGTCTTATTGGAACTAAACACTAATGATGCATAAAACTAAACATTTGTTTTACCTGTGATTTTTTTCTTTTTTTTCCCGTAAAATACATCTTAAGGAATCGTTCAGCAAAATTCAAAACAACGCCATGCCTACTCCTCTCCTTTGTTTTAAAGCAAATCTTGAAACATCTACGACGCCCTTGTGTTACGCCCGGGACGGTTCCGTGTCCCGCCCGTCTCTCTAAACGCATGCCCCGTATGTGTGGCGACGCTCCGGCCTCCGGCCCCGCATTATGCTAAGACATGTCACGCTGGCCGCTCGCTGGGCCTGGGCCCCACCCCGCCCCACCTCACCCCGCCTCGCCCCACCCCACCTCGCCACATCCCACCGCGCTGCAAGCGGCACACACAGCCCATGGCCGCACGTGATGAAGGAAAAATATCAACAGTGAAGAGTGTCGGTCAATTGATATGGGTCATTATTTATCAGGCCCTAACGAAAAGAAAGGTAAACAAATAAATCGCACAAACAAAAATTGCTCTGCACATGTGCAAAGCTCCTCTCAAAATTCAGGGTTTGGAAGGGGGGGGGGGGGGGGGGGGGGGCAAAAAAAAATGTTGGATAGTGATGATATGGATGACAAATTGATGTACTGCAGCATTCCCCATAGGCTTCTTTATCACTGAGGCCGAGGCGGGCTACCTACCAGGCGTTCACACTGTTCTACCACATAGTTACTGATTATTCAATGCGCTCCTTCCCAAGGAATTAAAAAAAAGTACCTCGTTACATGACGGGTACTCAACCAGTAATCGAACATTTCGATCGAGAGAGACAGAGACAGATAGAGAGAGACACCGAAGAGCGGGCTATTTAAGAGACAGCAGCTGAAGAAGGCGGCGGAGGCAGGGGAGGAAGTATGCACTATCGCATTTTGCCAATTTGGCGAGGAAGCAGAAGGCAGAGCGCTCAGGAGCGGGCGGAGGCGCAGCGGAGGTGGGAGAAAGGGAGAGGGAAAAAAAAAGTCACTGCTACATCCTGGACTCGCCTCTCAAACAGCTCAATTCAACGCAGCGAGCGGGGCGGGACGGGGCGGTTCGTCGAGAGGGAGGAGGAGGGGCGTCAGGAAACGACTAGGACACAGATCGCAGGACACAGAAACGCTCTGCGAGAAATAAGTGTCCCGAGGTAGATTTCTACGAGACTAACACAGTGTTTAAGTCCCTTTCACTGACAATCACACTGCAAAGAGAGGAGTGCTTGAAGAGGTTAAAAAAAAAAAAGCAAAGATAAAAACTCGCGGAAACAGACCGCAAAAGTGTCATGTGAGTCCACATACAAGTCTGACTTACGGTTCCTCGTTTGTCTGCTGAGCGGGAGGAGGATTCGCAAACTCTCAGCACCAGCACCAGCAGCAGCCGCCTGACCCCGCGCGGGCGGGGTGGGGGGGCCCACGCGCACACAGCACAGGGCGCTCGTTAATTTTAACGACTTCCTTTCAACACAGAAACACGTCAAGTATTTAGAAAAATAAATCCAGCGCTAGGCAGGGGAAAGGCCTGTAGGCGAGCCGGGCGGAGTGTGCGAACGCTTGTGTCAGGTCGTCGCGCGACGCGCCCGGCCCGACAATACATCATACCGCGCGGGCGAAGTATTGCGACGAAATGCTAAACGAAACGAAAAATACAGACACCCTCCGTGAGACTTGAAGAGCACTCTTGCAGAAACAACGATATTTTCTCTGCGTTCCAGAAATTATCCCTCGTATGAATCAGCTAAGCTCCAACGGATCGTTCGTGTACTTCGATATTCCTCGACCAGTACGCAGACTCTCTAAAAGCTGCTGTGTTCAGAACGAGTATTGTCCTTACGAATGTAACGGCATGATGAGATTCATCTCTTCCAGAAGCAACATACATACCAATAAAATACATTGTAAAAATACTATGAAAAGTTTTTTTTTAGGGCTTTTTTTCCTGTTTAAAATTTTGAGAAAATAAAAATTTAAGAGTTTAGATTAAAGGTTGTGATACCTATTTTGGTAATCAGTTAAGTTTCAAACTCACGAAATAAATGTAAAGCTCGCATATTCACAAAGAAGTTTTTCAAGAAATTTATTCGAGTTTATTTTTTAAAGATGATTGAAGATAATTCAATTTCAAAGAAAGAGTAAGGTAGTCATCGTCAGTGGCTATTGTCATAGCAACACGTTACATACATTGAGATGAATCCGCGAATTAATCCCGTATTTGTGAAGAGCGGAGCTTAATATCTTAATTTCAAAGATGTTTGAAATTAGGAAAGGCTCTTCTTCTTGTTTTTTCTTTCTTTTGATGTTAATTTTTCTGCATCTCTTTGTCTTCAGGTTGTGCGCTGACGTGCTTTTCTTGGCGTTCGCGTGCAATTAGCACACCTCCCAGCTCGCAGGGCGGTCAGTGACTCGGCTCCATTGAGCAGCAGCAGCAGGGCCTGCTTGGCCTGCACGCCGCCGTCCCGAGGTGTTTTGATTGGGGGCGCCGGCGCGGCCGGCCGTGGCGAAAGGGCGTCGCGACGCCGCCGCCGCCGCCGCCGCCAAGCGACGCCTCTCGACAATTAGTTAGAGGCGCCTAATTATTCAACTTGACAGAGCGGCTGCAGCGGACTGCTGCCGGAGTCCAGGAGGGCCGGGAGGGACCGGGCCGGGCCAGTCCGGTCTGGACACAGGAGTCGAGGGGGAGGTCACTTGGCCGCCCGGGTCCGTACGGCCGCAGAGGGCCTTATTCAGGCTCGTTTCGCATTCAGAGGCGGCCGAGTGGCGGGCCGGGCCGGGCGCCGGGCCGCTGGAGAGCGTGAGAGCGGCTGGACGAGCCAGCGAGAGAGGAGGCGCCGCCGAGAGCGTGAGGCCGCACTGGAGAGCGTGAGAGCGGCTGGAGAAACCAGCGTATGAGGAGGCACCGCCGAGAGCGTGAGGCCGCACTGGAGAGCGTGAGAGCGGCTGGAGGAGCCAAGCGAGAGAGGAGGTGCCGCCGGGAGCGTGAGGCCGCACTGGAGAGCGTGAGAGCGGGTGGAGGAGCCAGCGAGAGAGAAGGCGCCGCAGAGAGCGTGAGGCCGCACCGGAGAGCGTGAGAGCGGCTGGAGGAGCCAGCGAGGGAGGAGGCGCCGCCGAGAGCGTGGGGCCGCACTGGAGAGCGTGAGAGCGGCTGGAGGAGCCAGCGAGAGAGGAGGCGCCGTCGAGAGCGTGAGGCCGCACTGGAGAGCGTGAGAGCGGCTGGAGGAGCCAGCGAGAGAGGAGGCGCCGCCGAGAGCATGAGGCCGCGCTGGAGAGCGTGAGAGCGGCTGGAGGAGCCAGCGAGAGAGGAGGCGTCGCCGAGAGCGTGAGGAGACACTGGAGAGCGTGAGAGCGGCTGGAGGAGCCAGCGAGAGAGGAGGCACCGCCGGGAGCATGAGGCCTCGCTGGGGAGCATGAGGCCGCGCTGGAGAGCGTGAGGCTGCTGCAGCCGACGCGAGCGTGAGCAGCACTGTGGCCGCGCGCCCGAGGGGGTCATCCCTGCACAGTATAGGCGATATCTGACTTTTATTTGGGGAAAAGGGGCAAACTGGAAGGAACTCCCGGGTTTTGAGAAAAAACAACAGATTTTGAGGACATTTCCTTAAAACATGAGGCAGAGGAATTCGGATTTTCTCACATTCTGAGGAGTTTTCCTCAAAATTAGAAAATTCCTCAGAGTTTTCCGTTTTTTCTCGAAAAATTTGACCAAGTTCTTACCGCGAGTGTAATAACACTTCAAAAAATTATATAGCGCTAAATTCAATATATATTTATTTAAATCTGGGGGTGGATACTATTCGTCTTATTAAATGTTTGGGATAATTTCTTTCCTGCGCTTTATTTCAAGCCTGGCCACTTATAAATTCAAGTGTGTATACCTGTAAGCCCCACTCATGCGTACAGTTACGCCTTAGTTTCACCAGATTCATGCTTCCGGTTTTTGAATGAGAGTAGCACAGATACGCTCCTAGACCGGTTCAACAGAGTTGCTCTGCCCCAGCTGTGACCCCCGGGGCCCGGGGGTCACAGCGGTGCACCTGCAGGGCACAGCCGGGCCGGGCGAGCGGCCCACTGCACGTCTTGATCACGTCGCCTGCCGCCTCCTCCTCGCCGCCTTCAACAACACCTTTGTCTTTGAGGATGCCCCCGGTCCGACCATTGAACAGCCAAATTGCGTTACACATTGTGCGACTAGCAGACTGTGAAATGGCGCGACCGCGACCCCGCGGCCCGGCCCCATCCGCTCTCAGTTACGCCCTTCTTGCTCGGAGAAGAGCCGCGCGCTGCACTCCGCCACCGTCTGGCGGACATTCAAATAGCTCGATAATCAACCAATTCAGGTGGCCTGGCCCGAGAGCGGTCTGTTCCCGCGGTGGCGCGGCGTGGCGTGGCGGCAGGCGCGGGGACCGAAAGAATTTTGTCTCTGTCCGCTCACCTTTCCGTACGCCGCAAACTCGCAAACTTTTAAAAACCAAAGAAAATAAAAATAGATCTCTATGCATCGATTTACAAACAAGTCAATGCCACCTCGACTCGACAAGAAGACGAAGGACTTCCACTTTGGTTGGAGCAATCTCCATAAACAGTTTCCTCTTTTCTCATTTATTATCATCATGGGCAGCTGTTGCAGAATCAATTGTGCGAAATAATTTTGAGCCATGCTGGGACTCAGGCGCTACGCAACGGCGTTACCCTGGCCTCGGGGCCACCCCGCCCCGCCCCGCGGTGGGCCGAGGCTGTGGGCTGCTGGCTGGCTAGGCGACAGCACAGACACATCAGGAATTTATTAAAAGCAAACAGAGTGGGGGAGGCGGCAGAGGGTGGGGTGGGGTGGGGCGGGGCGGGGTGGGGTAGGGCGCCCGGTCGGGCGAGGAGGGCGGAAGGGATCCTGTTCTAGCACAGGCGCTTGCCGCCGGGGTTGGAGTTATCCAGCGGCAGTCCAAGAGAAAGATCCCAAATACAGGCAAAGCAAGGAGGGAAAAAAAAAGCTTTTTTTTATTTAAACCAAAAGAATAATCAGCGCAATGGCATATTATGAAGACGGACGGGAATAAGCTGTCTTTTCAATCCCTCGTAAATCTACACTGTTCATTGGAAACCATTATAGAGCGTAGCACCCTTGTACTCGCCCGTAGGTTAGTGTCAATTTTTAGTTCAGACACTTTTAAGCAGGTAAACGTGTGAATCTTCCTAGGAATACCACACACTTCGGTATGCGAATGGGTCACGCACACATTCACACACTTGAGATTCTAGTGTCTACCAGATTTTTTGAAATTTCTTTTTAAAGTCCGTTGCGTTATTCTTAACAGTGCCGCCATGCCATACAGCCCACAGCAGAATGACGGTGACAGCTAGAGTGGCGCACGGCCGCGGTTAGGGGTTGACGGGGTAGGCGGGGCGGACTTCGTCGTAATGACATGGAAAACATTGGTCTGCGCGCGCTGCAAGTCCTCGAGGGGGTGTTTCGGATCTCTCTCTCTCTCTCTCTCTCTCTCTCTCTCTCTCTCTCTCTCTCTCTCTCCCCCGCCACGCCCCTGTGCTGGTGACACGCCGCGCCACGCCCGAGGCACTGACATTAAGTGACATTATCGCGCACTGTTACCACACATTCAATTAGCGGGGGAAAGCAATCAGCTGCCGTGCTACCCACACAAAAAACACTTTCAGCCTTTCGCTAAAGGAGGCGGGATCAATTACAAACACGTTGTGGACTTCTGGGAGCTACCTCTTTATTGTATTTTCTTTTAAGTATTTATGGACTTCGCGAAGAATTTCCGTAAATGTCTTTGAAAAGCATATCTATCTTTTCTTATTTTATTGGGTTGTTGCTGTTTGTTATTGTTGTTGTAAGTGTGTATTTCGTTACAGATTCGTATCCAATTAACTTTGCTTTTGTTTTTTTTTTTTGCAATTATACGATTTCCCTTTCCTATCAGTTGCATAAAACAAAATCTGGAGTGATAATTCATTCAACTGCGTCGCATTGGGTGCCGCGAGGCGTCCGCGTCGTGTCACGATCTGCCACGCATCACATTCTGTCACGCATCACGTTCTGTCAAACGTCATGCCGCAGAGAGAGAGAGAGAGAGAGAGAGAGAGAGAGAGAGAGAGAGAGAGAGAGAGAGAGAGTACTACTGCAAGACGTTTCGCATCCGGCATACAACCAGAGAGGTGCGCGGATTGCGGGATTGCGCGGCAGTAAACTCGAGCCCGTCACATTCACTTCCATTTTTCACTCCTCCCGTTGCCCTTTCATTTTCTTCGTCCCTTCCTCCCCTCTCTGTCTCCAAACTGTGACACGCCGACCAGAGTTCTGCATCCCGCGAGGAGCCGCGCCACGAGCACCGCGCCACGAGCCACGAGCCGGGGCCGAGGCCGCGGCAATACCCGACGGCATTCACAAGAGCTAAAAGTCACAAGCGCTAACGCCACAAGCGCTACGATTCACGAGCGCTAAAAGTCACAAGCGCTACGATTCACAAGAGCTAAAAGCCACAAGCGCTAAGATTCACAAGAGCTACTGTTCACAAGAGCTACAAGTCACTAGAGCTAAAAGTCACAAGCGCTACGATTCACAAGGGCTAAAAGACACAAGCGCTACGATTCACAAGCGCTAAAAGTCACAAGAGCTACAAGCAAATCAACGGTTACCGGTAACGGACTTTACTTTGCGATACGGGTGAGAAAAAGGGCAAGGCTCGAGGCATCAGCTGCCGGTGCTGACGGGGTCGCATAGAATGTAATAGCGGTCCAGCTTGCGTCCAGCCTCTCCCAAACTATCCCCAACTGCCCTTAGCATCGAGATCTCATGGCCCCGCGCGCGGATGGGACCGCGTGTCCACGCGGACAGCCGCGAAGGGATGCGTGGACTTCGCGAATCACCTCCGAGAACCCTCGACAGGAGGCGCGACCGCGATGGACACCAGCAGGATAGGCGAACTGTGACCGCACCAAGCACGTCAAATCGCGACCCGCGGATCGCGATTCGAGAGTCCTCTACATGTATCCCTTTCGCGGCTTTCCTGAGGAGTAGCGGTCCCATCCACGCGAGAGGACGTGAGATCTCGAAGCCGAGGGCACAGAGTGGGCAAAGTTCGGGAGAGGGTGGACGGAAGCTGGACCGCTGTTACACTTGAAGCCACCCCGCGGGTAGCACCGGCAGCTGATGCCTCGATCCTTCATGCCCTCGTTCTCACCCGTATCGCAAAGTACAGTCCGTTACCGGTAACCGTTGATTTGCTTGTAGCTCTTGTGACTTTTAGCGCTTGTGAATCGTAGCTCTTGTGAACATTAGCCCTTGTGAATCGTAGCGCTTGTGACTTTTAGCTCTTGTGACTTGTAGCTCTTGTGAACATTAGCTCTTGTGAATCTTAGCGCTTGTGGCTTTTAGCTCTTGTGAATCGTAGCGCTTGTGACTTTTAGCGCTCGTGAATCGTAGCGCTTGTGGCGTTAGCGCTTGTGACTTTTAGCTCTTGTGGTTCGCTCCCGCAATACCGGCGCCGACGATTAATATTGTTGCACCCCCGCCCCGGGGCCCGGCCGGCCGCCACCGCGCGCAAAGCCCTGACAAACTGAGGAGCCGCGCGCGTGTGTGTATGTGTGTGAGAGAGAGGGAGAGAGGGAGGGGGGAGAGAGAGAGAGAGAGAGAGAGAGAGAGAGAGAGAGAGAGAGAGAGAGAGAGAGAGAGAGAGAGAGAGAGAGAGAGAGACAGAGAGGAAGAGAGATATATAAAGGGAGAGAGATAGGGAGCGAAAGAAAGAGAGAAAAAAGAGAGAGAGGGAGCGCTCATGGGCAGAACCATAGCCATGGGCCAACGCGCAGGTTTCCTTTATTTATTCGTCTACTCTCACCCGATCCATTTGTCACCAAAGCCTTTGCTTTCCGCCACACATTCTATCACACGTCCCCACACGTGGAGAGCAACGTTCACACACACACACACACACACACACAGAGAGAGAGAGAGGAGCGCGCGCGGGCGAGCGTCGCTCAACCCTTCAATTTCCTCATTTTTTATTCCGGCCAGTGCCGCTCACAAAACAATCGTCCTTGACGACCGTGCCCCACCCGAAATACCCAATCACCATCCCATATCACCGAGGTGGTCACCGTCACCATCAGCAACCATCATCAGCATGTCAATTTCACATTCTAAACTCCCAAGCATTTCATAGCTGCACAGTAAATTTGCGTAGTCACCAGATCCTATAAAAGTAAGAGAAAACAGAGGTATTTTTGAGTTTTATTCCATAATTTATTTTTTGCTGTTTTAAAAAGGGAAAAAATATTGCAATTAAAAAAAATTGCAGCAGAATACAATAGAAATTGGAGAGAAATAGCAAGCAAGGACGCAGGAGCGGCAGCGCAGCCAGAGCGCGCGAAAAAAGAGAAAGACCGCTAGAGAGGGCGGAGCGGGGTGCTAGCGAGAGGCGAGAGGGAAGGTTTGTTTGGAAAAGAGAGGGAGATAGGAACAAGAGAGAGAGAGGAAGTGAAAAAGGCAAAGAGAGACGCAGAGAGAGGAGAGAGAGAGAGAGAGAGAGAGAGAGAGAGAGAGAGAGAGAGAGAGAGAGAGAGAGAGAGAGGAGAAAGGCCTCCCTCCAAAAAATGGAGGCACTCGGCGGCGACATTTTTAATTCAACGGGAACTAATAGGCATGAAAAATGGAAGTGATGGCTTGGTTGGGAGAGGGGCGGAGGAGGTGAAGGGGGCGGGAGGGAAGGGGGCCGACTGCTGGGAAATCTGTAACACTCCCTACGCTAAAGTAAGCAGCAGCAGCAGCCGCCGCAGCGGCCGAGGGAGGCGGGGCGGCCGGAAAAAGAAAGAACCACGTCGAGAGAGAGAGAGAGAGAGAGAGAGAGAGAGAGAGAGAGAGAGAGAGAGAGAGAGAGAAGACGAGGAGAGGAAGGCTTCCCTGAGACAAAGCGGCAGAGAGCCCCGCCCAGCCCCGCCTCGCCCCGGACCACCACTCAATCGTGAAAACACGTTTTTCGCATTAAACTCTCGGTATGCCTGGCAGCGCCGCGGCCCGGCCGGGCCCGCCCCGCGCAGCCTTCACGGGCGGGGCTCGCGGCGCCGGAGAGGGGTAGGAAGGATGCTGCTCTACAACTCGACGCGATGCGTTTTGCATTTCGTTTGTTGATGTTATTTTTACCGCTTTTGGGCGCCGGAGCAGATCGGGAGCCGGCGGCGTAGCCTCCGCCCGCCCGCCCGCCCGCCGCCCTACCCGGTTGCTGCTGGGGGGGGGGGGGGAGAAGGGCGGCGGATTTCGGCCCAGTCGGTGAGGAAAGGGGTTGGAAAAGATGGGCGCGCCCCGTTGAGTGTACGTGCACGGGAAAAAGAAAAAAGAAGAAAAAAAATTATGTTGTCTGAATGTAATGTCGATAAACACATACCTTTTATGTTAAATTAGAGAAATGCTTGTGTCTTAGGCCCAAACCAGTTGATGCAAAAATAATAAAAATTAAATATTACGCACAATAACGAGGTGATGGAGGTTCGTGAATAAGGTGCGGCGGCTCTGCCCAGAGGAGATACTGATCCTGAATAAACTTTGGGCCGGTCGGCGTCCCGTGTTCCCCATCATCTTATTTTGCCTCATTACGCCCTGCGGAGTGGGACGTCTCTCGTCTCTCCGGGGGAAGTAACAACTTTGAGGGCGGCCAATGGAGGGTGAACAAACTGGTTAATTAAAAAAGTCGAAGCGCAGCTGCGCGCAAGGAAGGAGGCAGAAACAGGAGGAGCTCGGAGGAGAACCGGGAGCGGGACTGCAGAGGCCAGGCGGGGCAGCGAGTAGTGGAGGCGGCGGTGAGAGGCCACTCCAACGGGCCGTGCTGGGCCACCCCTAGGGGGTGAGCAGGGCGAGAGAGAGAGAGCGAAAGAGAGCTAGACAGCAGGAGAGAGAAAGAGAGAGAGAGAGCACGTGCACAGCAGTAGTGCGCGGGGGGTCACAAGTGGGCAGCCCACACGAACATACACACAGCATACGCGCACCCGCGAGTCCAAAATGCCACCCCCTTCCTCGAGGCCAGCAAGAGGGCGGGCTAGGGGTGGCGATGGGGGTTGATCGAACATGATGATTTGACGTGTTTTTTTTACTAGCCGCACGTACCAAAATCTGATGCCGTAAAAAAAATATATATAAAAAATATCCTCGAGGATCGTTATGTTATTTTTTTGGTAATTTGTGATTTGCAACCAATGTCATAAATTTACAATCGGTATCGTAATTATTTTACGAAGGAAGGTTTGAGACGGTTCAATAAATACAAGTCGACACCAAGTGTCCTTGACATTTTGTCATTTCACAATTCAATATCGTAACTTTACAACATTTTCTTTTTTTAAAAAAAATTCCCGAAACATTGGTCACAGTGGAGCGCAGTACAGTACGTATCTCGGCCATCTTATTCCAACTAACCAAAGACATGGCGCGCGTATGCAGAGCACGGGCGGACACGAGCCTCCACGCTGATGCGCTGTGTGGATAGAACACGTCCATTTACAGCTGTTTGAAAAAAGTCTGAGTTTCACACAAGAACCGCTGTGGTTAGGTACCAACCATATAGCACATAGTGCACACACCAAACCGAAGGCAAAACCATTCGTGAAATCCTGTGTACAAAGCTAGGGACAACTCGATGAAATCTGTGAACTTCGATGAAATCATTGGAAATCTCGACGAAATCATCAAAAATCTAACCAAGCAATTACATAAAGTCTCATAGAAATATTTCTGAGTTGGATTTTCGATGATGTCATCGAGATTCTCTCAAAACCTCAGAGAAGTCTTGTGAAATCTCATTTAACCTTGTGGAACCTTTGAAACCGTGTCAAATCTTTTACAACTTTGTGAAATCTCGAAAGTTTTTGTGAAATCTTACCGGACGAAATATTTACAAAATCCGGTGAAATCTGACGCAATCCACAGAAACCTCATTACAGTAAGAAATCCTGTTGTGTACTGTGCACACTAGGATGGGAAGTGGTTGCCACCATGCGCCAAATCAACCACCTCAGTCTGCATTCTATCCTCAGGTAACCAAAAATAATGTCGGTTTAGAAATAATTTCAAAATGTCTATTTTCCTTTCTCTCTCTCTGTCTGGAGGGTAGAGAGCGGCGGCAGCAGCAGGCCCTCAGCCCACCACCACCGCCACGCCGCGCCACGCCCCGCGATGAGGGCCGCGTAATTAAAAAGAGCAGCAAGCACGCGAGAGAAGAAATTAATGGAGTTCTTCAGTTCAAAAAGAAGAAGCGAGGGAGACGAGATGAAAACCTGGCCAACTAACCTTAGGGCCGCAGCCCAGACGCACGTCGCGCCCCGCCCCGCCAGGGGCTCCGGCGGGACTCGAAAGCTGGGAAGGGGTTGTACATTGGCGACGTAGCCGAGAACATCTGAGTACACCAGCGGCGAAATGAGCTCGGTGAAGTTTCCATTCACTCCCTCTACTGCTGAGCAACTCGCAATTCTCTAACCGAAACCAGTTCTTATTATGAGCAGTCCTGAACAAAGTTGCTTCAGAAGGTTGACTTTCAAAATAAATGTTTCTAGCGGCGAAGGACGTAATTCCGCCATGAACAGTTACACATTAAAACAGTTAACCTGAAAATTTCTCGAATCACTTCTGTATCAACTTGGTGTATTATACAGCATTCAGCGAGTAAAAGTACCAGCTACGCCATTAATTTGCAACACTCTTCGCAGAACGTCGTTTTTGTAAATCAATAACGACCAAAAAATACTCAAAATTATGATATTCTCAATCACTATTTTGAATTAATTCAACGCTTGCAAGAAGAAAGGACTTGTCTTGGAAAACAAGTTTATTTCCGCACTGTAAGTAAAAACTACAGCAAATCCAGTCAATTCTGATGACAGCCTTTACCGTACTTTATTTTACTGGATTTTCTGTACTTTCTAACAGGATTCGTTGTACTTCTAGATACAGTGTACGGTAAACGCTGTACACTTGCCTCGGAGAGTACAGCAAATCTTGTCAGGAAGTACAGTAAATCCAGTAAAATTAACTACAGTAAAGGCTGTCATGACAATTAACTGGATTTGCTGTAGTTTTTTCCTACAGTACAAATACTGCAAGGATGACGCGCCAAGCCAGAAACCCAAGAACCCTCCACAATTATGCCCCTCACACATGACACTGACTCCTCCACCGCATTGTCCAAAAGTGCATGGTGTCGTACTAACTAACCCCCGTCTCTAGCCTAGCACCACTGGAGGCGACGGCAAGTAGGTCAAACGAATGAGAAATAAAAGAGAACGCCACCACAGCGAGAAGAAAAACCCTTCCGTCATTTCAGTTTGCCTCTCGCTTTTTTTTTTTTTTTTTTTTTTTTTCTGTCTGTAAGGCGCGGGCCGGAGCGTGTCGCACGGTGACCCCAGGTGCCTTTACGGATCAAGGCCCCGGCCGGCAACGCGTCGTGTGTCGGCTCCAGCGATTAGTGACCGTTTTGTTTCTCCAGCTCCAGGCCACGGCTCCGGGCGCGGCCGACTATAAAAGTGACTGGGTCGAATCAGCGTTAAAGTCCTCCGCGTTCCAGGAAGAGCCGCGCGCTGCGGCAGGGGACGTGGTGCTGGTCTGGTCCCGGCTGCAGATCGAGAGGCGGTTTCGGTGACTGTTGTGCGTGTGAAGTTTGTATAGTGTGAGACAGTGTTGCGTGTCTCTGGTTAAAAATACAGAATTGTTCTACGTATTTATTAATTTTCATTGCTAAATTGGGAACCGAGCGAGGAATAAGGAAAGGGGGAGGGGGTGGGGCTTCACAATTGACAACTTGGAAAGGAGGAAAACTCATTCAAAAAAAAATTGGAGTGAAGTGCGCCACAAAATATTTTAAGGATGGTCAGCAGCCAAGAACTCGGTTCGGACAAGATAAGCTTTGACAGAAATGCGGTACAGACCGACAGGCCGGCCAAACGCCTCGAGCGCGCCTGCGGCTCGCCCTGTTGTGCCCCGCCCCACCCCGCCCCGGGGCCCGCGCCGTACGTTTGCGGCCGGATCGTGTCCACTAGGCTTTCACGCTCTGCGGTTTGATTCCCTCATTTGGAGATGAGCCGTGCCGCCTCCACCACCCCCTGCAGGGAATTAGCCACCCCCTCACCTCATCTCTCCCTCCTTCTCTCTCCCCCTTCCTCCCCCCTCACTCCCTCTCTCTCTCAGCTCAGGTGGCTTGCCATATAGGGGTGGTGCGCCGCAACACACGTGCGTTTCTGTAACAAGCTGTTTATGTTCGCCTCAAACAAACCGAAAGTAACGCGGGACCTTTAATGCGGCCCCAGCTCGGCCGCGCCGCACCCACCCCTAGAGCGCGCCGCTCCTACCCCCAGGCCGACACCCCCTGGACCCAGCGCCAGCAGCCACCCTCGCGGGAGGCGCCCACCCCTCCCCCGCTGCCATGAATATTATCGCAATACATCATCATCAACATCAAGCCTGTCATCGCGGTCACCAACACTGCAAAAGAAGAAAAGTATCGAGGTTCGGTGAAAAATATAAAAAAGGGAATCGTTCCGATAGAATATGAAAACCATAAGGATACCTACCCACCATCTTAGAAGCTGGCTATGAACATCAGCAAGAAAAAACTTCAATTGGAGCCATGGCGAGCTGCAATTTGAAGATGTCAAATAGAATTTAGAAGCCGTAGAATAAGAAAAGTTCCATTATGTCACATTTGGCAGGTTTACAACACACAGTACTGAACGTTCTACTTATTTCGTTTGGAGCAGCATGACACAGTCTCGAACGGCCCAGCCTACCTCTTTTTTGCCTCAGGTTTCTTCTCACGCTGAACGCCTATGATTTTCTTCGTACTTGCTACTTCTGTGCATAATTGTTGCGTGCAACTTTCCACAGTTATGTTTGTAATTGTGAATAATAAGGCTTTTTTCAGCATGCACACATAAGTTCAATACTAAGTACATAAAACGGTAAAATAAAATTGTGTACTTACGAATTTTGTGTGCACACATCTCACCAAACATCGCCTCGAAAAAGAAAATTACACAGCCACGCCCTTAAAAATGGGCACGCATGTTTTCTATTTTATTCTAATTCTTCTCCTCTGCCTCACGCGCCAACAAGGCACGGGTATTAGCGCGAATGAAAGTGTAGGCCACACCACAGCAAGCCGTCATCTCCCTCATTACTGTCGTCTTTGATGATCCGCCCCCTCCCCCGGCAGCGAGGCCCTTCCCCTCCCTTCCCCTCGACCATAGCGGGGAGGTCGGGTCGGTTCCTTATCGCAGCCCGCTTCTTTCGGCCATCTACCCCTTTTCCTCCCAACCCTCCCGCAACCCGACTGCTTTGCCATCACAAAATTGGCTGTTTTAATCAGAGGCAAACACATCGTCAGTCTCATCACCACATGTGCGTGTGTGTGTGTGCGTGTGTGTGTGTGTGTCCTGTGAGGGCGGCACCGGACTGGACGGCCAGGGAGGGACCCAGACCACAGGGCGGCGCCATGCCATGTCCCCATGCCGCCGCGAAATATATATATACGTTATTCGCGACATGAGACGCGCGCGCGAAAGAAACAGAACAATGTTGAGGAAAAGTTTTCGTGAAATGTTGTGGGTGTTTTTACGCGTGCAAAGGTCAGGAAGGCAGGTGGCGCGAGGGGCCGAAGCGTGGCGGGGCGTGGCGGGGCGTGGCGGGGCGTGGCGGGGCGTGGCGGGGCGTGGCGGGGCCCTCAGACCGTACTACAAGGGTAATGGGTCGGAATAAAAGTCCGGCGGAGGCGAACTGGTGCTGGGCAGCGCGGCACGCCGGCAGCGCTGGGCCGTGGCGGCCCGCCGGCACCGTCCCGCTCCGAGGGGCCTACACCCCGGCCGAACTCACGGTGGGCCGACCCTACACAGGGCTCCGTCGCACGGAGGGCCGACCCTACAGAGAACTGACCTCACGGAGGGCCGACCTCACGGAGGACTGAACTCGAGGAGAGCAGGAGCAGACCTCACGGAGGGATGACCTCGCAGAGGGCTGAACTCTCGGAGGGTCCGACCCCACGGAGGGCCAACCTCACGGTGGGCCGACCCGAGGGGTAAACAACTCTGAATTCGGTGTACAAATTGCGAGAATTTGAATTGAATTTGTCTAAATTGAATTGAATTCGTTTTGAATTAGCTTTGAACCTTTTGAATTTATTGCAAAGTTTATTTTTTTTTGAAATTATTGTGATCTTTTTGTGAATTTACTTGAATTCGTTTTAAATTCGGGTATGCCCCAGAAAATACACGCACAGCTGATCCAAATTATTCTCTCAATTACATGATGAAATAGGATTTTTAGTAAATTATTGTGAATTATTTCGATTTTTCCAAATTATTGGAAATTAACTTGCAACTGCGCAAAATAATCACAATTATTTCAATTATTTTTTAAAACTTTTCAGAAACAAATTTTGCTCTGCAATTGAAAGGGTGGCGTGAAAACATGGAAAATTTTTGCGGCAGTAAACCTCCCGAAGGAGGTTGCGGTTCCCGCTAGGCACAGGGCTTTAACCCCCTGTGGCAGCCAACTGCTTCGGTGTTCCATGGGAACCGGCGCTTTGCTGACTGCGATCCTATCGCGCAATTCGACAGATTTGATCCCCGTACCACCATTGGCCTACCCCTAGAGGTACGAGCGGTGTCAAGGGCGTTAGACTTCCAGATCCCAGTTTCAGAGGCCTTACCTCAGAGGGGTACGCGGGATTCGAACCCACAACCCCGAGTGCCGACACGTAGCCAGAACAGGAAGCGACCCAACGCCCAGAGCCACCGAGCCAACGGCGGTGAGACGTGTTTAACTTCTACTTGACCTGCCCTGGAGCAGCTGCCAAAGGAAATGCCAAGTGCGAAAAACACTTTCCCGAGTGGGAGTCGAACTTCGGACCACTCGGTTCGGTGTTGCGCGCTCTACCAACTGAGCCACAACGCCACGATGACTGTACAGTGCGACGGGTTCGAGTCGTATTTGCCGTATCCTGCAGCCTCCAGCCAGGAGGACAGGGCAAATACGGCTCGAACCCGTCGCACTATACAGTCATCGTGGCGTCGTGGCTCAGTTGGTAGAGCGCGCAACACCGAACTGAGTGGTCCGAAGTTCGACTCCCACTCGGGAAAGTGTTTTTCGCGCTTGACATTCCCTTTGGCCGCAGCTGGATGGCAGGTCAAATAGAAGTAAAACACGTCTCACCGCCGTTGGCTCGGTGGCTCTGGGCGTTGGGTCGCTTCCTGTTCTGGCTACGTGTCGGCACTCGGGGTTGTGGGTTCGAATCCCGCGTACCCCTCTGAGGTAAGGCCTCTGAAACTGGGATCAGGAAGTCTAACGCTCTTGACACCGCTCGTACCTCTAGGGGTAGGCCAATGGTGGTACGGGGATCAAATCTGTCGAATTGCGCGATAGGATCGCAGTCAGCAAAGCGCCGGTTCCCATGGAACACCGAAGCAGTTGGCTGCCACAGGGGGTTAAAAGCCCTGTGCCTGGCGGGAACCGCAACCTCCTTCGGGAGGTTTACTGCCGCAAAAATTTTCGATGTTTTCACGCCACCCTTTCAATTGCAGAGCAAAATTTGTTTCTGAAAAGTTTTAAAAAATAATTGAAATAATTGTGATTATTTTGCACAGTTGCAAGTTAATTTCCAATAATTTGGCATAAATCGAAATAATTCACAATAATCTAGTAAAAATCCTATTTAATCATGTAATTGAGAGAATTTGGATCATATGTGCGTGTATTTTCTGAGGTCATTCCTTAAATTCGCTTGAATTTGTTTTGAACTCGTTTTGAATTCGCGTGAATTATTTTTGAATTAGTGTGAATTTTGAATTAGTGGTGTACATCAAAATTCGGAGTTATTTACCCCTCGGGCCGACCTCACAGAGGACCGTCCTCACGGAGGACCGTCCTCACGGAGGACCGTCCTCACGGAGGACCGTCCTCACGGAGGACCGTTCTCATTGAGGACCGTCCTCGCGGAGGGGCGACCTTACGGAGGGCCGACCTCACGGTGGACCGACCTCACGGGGGCGCGGCGGAAGGCCGACTTCATGGAGGGCCACCCTGCGGGTCGCTTCCGAACAGCGTTTCAGTTGTGTTCTCTCTCTCTTGCTCATTATGGCCGAGAAACGTGAGTGCAACAAGGACAGAGAGAGACGAAACTACGTTGCGGAATCACCCCGCAGACCCAGCGCAAGTCCTCATCCGTCGGCCGCGGTGACGGCAGCATTGCGCCGTCATACTCTTTTTATTGCCATTCCTCGCGCTGACCCGTGTTTGACGTTGCGCTCGGAGCCCTGCTACACCCCCCACCACCCCCCACGGTGGCCGCCCCTTTCCGCGGGATGACGCCGCTGGGTGACATTGATGCGGCCGGCTACTTAATCATGCCATTCTTATCTCCAGCAGCGGTCGGCTGCGAGGCGGGGGGTTGGCGCCTGGAGGCGGTGAGGGGGCGGCGTGCGTGGGGGCGGCGTGGGGGCGGCGTGGGGGCGGCCTGGGGGCGGCGTCAGGAGGAGACTGTTCGAACTCAGGCACGCGGTGGAAGCACGAAAAACGATCCGGTGAGCCCCCCAAGGCGAGAAACAGAGACCGACCTCCGGGAGAATCCCGAGAACATGTGCCAAATAAGATGACTCGAAGACGGTCTGAATATTTCCTCCGTACCTGACGCAAGCAAGATAGTATACTTTGGCTGGCGGGCAGGACAGCGCGGCCGGGCCGGGAGCGCGTGGGCGGCGGGTCGGGTCAGCCCAGCGCCAGCCCAGCGCCAGCCCAACTCAGACACTGAATACTCTCATTAGGGCGATCAGCCCTAATTGCCCCGCAACCGTGTGCGCGAGAGGCGCCTGGGGCGTGCCCGCCCCGCCCCGCCCCGCCCCGCCCCGCCCCGCCCCGCCCCGCCCCGCCCCACCATGCCCTCTGGCACGCCGGCACGTGCACAGCCGCACGCTCGTGCCCGGCACGCCGCACGAGACGCCAAATTCAATATCTCTCTCTCTCTCTCTCTCTCCCTCTCTCTCTCTCTTTCTCTCTCTCGCTCCCTCCCGCTGGCCGCAGGACCGCGGCGGTACGTAACACCGCCGCCCGCCGGGTAGGCAACCCCTCCTGCACGTCCGGTCGGTCCGGCCGGCCACACTGTACCGCCTGCTGCTGCCGCGCGCGGCGGGGGCGGGGCCGAGCAGCAGGCGGTATCCCACCGGTATCCCAGCGGTATCCCAGCGGTATCCCACCGGTATCCCAGCCAGCCCCACAGACAGCAACCCTTCATTCTGACTTTACATGTGACCGAGGGGTAAACAACTCTGAATTTGGTGTACAAATTTCGTGAATTTGAATTGAATTTGTCTGAATTAAATTGAATTCGTTTTGAATTAGCTTCGAATTTTTTGAATTTATTGCGAAGTTTTTTTGAAATTATTGTGAATTTGTTGCGAATTTACTTGAATTCGTTTTGAAATCGCTTGAATTTTTTTTGAAATCGTTTTGAATTCGCGTGAATTAGTTTTTAATTGGCGTGAATTAGTTTGAATTAGTGTGAATTTTGAATTAGTGGTGTACATCAAAATTCGAAGTTATTTACCCCTCGTATGTGACACTTGCAAAGGCAGGGGCGTGCGAGGTGCAGGGCAGGGTGTGCGCCGAGCACACCTCGGAAAATATCAGAATGCGCTGAGCCAACCCCACTTACTTCACTCCTCAGTTTGGAGGTTTCAATGGGAATTTTGCACTGTTATTCAATTACTAAGACGTTACGTTCTTTTTCATATGAAAAAATTCACATTTGTTTAAAATGTTTTAAAATATCACATTCTTTTCAACGTGAATCGGCCAGAATATGCGCGCTAAATTTTATTGTCACATTCAAAAGAATGTGACATTAATATTAAAAGTAATGTGACAGTTTTCACATGAAAAAGAATGTGACGTCACAGTAATTGAATAACAGTGTGGGCAGGAGGTGGAAGATGGGGAGGGCGGAAAAAACTGGGGAGGGAGGAGGTAGTTGATCAATTAAATATTCTTTGCGATTTCCCAGCACGTCTTCGATACGGAACGATTGTGAAATTCCAACACTTCTCTGTGATCAAAAAAGCACCCTTTCGCTGCCTCAAAGTGAAATATTTTGTCGACCAGTCGACCATATTTTTGAAGCCAGTGTATGTCAAATACAGAGGACAGTTGTAATTTCCCGAAGAGTTCTGGTTTAAATACAAAGGACTGTTATAATTTAACGAAGAGTTCTGGCAACTTTTTTTTTTTTTTTACAACAGATGTGTTGTGAATTTCCAGCATTTCCTTTTACAGTGATTTGCCAAATTGAGCACATACTGTCGCCAGACACTTCCTCATCGCATATAAGCAAGGTAGCAGGCGACGGATCAAGCCTAATTCCGCCTGTGCCCTTCTCACGACTGATACCATTATCAAAACACTCTTCTCTCGGAGGCACCAGAAGAGCCGCTCTCCACTCCCCACACACACACACACACTCCCGTTAGCGTGCGGGTTGTTTGGTTCCGCCCTAGCCGCTCACTTCGCCACCCGGTGCGCCGGCGCCCGCTCCGCGCACAACCTGTACACCTCTCTCTACATCCAACGCTCCCCCATTTTTCCCTTGCTATTTTACTTTTACATTTTTCCCTCTTTTTTTTTCGTAAGCTAAGCTCCGCATCCCGGTCCTATGGTGGCCTGTGGCCGGCGCAGCGCCCGGCTCCAGCTTGGCCTCTCTCTCTCTCTTCCTCTCCGTCTCTCTCGCTCTCTCTCTCTCTCTCTCTCTCTCTCTCTCTCTCTCTCTCTCTCTCTCTCTCTCTCTCTCTCTCTCTCTCACACACACACACACACACACACACACACACACACTCACAGTCCCTCCCCCTCACGCGGGCGGGCGCGGGCCCCTCTTCTCTCTCCCTGCTGTTTCAAGAGCATTGTTGTAGAGCCCTTGAGCAGGTGTAGCTCGCACCCTCTCTCTTTCCCTCACTCTCTCAATCTCTCTCCCCCTCCTTCCTTGTCTCTCTCCGAAGCGCGCCTTTTTCTCCCCACCCCTTCTTTCCCTTTCTCTCTCTCTCTGTTTCTCTCCCTCTCCTGCCAGCGCCAGATGTAGGCCGCCCGCTTGTCCTCCCTCCCCCCCCCCTCACTCTTTCCCTCTCACCTCCAGTTTTATGGTTTTTACGCTCTGCTCGCGAAGCCCGGCCCGCCTATACAGTACCCCCGCGCGACCGGAGAGCCCAAGTAAATACTGAGGCGTGCAGAGGGCGGGACACTGCGTACGATATCACACCATCGTTTGTCGTCGTGCAGAAAATTATATTGCCCGTAATGATAATAATTTTTATTTTTTGGGGGGTGTTTCAAATACTTTTCAACTTTTTAGTCATTTCACCTGCGCTTAATTTTATTTTCACCGCCTTTACAAAAGGTAAAGAGACACGACGCCTCCTCCGGGAAAAGGAAAGGGGCAGTATAGCGCCGTGATGTGTACCGGGGCGTATCTTCTTGGCCGTGGAGCAATCTTTTACACTTAGCGCGAGGAAATCGGAGGCAGTGTGGGAACCTTTCACCCGGCCGGGCCGGCGGAGAGTTCCGCGCCTCGCCACGCCACCCGCCCGGCGGCCATTACTCTTCCTAACTCTACTCCTGACGTACACAGTAATTCGCCACAACAGTTGGTGTAGTATACCACCGCTGTAGTGCAGCCACCCCCTAGAGCAGCCCGCTATATGCTTCGCTCACGCGGCATGTGAGAAAATGAACGGGTCAGTAAAACTCGAGTGGTGGCCAACAAGAATTTTTGTATATATACACGTCGCGTTCATTTCTTGTATTTTTTTAAATAGAGTATGTTTCAATGGATTTCTGAATATTTTGAAGTACTGTCAAGTATTTTTCGTGATTCCGTGAATTTCTTTAAACACTGGTAAAAAAAAAAATGTATAGTTCTAAACATAACCTGATGTTTAACTGCTAATGTATAAGATTTAAACACTTCTGTATATCGTGCATAGTTCAAACTATACATCAGCAGATGTATATTTTCCAGACACTTTGCAAGTGTTCAGTTGGCTATACACTTGGCTTGGCGCAGAGTGGTATACCTATGATTTTCCATGTGAAGCCTCGTCCAAGTGTATATTTCTATGCATCACGAAATGTTTAACCTCTATACATTTACGAAATGTATAGATAGGTGTTACCATCTTGTAATCTTTAGTTCCTGCTATACATCATGTCATGTATAGAATTGCCAACTATACACCATGATGCATAGAAACTTAACATTTGTTTTACCAGTGAAGGCGGATTTTTAAAGTTGGACGCCCCATGGTAAAACTGTTGTGACATGAGAAATACACACGCATCCCGCCGCTTTCAGTTTTCGTCGCGTTTTGCTGAATTTGGACGTAAAAACAGCCCAGTGAAAACATCAGTGCGTCATAATTACATTTTATCTCCATATTTTTCAACCGAATTCCTCAATTTTTCCTGAATTTGACGTAAACTGTTCTATCAAGACTTTGGAGGCAACAAAACGCTCAGAGCTGTTCCTCGCTCGCGCCAGTAGAACGGCCCGGGCCGCGGGGCAGACGGACAATAGGAGCCACGGCGCATCAGGTGGTCACCTGAGGTGCGGGGCGCGCGCTCTTGGGGCGGGGGACCCCCGCGGTATTTTGACACATCCTGCGAGAGAACGCTCATCGAGGCGACAAGGACCTGCTGCTGCGTGCCTGAAGGACTCGGCAGGTATCTGTGCCAGTTCCAGTGACCACCCCATGCACACCTCCCCCTCCCCCTCATCCTCCTGGACGTCCTGCAGGTGGACAAGGAGGAAGCGAGGCCTTCCAGGGAAGCAGAAGAGCAACAAGGTCGATATGCGCCCAGGCAGGCGGTCATCAGAGGCCCCCCGGCGCCCCGACGAAACTGTGCCGCTTAAAAAACGGCGCGAAGTAGAGAGGGGAGTGGGGACGAGGGAGAGAGAGGGTGGGAGAGGGGGAGGGCAAGACAGGAGGAGGAAAAGAGAGGAAGAGAGGAAAAGAGAGGAAGAGAGAAAAAGAGAGAGGGAGAGAAAAAGAGAGAGAGAGAGAAAAAGGGAGAGGGAGAGGGTGAGCGTATATTTAAAAAGAGAGAGAGAGAGAAAACAACTTGCCCATCTAAATCTGATTGCGAGAATTTTGAAATACAAGCGCTGTTATAAGCATCTCAAATTTTTTGAATATTTTTTTCTTTTTTAAAAATTTTTTTGGGGGACTTCGGACAGTGTGTTCAGTTGGAAGTCTCGGGGCGTTTGCGCTTCCACCGCGCCACGCCACGCCAGGCCTACCTCCCGTGGAGGATTAGGGCACCGGGCTGAGCCGTGGCCGGCCTGCTCTGGGCAGCTTATCAGCTCCCCCCCCCCTCCCCTCCCCTCCAATCCTCTCACTCTGAGCTGCGGCCGCTCTACCGGAGGTCTACCCCCCCCCCCTCTCACTCCACCTCGACCCCCGACCCCCTCCCCTCTGGAGGCGCCCCCCCGGGGTCCCCTTCGGGCACAGGGCAGGGCTGCTGCACGTTCGCGGTAGAGCACCGCCGCCGGCTGCTCTCCGCGACTTGCCTATTTCCGGGAAAATCGCCCCGCGAAAGTTTCCGGCAAAACGATCACTCCGACGAAAGTCTCGATATGTTTTGAGGTCATACGAGGTCAGCGCGTACACGGATAGATTCGTGAATAAAAGGGTATGATGGTGAACTCGATGAGAAAAGGGAACTGGGTGACAAGGGACTGGTTGGAGGGAGGGGGGAAGGGCAGCGGGGAAGGGAGGGAGGGACGTAGGGACGAATAGAGAGAGGGAGGGAGGGATAAAGAGGCGGAGAGAGAGAGAGAGAGAGAGAGAGAGAGAGAGAGAGAGAGAGAGAGAGAGAGAGAGAGAGAGAGAGAGAGTGAGAGAGGGGCGCTCAAACGTAAGGACGATGTAAAAAGCCACCCCGAAGGAGTTGGCAAACAAGAGAGGAGGCGGGGGAGCGAACTGAGGACAGATCGGCCGAGCCACCCGCAGAGGTCTTTAGCGAAAATTACACCAACCCCGTCGCGTTCAAGGGTGCGACTGTAGGGCCGGTACAAGTAAGAGCGAGAGAGAGGCAGGGTGGGGAAGAGGAAGAGCGAAAACAGGGGGTGAAGAGAAAGAATGTGGGAAAGGGGGAGTAGGACCATGTTTTTTTTTTTTTTTATCTTATTAGAAGAAATTGATTCTTTATGTGTTTTTTTTTCCTTTTTTCTTTTCCGCGCATTGAGTTAGAATTGATAGCCGCCAAAGTCTGCCGATAGACCACGTGAGGAGTAAGGTTCGACGCGACCGAGATAATGCGTGTAGACCTATTAGTTTGCACACTTTCCCCTGCTGATGGGCAGCAGGCGCCAGGCTCCGGTCGGACAGGTCAGCGGGCCCCGCCCCGCCCCGCCCCGCCCCGCCCCGCCCAGCGCTACACCGAAAGCGCATCGTACTCCCGGTGCGCATGCCCGTCTCACCTCGTCAACGTCCAGACCCCCGTCAGGTCAGAGTGAAAACAAAATACAGGGGGCGCCTGCGCTGTCCGATTCCGGAAAACGGTTCGTAGTGTACACTCTCTTGCTCCTAATGGATTCGCCCCATGAGTGCGGTAAGGACAGAGAGACGAAACGCTGATGAAACCGACTTTCGGAATCCGACGGCTGGGCGCTTAGCGAAAACACCAAGACAAGACAGCGACGCACAGAGCTTATAGCATAGAGGCTTCTATCGCTAAAAATACCGCAAGAGAAATTCTCGGTTTCAAGGCGTTTCAGGGACAGGAACATCTTACCGAAATCTCGCAAATATCCTCTACAACATTTTGTTTGGCCATATAGACCAAGGACCCAAGACGAAGTCGGTCGCGTAAACTCGGTAAGAGGCGATTTTCGGACGGACCCCTGCTCTGTCCCGCCCCGCCCCGCCCTGCGCCGCCCCCGACCTGCGGGGGTGGCGAGGGACAGTTCCTTCCAGGAAGTCACCTACAGGTTTATTACTCTTCGCGCTGCTGGGCAGGGCTGGGCAGGGCCAAGCCTCGGCGGACCCTGTCAAGAGGAATCAGGTCCCGTTGGCGACTCGGCTCGGCCCGGCTCGGCTCGGCTCGACTCGGCTCGGCTCGGCTCGGCCCGGCCCGGCTCGGCTCGCGCACACCTGAGGAGCAGGCAAAAAGCTTCTCCGGCTTCCTGTTTCTTGGAATCCGAGAGAGATTTGGCGAGCGGGACCGACGGACAGAGACGAACGGATGGACAGACAGACGGGCGGACAGGCAAACTGCAGCAGCAAGAGCGAGGCGCGCACCGCACAGATATGCAGATGGGGTGGTCAAGCAGAAGACATCCGGAGCCTGATGAGTCGACCAGTCGCAGTGATTCGACGTGGTGGACACATTTATAACGCAATAAAAAGATCTCGTGTTGGCTCAACAAAAACAAGTGCGCCGAGCACAGTGGACGCGCGGACGGTTGACGGTCTACTTTTGTCACGATTTACGACCCCAACCCCCGACCCATACCCGGGCCCGGGACCCGGGACCCGGGACCAGAGCACCAGACGGACAGTTCGTCAAGAACGTCACAAAAAGCAAAAGCCTCTGGGTCTGTCATCGAACTCGCCCGGCCCGGCCCGGCCCTCCCCGTCACGGCAGCGGGGCCATAATGCAATCAAATTACTGAGTTTTACTCTCGTTTTAGTTCCAGGGCGAGCGAGACTGGACCCAGATTCCTGGAGGTTTTCTAAGAAAATCGAACAGTTACACCCCTCACGCCCGTGCGCGGCGCGCCCGATTTTGTTGGGGGAAAAAAAGTCGCAATAGTTTTTCAAAATGTTTGGGGCGTATATGGTGCTATAAACCACCAAGAGGGGCTGCGTAGGAGGACACGCTGTACCCGTACCCTTCGGAATAAAGTCCGGGTAAACTGTAAGAGGACCTAGAAGGAAAAGCAAAACAAAACAAAAAAAGTCGGAGAAGAGGGTGGGGCGTGGGCTGGGCATGCATCCGGGGGGAGGAGGGGGTATCCAGATAGGGGGTGGGTCCCTCCCTGCCCCTCCCCCGCTGCGCAGAGGGAGCCCGCAGGTCTAGCAGGGGCGGCAAAATGTCGGGCTCCCCCCCCCCCCCCAACACACTCACATTCCAGCTGTGCGCCCACTCCCGCCCCGCCCCCCTGCGCCATGCCACTGCACCGAGTAGGCCACCCTCTCCTCAGCATTATATTTTTCCCTCCACTACTTGCGAGTCTCGCGCACTAAACGCACAAAATTAGGTCGCAGTTACAGAACACATCCCGCAGGGCCGCGCACGCGCCTGCGCGATTGTTTCCAAATTTTACTTTTCTTTTCCCCCCTCATTATTTTACCTTTACTTCCAGTTTTGTTTGTGGAACGCACCAGCGCCAGCGGTCCGCGGTGCGGCCGCGTAATCCCCCGGGCAGCATGACGCTGCACCAGACATTATCAATGTTGTTTTTTTCTTTCGTCTCCTCTTATTTTTTAAAAAGAACCCACAGCCACCTCCTCGCAAGCACCGGCCCGAGGCCCCCCTTGCGTCCGAATGTGTCTTCCATATTATTTTACGGCCTTCGTGATGCCTTGATGGACACGGCTCGGTTCCGGCCCCGCGCATGCGCATAGAGCACTTTGTCCACTTTGTCTCCTAGTTAATGATATTCACATTCACCCCATTCGACCCGTGCCGTCCGTTAGACTCGGTCGAGCTTCCTGACGCGCCTCGACGTCCGTCGACCTTTGCGACCCTGTCCCGTGCCCCCCCCCCTTTTTTTTATCCTTCTTCCTTCCCGGCCCTGCCCGAGGGGAGAACAACTCTGAAATTTGTATACACCTCGTAATTCAGGAAAATTCTGAAAAAATACAAAGAAAAATTACAAAAAGTTAGAAAAATTCACAAAAATTTAGGAAAATGCGGGAAAATTCTTCAAAATTGGGTAAAATTCAAAAGAAAATTCTCAAAAGTTCTAAAAAAAAAATACACAAATTCACAAAATGTGTACATTAAAATTCAGAGTTGCTTCCCATTCGGCCCTGACTCGGCCCTACCGCGACAACACGGTAAACGATAATCTCGGTGTTCGAGAGCGCAACTCGGTTTAGGATGAGCTGTCCTTTACCACTATGAGAGATAAAAAGACAGCGCTGTATAAAATCGGATTTAGAGATTTTTTTTTGCCGAGTAGTCCTGCTGGGGGCTGATGAGAAGCCAAAGGCACTGACCTGATGAGTAGTGTCAGACGGCGGGCACATGTGATATACGACATACCCTGCAACAAATGCAAAAATAAGGGAAGAAATTAATTCAAAGAAACAACAAACAGTGCAGCGTGCGACGCCAATTATATTTTTTTTTTCGCATTACACCGTGGTGAGAGACCCCATTTAATTTAAGAAAAAAAAACTATAATGCTACTTCGTGCCGAAAGAATGAAACATTCGATAAAAATTCCAATTCAGCCAAATATGAATAATTTGTTTGTTTTTTTAAAGCTCAACTTTGACACAGCTCTAAAGTTATGACCTTAAAACTAACCCTAAAAAAGAGCGCGTGTTGGCAGTGTACCGCACTGTGCGCTGCAAGGGGCCCCCGCCCCCGCCCCGGTCCGTACCGCTCTCAGGTAAGCTGTGCTCCGCGATGCTTTTGGGTCACCCACCGGCCCACAGCTCCGGCGCAGTACATGTTCTGCTTATTTTAAAAATACATATAGGGAGAAAGTCCGGTAGGATCTGAGCCGAGTGTGTTCGCACCGCCACGGTGTCGGGGTTGGCCCCCACTTCCACCCCCCCCCCCCTCTCTCTCTCTCTCTCTCTCTCTCTCTCTCTCTCTCTCCCCCTCTCAGCCAGCTCCACACGCACATACTCACACATCTGCGCGTGCACGCGTGCGCTGATGAGGCGGCATATTCAAAAAGTCATCTTCCAGGTAGATACGAGTTCGGACGTTACCGGCGGGGATGACAGATGGTGGTCAGGTGGGTCAGAGCCAAATTGCACGTGACACGGATCACCTCGATGGTCGGCTCCACCTGGAGCGGGACGCTATAGCTGCACTCCGGAGTCCTCCGGAGAGCTTACGGTGAACTTCACGGTGAGCTAAAACCTGCTCTGCAGCGCTGTGGCTTACGGCAATGTTTCACCTTTAGCTATGGTGATTGTCACTGTAAGCTACGGTGAATCTGTGGGAGTGTCAATGTGTGACTAACAGTAACATTCACCGTAGTTTACGGTACAATACAGTGGTACAGGGTTCACTGCAGCTTTCAATGAAATTATCGGAAAGCCCTCTTAATTTTTTTTTATTTATTTTTTTAATCTTTTATTTTAATGTGCACTCTTGAGTTCTCTCCCGTGGGAGGTGTACCGAGAGATCAGCTGGATCTGCAGCAACTGATAAGGCCCCGGGGCACATTCCGAGAGAGGAAAGCAAAGCAAAAAAGGAAAGGAAAAAAAAAAGAAGAAAAAATACTGCAAATGTTCCTTACAATGCACTTACCTAAACCAGCAGATTCACCTTTTTTATAAAGGTTTTTTTTAAAGGTATAATGCCTCTCCCATACACGACGACTGACTCAGCCACCCACCCACCCACATATATACGTACAAACAAAAATGCTGAAAAACTGCAGGTCGTTGTGTAATACGCAAAACAAAATAAGCCTTAAAAAAAACAGCCCACGGCTGGTTGTCTCTTTTCCCACGGTACCGAGTCGTATTCAGTACTCGGAAAAACTCAATCCACGTAAACGCATCGACCCTTCGACGTGGACCGCGCGGTGGTCGATCGACCTCTGCGGGATCGATCTATCGATAAGGCACAGTAGTGCACGCCAGGTATCAGGTCCGCCGTGCCCACCCACCGGATGCATTTATCTACGCGCAGAATATTTCTACATGTCCCTGGAACGTCCTTGTGTGTGTGTTCGAGCCAGGTCCAGAGGTACCCCGGAGGGAGAGAGGGGGGAATCGACCCCACAATACTCCCCCCGGTTCGGCGGCCTTGTCAGTAGGGCGCTGTGCCGCTGGGTGCGAGCCACCCAAATACCTGGAATTGGTCCAGCAATGAATGATCGCCAGAACCCCTCCGCCCCGCCCCGCCCCGCCCCGCCTCCCCCCATGCGGGGGCACCCACCCCCAACCGAC
Organism: Frankliniella fusca; assembly: GCA_029379305.1. NCBI lineage: Eukaryota > Metazoa > Arthropoda > Insecta > Thysanoptera > Thripidae > Frankliniella > Frankliniella fusca. The sequence continues at coordinate 2,533,219 of JAHWGI010000083.1, read as the reverse complement.
CCCGTCCCCGCCCTCCACCTCCACCCTCTTCCGTACGAAGACGTGCGCAGTAAAATGTGACCATCTTTATTGGCATTCGCTGCTTGCTTCGGTCCCTGCTGCTGATGGTAAAAATAAAAGAATTCCTTCTGGCCGCGCTCCCGGTGGTGAGGGGGACCGGTGGGGGAGTCGTGTGGGCTGAATGGACCCGATATCATCGCGACCGCCAAGGCGGAGGAGGCGGAGCGGAGGGTTAGGTTTTGGGTGTTCTCCGGCGGATCGCTCCGCCCGGCTCGGCTCGGACCGGCATCGCCCCATGAGTCCTAGAGATGCGTATATATAGATATATATAAAATGTAGGGGACAGAGCAGTGGAGGGGGGGGGGCGCAGGCAGAGCGCTGCGAGACACTCAGTCTGCGACGAACGACGACGGCCTCCGCGACTGACGCGCGCTCTCCACTGTGAGAAAATACCACGGTAAATACCTACGGTACGCGTCGTTAATTTGTCATCAGGTCCCGGACCGTAATTTTCGTCTACGGTCTGAATCTTACGGTACACACCGTAGCCTACAAATGTGTTGGGGAAGTTCAATGGGGCACATTCTATCCACAATGAAATACAGTCCGTACCGTAATAATAAGCTACGGTCCGACCGTACACGAAAACTACGGTACAGACCGTAGGCGTACCGTAACTCCCTACGGTATTTTTAACAGTGTCCCAGCACTGTATACCCTCTTGCGCTCTCTCTTTCTCTCTCTCTCTCTCTCTCTCTCTCTCTCTCTCTCTCTCTCTCTCACACACGCGCGCACACTTCCTATCCGCGCAAACTCTCAGCTCGCGCGCGTCGATTCGATTTCCTGCTCGGCACGTACGGCCGGAACGTGACAAACCGTAACTGCGCCGTACAAAACGTTTCGAAACAGACGTTTAGCGTCTCTTATTGCCCCTCGTAAAACAGAGAGGCGCGAGGCAGCAGGCGGGACGCGCGACACACAAGACGAGATGCTATCTTTAGTTTATTTTTGCGCAAGAGGGTCAGTGGCCGGCCGCCCCGCGGCACAGACACCCCGTCTCGGACCGATCCGCGCGCTTCGCCACCGAGGGGTCGCGCACCCGCACTCCCAAAACACAACGAGTACGAGTTTGGCGAGTTGAACGCGAGTTGGCCTTGAGTAAGTGTATCACTGTGAGAAATTTTTGTACCGGGTAACGTACGGGAAAATTTTCCAATTTCTGGTCTTTCAAGGTCTTTTACAATTACGATTCATATTGGAAATTTTTTATAACAATACGTATCAACTCAGAATCGATTGGTGAGCAAACAAAGCCGAGAAGCGTAAAGTCGTACATGTACGAGATATGTTGTAAATAGTGAATTACAAAATATATTGTACATCTACGGAAACAGTGTACAAAGAGTTGGCGAATGAGGTACCCCTCGCTCGCTACGCTCTCGCTCCTCGAAATTTCGTATCGAGTCGGATATATAACGCGCCCACACTTCCCTGTCAACGCAAGAACAAAATTTAAGTGTTTTTTATTTTTAAATACGAAATCGGAAACGCAGATGAGGTCACAAACGGTGAAATCCCAGAGCAGGCGATATACGATAGGGTGAGGCGGGGCTGTGCGTAAAGGGGGCCTTCGTGGGACAAGACGCGGTGGCCCTCCTCCCAGACGGAGTGGCTCCACGCCCCCCACCACCACACACACACACACACACACACAACACAGCAGCGGCGGCCGAATAAGCCCATGGAGCCGCAATCAACAGAAGTGTGCCCTGTTCCCCATTGTCTGAGTCCGGACTCCCCCTCGCCCCGCCCCGCCCCCGCCCCGGCCCGCCCCGGCCCACCAGACTCGCACGGCCTCCCACCTTCTGCCGGGTTCCTTATGAATCAGGAGGGAAGACCGGCCGGGGAGTCGCGAGTCGCACACCCTCCATGCGGCCTTCAACATAAGTTGGGGTCAGAAGTTCAGTAGTTCGGGTCGAGCAAATAGCAAGCCGGCGAGTCCAAGTTTCCTCACTTGAACTTACACCTTGAAAAGGTGTTCTAGATTCGATTAAAATAAAAACTCAGTGGCGTAAACTTCACTGGAAAAACAAAGGTAGGACGAGAAGGGTTTTAATGCCTTTACCAAGGCATTAAAAATTAGCACCCCTGCAAAGGCATTAAAACTGCCCAAAGGTGTTAAATTTTAATGCCTTTGGACAATTTCATGCCTTTGCAAAGGCGTTAAAATTTCACACACCTAGAAAGGCATTAAGTCCTACCTTGTTTTTCCAGTGTTGAATAACTTATTAACCTTATTCAATTAAACTTAAATTCTACCTTCAAAAAAGGGTAATAAGGGACTGTAAAGCGCTGCTGCAGTCCAAGTGCCCCTTTGTTTGTTAAGTTTTATTTGAAAATCTAAAAGTTATCCTGTCGTGTCAGAAGAATTTCTATTTCAAAAAAAAAATTTAAAAAAATGAAAAAAAAAAAAGACACTTGGGTGTGACAGTAAGCGACATTGCAAAGCAGCAGATGGAGCACACACTACTACGCGGGCATATAGCCAGCATTCAGACCGTATCGTATCAGATGAGTGACACCGTCCTCGCCTGCCGACTACACACATAAATACACTATTTCTGGGGTAACAGTGTTGAGATTTACCCCCCCCCCTCCCTCTCTCTCCCTCCCGCCCCGGTCCGTTCCTTTTCACAAACGCGCCAGCACGCTTTCTCTGCTGTTCGCGCCATTTTTGGGGCGTCGTGTGATGGGTCGCCTCGCTCTCGCTCGGTCTTTAATTTCCGGCTACTGCATTGCCTGGGCGCCGCCCTCAATGCCGCACCACGCCCTGCCTCGCCCCGCCCCGCCCCGCCCCACCACGGTCCCCGGCGCCCCGCCTCGCCCGCCTCGCCCGCCTCGCCCGCCCCAGGATACAGATACCGCGACAAACGGCCGCAGAGAGTCTGTGAGTAATCGCTTCACACACAAGAAGAAGAAAGAAGCTAAAGAGGTCAAAAATATTCTCACGTCGGGCGCACCACACAGGTCACGTCCACTTTTTCACCGCGGTAATTTGCATGACTTTTTTATTTTTTAACTGAAGTCCAGGTTGCAACAGAGCACACGTCCGGTGCGGGGCTGGGCTCGGCTGGGCTGGGTAGCAGATCTACGGACTGTCAGTCCCTGTCAGACCTCCTCATCCCCCCTCAGCCTCGGCTCGCCAGCCTCCGCTCCTGGTTAGGGTGTGCACTGCAGTCCTGTAGTGCACGCCACCCGGATCCCATCGTCTGCTGTTCTTGCAACCGTAAAATCCTCCTCTTTCTCTCTCTCCATCTCCCTCTCTCACTCGCTCGCTCACCTACGTTCATGTTGTGTGTGGCAGCGCAAGATAGCAGGGGACGGGCGCAAATGACATGCGATAAAAGTGCTATTTGACTCAGTCCAGAACCATAGCAGCAAGATCCACACCACACTGCTACAAAGTCATCCTCCGAGACACCAAAATTTCGTGGAGGAAACTTCACATGCTTTCTAAGGAGACTCCAAATTTTTATGAGTTTTTGCATAATGCCTAAATTTGACATGTCCTGAAAGAATGCCAAAATTTGGCAAGCAAAAGGCAACCACGTCGGCTAGGCTGAAGACGCAGTGAGACTGGCGGCATGTTGGTGATTTTCGCGCGGCCCCCGTAAGTCTCCGCAGGCATGGCCCCTCCCGGCCCCCGCCTGGGCCCCGTGCTGGGCCGGGCTACTGCTGCAGCGCAGTGTCGGCCCCTGCTGATGACTCGCACGTCAAAACGTCATGCGCGGATATGGGATTGGCAATGACGGGTCAGGGCCACCCTGGAGAAGGTAAAGCAAGGGCCCGGCCAGGCCAGGTGCCCCCGGGGGCCTCCGGGCGGGCCGGGGCGGGGCGGCCACTCCCAGGCATATACGTGCGCGCACCTGGAGTGTGCTCATTGCTCATCGTCTCCGCAGTAACAGATCCCGACGGCCGCACGGCGCGCAACGCGTTAAAAAATAAATAAAAGCGATCATCACTTGGAGGCAATTCCGGGGATGAAACAAACGCTTCAATTTGGAGGCCAAATGCCTTTCATTTTTTTACAAAGATTTTTTTTTCTACAAATTTCCTCAACTTTCTTTCAGAAATTGCACAAGTTTTAATTGCATTGTTCCTGATTTTTTTTCGGCCTGGTACTGGAAACAAAAAAAAAGCAAGAGATGTGCATGACCTTCCCGGCAAATGCTTATCGAAGACTCAAATTTGCATGGCATATCAGGCCACGGCAGCGATGCCCTGCAGCCGTTTCCGGCGTTATGTCGCAGTGCTTAGTACGATCGCCTTACACCACCCTCGCTCTCACTCCTCACCCTGGAACGCCCCTGGAGTGGCGCGCGCGCGGTGAGGCGGGGCGTGGTGGGACGTGGTGGGGCGGCCGCGGGGCGGGGCGGGGCGGGGCGCTAGAATGGCAACACACAGATCGCGAGGCGAGCACGCGACTGAATAGCTCCAGGAGTGTGTTTGTGAACCAACAATGTAAGAATGACACGATCGCGGCCGTAATAAGGGACGCGCGGACAATGCCTCCCCCCCCCCTTCTCTCTATCTCTCTCCCACTCTCACTCTCTCTCCACAAGAAGCACACAAGCAGCACAGGCAGGAGCCAAACAAAACAGAGAGGGATTTGTGGCGCATTCAACAAGTGTCTAATTGTTGACGAGCCGAGTCCGATCCGAGGAGCGAGCCGAGCCGAACCAAGCGATCGACTCGACTCCAGCCCTCCTCGCGGGTGCGGTGGTGGGGGTGGGGGGGATGGGGGGGATGGGGGGGGCAGCAGGTCAACGGGGACCCGGTCGTCGTCAGGGAGGGGTCGGTGGAGACGACGATGACTCGGGAGCACGACCCGGGCCGGGGCCGGGGCGGGCAGCGCCGGGCGGGCACCGGGCATTCTTCGCCTCAAGTGTTTGCGAATAGCTTCCGTACCGGTCGGCTGGCGCGAACAGGTGACTGGGTCGTGGCGGGGCGGGGCGGGGCGGGCTGTGCCGGCGTGGGGTAGAGCGGGGCGGGGCGGGGCCGCCATCGGGGAGGTCACTGGGCGCCACCGCCACCCTTTGTAGTACAACCCGGGCGGCGGCAGGCGCCCGCCCCGCCCCGCCCCGCCCCGCCCCGCCCCGCCTAGCGGGTATTGTGGCGCGTCTTGCGTCGCTTGCACAGGGGGCTGCTCACAAGGCCCGCCGCGCCCCGCCCCGCCCCACCCCACCACCGTGACGCCACGCCACAAGTGGTCGATCAAAATGTACACGTCGGCGGCGGCGTCGTTGACGTCGCGCGGCGCTCGTCTGCGTCTGGCTGTCGCTACCAATACATCGCCGTGCACCGAGCGCCGCGCGTCGCGGGTTCAACTCCACCCGCAGGCGACTGCAAAATTCTTTTTTCCTTCTGGTCCTTCAGCGACGCCGCCGCCGCCGCCGGTCGGTGGGAGGTGTAAAAACGTGCGCGGCGGCGGCGGCGGTCCCCTGTGTCCGTAATGCACGCCAGCGGCTGCCCGCCCCGCCCCGCCCCGCCCGCCACGCCGCCCGCAGCGTACTAATTTGGGGCGCACGAACACGCAACGCAACGCCACGACACGGGTGTTAGACTGTGCAGCGGGGCCGGGGCGGGGCGGGGCGGGGCGGGGCGGGGCGGGGTGGGGCGGCCTGTTCGTGATGCCCTGCCGTTGAACCGCGCCGCGAGGCGGCCCCGACTGTCAGCGGCGTAGCCAAAGCAGCGCCCCGCGGTGAAACTCGCGGGGGAAGGCAAAGGCCAGGAAGAACGCGGTAGGAAGAGCGCAAGGAGAGATGGAGTCCACTTCCTCTATCAAAAATCCACCCACACCCACATTGACCGACGGACAGGTTTTGCCAATTTTCGTTTGACGAGTGACTATTTAAGGTCGATTACCGTTCGGGAGGGGTGGGGTGAGGGCCGCCCCCTCCCTCCCCCCGTGCCCCCTGCCCTCCTCGTCCTCCTTCGCGACCGCTGACCCCGGCGAGGCGAGGTGCCTTCCGAGAAGTTTCTCGGGTGGGCACGGGGCGGGGCGGGACGGGGCGGGTACCTCCGTGCCCTGCGAGTAACGGCCAGGGTAGGGCGGCGCAGGGCTGGGCGGGGGCGAGGGGCCTCGAGGAAGGGCTGCCCTCCTGTCGACGAACTCATCTGTTGCGTGGTGGTGGCACTTCACATACAGCGAGATGCTCCTGACGGCGCTGGTGCGGTCCCTGCCGGCCCCGCCCCGCCCCGCCCCGCCCGGGCGCTCACCTGGGTCCCGGGCAGCAGCGCAGCGCCCGCCCCAGCCCTGTCCAGGAGGCCCCGGCCCCAGCCCTGAGGGGCCTGTGCCTGTATGCCGCGCCGCCTCCGGCCGGCCGCGCCGAGCCGCACCGCACCGCACCGGCCGCTCCGCTGGGGCCCTCGCGGACCCCTAGAGCGGGCCCCCGGCGGGCTCCCCCCCACCCCGGACCGACGGGGCGCTGCCATTGGTCGGCGGGCCGCATGGCAGCGCACGCCCGCCAATCGATAGAGCGGTGGTGGGGGGGCGGGGCGGCGGCGGCGGGGGAACCCGCGCCCCGCGCCACCGCGCCGCGCGCCTCCAGCCAGACGAGGGACGCTCGCCGACCAGGGTGGACGCACGCCGTGTCCGTACGTGTAGCGTCGAGCCGATCCGATCCGAACCGAGCTGCGCGCAGCGAGCTGCCTGGCCTGCGCGGCGCGGCAGGGCCTGTGGTACCCGCATGTGAGCGCGCGCCGGTACCAGTGATACCCCAGTGATACCCGAGTGCGACCGTGTGTGCGTGCCGCGAGTGTTATGAAGGTGTTGTGATAGTGAAGTTTTTTTATTTTAACCCTCGTGTCTGTCGTGCAAAGCTGCCAAGCTGTACGCACAAGACGATATGTTGACCATGGAGACGGACCTCAAGGGAGGCAGCCTGCACGCCACGGTGCCGCCGCACCACGGCCTGCACGGCCTGCACGGCCACACCGCCTCGTACCTGCACGGCCCGCTGCACGGCCACATGCACATGCAGCAGCAGCAGCAGCACCAGCCGCCGCCGCTGTCGCCGCCGCTGCAGCACCACCAGCACCCCATGGCGCAGATGGGCCACCAGCCGCACCAGGGCGGTGGGCACCAGGGCGGCGGCGGTCACCAGGGCGGCGGGCACCAGGGCGGCGGCCACCAGGGCCACCAGCACCACGTCCCGCAGTCGCACAGCCCGCTGGGCCACCAGAGCCCCCTGCAGAGCCCGCTGGGCCACAGCCCGCTGGGTCACCACAGCCCGCTACACCAGAGCCCCCTGGGCGGCGGCATGGCCCCCCAGCAGCAGCACGGCCTGGGCGCGGCCCACCCGCAGCAGCAGCAGAACCACCACCACCAGCACAACAACAACAACACCACCAAGGCCAACCAGAACGTGGACCGGGTCAAGCGGCCCATGAACGCCTTCATGGTGTGGTCGCGGGGGCAGCGGCGCAAGATGGCGCAGGACAACCCCAAGATGCACAACTCGGAGATCTCCAAGCGGCTGGGCGCCGAGTGGAAGCTGCTCTCCGAGTCGGACAAGCGGCCCTTCATCGACGAGGCCAAGCGGCTGCGCGCCGTGCACATGAAGGAGCACCCCGACTACAAGTACCGGCCGCGCCGGAAGACCAAGACGCTCCTCAAGAAGGACAAGTACCCCCTGGGCGGCGGCCCGCTGCTGCCGGGCGGCCAGGACCCGTCCCGGACGGTGGGCGGGCCACAGCAGCCCAGCCGCGACATGTACCCGAGCCTGACCAACGGCTACATGCCCAACGGCTACATGATGCCCAGCGACCCGAGCGGCTACCAGCAGCACTACGGCTACCCGCGCTACGACATGGGCCAGATGCAGCACAACTCGCTCAACTACATGAACGGCTCGTCCTACGGCATGTACTCGTCGCCGACGACGGTGCCCGGGCCGGCGGGCTCGCCCTACCAGATGCAGCAGCCCGGCTCGCAGATGTCCTCGTCGCACAGCCCGAGCGGGAGCAGCATAAAGTCGGAGCCCGTGTCGCCCTCGCCCGGCCCCAGCCCGGTCGTCGTCAAGCGGGAGTACACCGGACCCGGCCAGGGGCCCGGCGGCGCGCCCACGGGGCCGCCCACCCCCGGCGGCAACGGCGGCACCCCCACCGGCGACCTGAACCGCTTCATCTCCATGTACCACCTGCCCGACCCCGAGCAGCAGAGGCTGCAGCAGATGCAGCAGTACCAGCAGCACTCGCAAGAACACATGGGTTTGTCGCACATGTAGGACGCGGGGCGGGGCCTGTGCGCCCTGATGCCCGAGTGCTGATGGTGCCGTGCCATCCTCTGTCACCCCCTTGTTTACCCCCCTCCCCCCCCCCCTCCCCTTGATTATTTGTTAAGACCGAGACTGTGATGTGTGCTAAGTTAACTCTTATATTAGTTAGGTCGTCTATTTGTGTTCCATTAAGTTTGAGTGTTTTATTATTATTAATTATTATTATTGATGGTCCTCGTTCTGTTGAGTTTTTTCTTTGATAGTGATGATTAAAATGTTTGGCGGAAAGCTGTGTCTAGTCGCGGCTATATACCAGATATGTGAGTCCCTGTTGCCTTTTTCATTCTGTTTTCATTAAAAGAAAAAAAATAAGTTCGGTAAAAAAAACGAGTCGTTCTTGTTTGTTCAATTTATTTTAGATTGCTTTTTAGAAAACGTTATAAATTCATATTATTGATTCCCAATAAACCTCAGTCATTTTTCAAGCAACAAATTTCGAATCCACAGAGAGAGAGGGTTATCAAACCAGTGATTATTATTAATTCTTTATTGGTACCAGTTCGTTGTTTCTTTTGTTGAAGCCATTGTACAAATAGATGCAATACAAACAAGTCTATGATTGGGGAAAATTTGTATAAGCTAGGGATATTCTAAGACTGTTGACTTACGTGCTTAACTTAGTGAGACAAACTAAAGCGGCAATTTGCTGCGGGCGCCCGCCCACTGCCAGCGCGCTGCACGCCGAGCCCCTCACGACCCTTGTTTCCCCCTTGTTTCTCCCCCTTTTTCCTTCTCTTTACCGCGATTTGTTGTTGATCTCATTGCCGGGCCCGTCGTCAGGGCCTCTTGTTTGTTTCTGTGCCAAATTTCGCGCGTAACGCCTTTGCTTTTACCCTCATGTCCCTTCAATGCGGACCCGACCCCTTCCCTCGGATTCCCTACCCTGCTTGTGTCGTGTCACACACGTGCATTTGTTTTACGAGACAAGGAACAGCGTGAATGTGTCGTGACATTTCATCCATGGAAATTCACTCACGTGCACGTGTGTGACATCCTCACACTTGGGTCTCCGGCGTACGCTGTGCGGCGCGCTATGACAGTGACACGGCCCACCCCGGCGCCTCCGCCGCCCGGACGGCCCCAGCAGCGGGCTGATTCCGAAGATCGCTCTCGCGCCTCCGTCCTTGTCGCACCCAGGCCGGTGCCCACTGTTGAGGATGGCAGGGCCCCGCGAGTGCGACAAGGACGGGGGTGTGCGAGAGCGATCCTCGGAGGCAGACGACGCCAGGCGCCGCGACGCTCCCCGCGGACGCCCCGCCGCGCCGCGCCCAGAGACCCGCACGCAGGGGTGGCGCGGCCGGCCCGGGCGGCCCCCGCGGAGCGTCGCCGAGCCAAACGCGTCGTTTCATTTGATTTCTGTTTAAAACACCGAGCATCGGCGCCCCCGCCACGTGCAGAGCAGCCGCCCCGAGATCGCCTGCTAGTGATAATGTAGTCAATGCGCCGGGTCGAGGCCCCCTCGCCGCGCAGCGCCGCACGCCCTTAGCTAGTGATAATTAGTGTTCTTATTCTTAACGTTCCCTGTAAGAGGCGCGCGCGGCCATGTCGCGCCGCCGTAGAGAGTTTTCTTTTATTATTATTATTATTTACCTTTTCTTTCTCCTTAAGGGGAAATCAAACCAGTGCGGTCTATTTTGAGCCTCTTGATTAAACGGCAGCGCGCCGTTTATATTTTTGATATGGATGAGAGTTCCCGGTGATTTTGAACTTTTGTCAAGTTAAGACACTTGCGTTAAGTTTCTAGTAATTAAAACAATAAAAAGACAGGCGATCGGCCCGGTATGCTCTCTGTGCGTGGCGTAGCGCACGCAAATGCCTTTCTTCATTCAAAATTTTATTTCATCGTTCCAGATGAATAAAATGTGTCCGTCTAGATTTTATGATGTTCGACAACTTTTCAAAATTTCACCCCGTTTCATTTTGAAGTGCTTTCTTGAGTTTTCTAAAAACCACTTTGAAACTGCAGTATTTTTTTTTATTTTCTATGAAAGAAATAAAAACGGCTGGTTGCCGCTTCGCCGTCTCGCTCATTCTCATAGGGCTTGGCAATGAGTGCGAGCGAGACATAGCGGCATGGTCATGTGATCACACTGTGGTCGCACGGGCGGCAGGGGAGGGCTGGGCCCCTCGGGGGTTCTCGGGGGACCCTGCCGGGCTCATGTATACGTTTTTGAACTGCGGCAGAACCGGCATAACCATGATATTCTATGTCCGCGAACCGCAAAATTGTTGTTTTGTTTCATTTATTTTGTATTTTCGTTCGTCCTGGTTCATATCTTGTTATAGCCCACCGATCATAGTGAGTACGCAATATGCTGGCAAAGAGGCATGTTTTTTTGTTAGTGAGAAAAAAATTACGTGATGACTGTTGTCTCTACTTTTATGGCGGGAAGTTTGTTGTTGAATAGCCAAAATGTGTACCGCTAGGCAAGTGATTTGGTTTGTTTTGTGGTTTTTAATTAGTACAACTCGTCCTTCTCCTCGTGGGGACGAAACACAAAGAGTTGTCGTGCTCAAACTGATGGGCTGTAAGTGGTATGTAAATAAGATTTTATTTTAGATTTATACATATATATAAATATATATATATTGATTTCCATCTCTTAGCAAGGTTTTCTGTAATCTATTTGAAGACTGTTCATACACTTTTCATTGTATATAAAATGTTGTACATAAGTGAAAATTGTTAGCAATGTGGGACTATAAATTCTTTTATTGAGAGTTTGAAGCTATGTGAAAACCCCAGTCATATGTATATATGTAAATGTGGTCAATGTGAAAAGTTGTTGGCCTGTATTGAACAAAGTTTATTATTTATGGCACGATCTCTGTTCAATGTTTCCATTTTCAAACCATTTTCAATCAAGACGACATGAACATAATAAAAAAAAAGTTTGAAGTCTGTATACTTTCGTTATACTTACTAAGTGCAATCCCCGCATTTTCCTTCGATAAATCACAAAAGTACACAAAACTTTATGATGCTAACAAAACTGTGAAGATCTCTTGTTTGTTTTTGTTTTTATTTTGAAACGTTGGCGTGCAACTGTAGTTGTGTAATTTTGTCCCGCTCATTGTTTCAAACGGTGTGCGTGACGGCGGCACAATGCGACCAGCTCGGGCTCTGCCCAGTTCACTTTACTACGCGAAATCACTCCGCATGATCGCTGCCCAACCAATCAGTGCCTGTAGTTCACTATCTGATGGCGCGCTGCACGAAAAAAAGTTAACACCTCGCGAAAACCACACAATCTATGGCACAAATAAAAATTATTGCATGCTTTCTGACCCATAAAAAATAACCGCTTTAAGTACCGAGTACCGTTGACACGCGCACAGCGCAGATCCCGTAGGGTTTTCGTGTGATTTTCACGTGTTTCAAATCAACAGACTACTACTCGGAATACTCGAGTCGACATTTCAATTCCGTTCCTCTAGTCCATTAAAATTTAAATTCCAGGACAGCGTCGCTCAAACCAGCTCACAGGACGCAAGGCAGTCAGTCAAGATCATCACCGATGTTTCCACCAACTTAACACTGCTATCTTAATCCATAATCCCCCCTTGTTCTCGCTGTCAGTAGCTTGGGAAGAGAGAGAGAGAGAGAGAGAGACGCAATGAATCAGTCGCAGTCATAATAGGGCCCCTGGCCGTATGCAGCAAGCAGAGCTTTACCCGTTGATACGGCGCGGGGGGCGGGGTTGGGGCCAGCGGCCCTCCCCAAGTCCCTGGCGGGTCATGGCGCCAGGGTCCAGGCCGCGCGGGGGAGGCTGCGCTGCGCTGGGGGTGGGTGGGTGGGTATTAAACACGCTTTAACGCCACATGTTTACGAGGTTATGACCCGCGCGGCCCGTCTGCCGGCCCGGCCAGGGCGGCCACAAGCGCTGCAATCATAGCAGCGGCAGCGCAGTCCCTCGGGTGCGCTCACCCCTGCAGAGAGAGAGAGGGGGAGAGAGAGAGAGAGAGAGCGTGCAGGGCATGGTGGGGAGGTGGTTCACCGTTTACCGTAGGCAGCGGCAGCCCCGCCCCGGTGGTGTGGTCCCTGACGAGGTCCCTGGTGGCAGCCATGGCCACGGTGCTGCTGATGATGACAGGGGAGAGGAAGGGGAGGGGGGGGAGGGAGGACAGGTCGAGGGCAGTGTGTACACTCCGCGCCGAAAGCAGCGAGCTTGCATTCCGACCGCGCCGGCGAGGTATGCAACCCGACCGGCTGCTCGAGAGACCTCCTACCTCCTCCCTGCCACCGCCGCCAGCCGCGCATTCCCAGCCGGGGTCTGTTGTTTGTCTTTCGCCTCGGCTGATTTTAAACCGCTCTTCGGATGCGGCGGCCAGAGGTCGGCCGTGCAGGTCGGCCGTGCAGGTCGGCCCCGCAGGTCGGCCCTGCGCGGCGACGGTATCGGCCGCGCTACCCCGTGCAGCACAGCCCACCGCCGCGTCGCTGCCTCCGCGCCGCGCCACTTTCGCTGCCGTTAGAGGTCCAAACGTTGACACACAATAGGGCCCCCCGAGCACGGAAAGTTGGGTCAAGGGTTTTGTGTAGGAGCGGGGTGCAGGGGGGAGGGGGCTCTATTCACAAGGCACAGACAGGGCGCACGCCACGGCTGGGATAGGTCAGTTCACCTTCACTTTGAACTGAAATAAACACGGCCGGCCTGGGCGGGCGGGCTGGCTGAACAGCTGATGGAACTCGATGCTTCGTATCCTCCACCGCAACGCGCCCTCTCTCTCTCTCTCTCTCTCTCTCTCTCTCTCTCTCTCTCTCTCTCTCTCTCTCTCTCTCTCTCTCTCTTGCTCGCGCTCGCTCTTTATTCTTTCTCTCTATGCATATTCTCTCCCTCTCTGCGCGTCGAACCCCTTCAGACAACGTCCGCGCAATCACGCTGGGATCGGGACGACAGGGAGGAAGAGAGTTGGCTGGGAGGAGGCAGGAGAGAGAGAGAGAGAGAGAGAGAGAGAGAGAGAGAGAGAGAGAGAGAGAGAGAGAGAGAGAGGAGCCTGACCATTAGCTGTACGCAATGCAACCGCCAAGTACGCTCGCATTAGAGCTCAAGAGTGCGCGGCGAACGGGAAGGGGGAGGTGAGCGTGGCGAGAAAGAGCGAGCAAGGGAGAGAGAGTGCGCAAGAGAGAGCAAAAAAGAGGGTAGAGAGAGGCCACCAGCCAGCAGGCTGCTGTCGTGTCGTGTCGTGCCTGCTGGGCGGGCCGGGCCGGGCCGAGCGGGCAGGCGGGGACAATCATCAAGCTCTCCAAGTGCTTGGAGCTCCGATAAGGAAAAATCCAGGGGGAAGGACGAAGGCCGCTGTGAGCGGCGGGGGTGACGCCGCACTGCAAGTCCTCCACGGAGCGACGACCCGCCCAGCCCCGCCCCGCCCGGCCCGGCCACGTTCGCGGTGGACGCAGCGCACTGTCGCCACTCGCTGAAAAATTTACCCTATCTTTTCCCTCGTCTGTTTTTTGGCGGTGTGTCGTCGCCGACATTGCCCCCTCCGCAAGAGCAGCAGCAGCAGCAGCAGCAGCAGCAGCGCGGGTCGGGTCCTCGCGGGCCGAGCGATGCGAGGCAGGCGAGGGGGGAGAACAAACTCCACCCGGGCCGCCCCGCCCCGCCCCGCCCCGCCCCGCCCCGCCCCGCCCCGTACTCCTGTCCCTCAGCTAGAGTGACGTGTGGGCGCGGAGGGGAGGGGAGAGGGTTCGCGCTCGCGGGGCAGCCTACCCCCTCCCCCCCCACCCTAACGCCAACGGAGCCGCGATTCGAATCGACGGTCCCCTTGCCTCGCCGCGCCCCGCCGCGCCCCACCCCGCCCCACCCCGCCCCGCCCCGCCCCGCCCCGCGCCGCAGCCGCCGCGCTCACCGTGATGCGGCGCGCTTTCATCCCCGACCACCAGATGGCTCCACCGCCTGAGTGCGTCGGGCCTCTCATACCCGGTGGGAAAAGGGTGAAGACAAGGTGGTGATCTCGGTCGTGGTGAAGAAGGTGGTCGAGGGTGCTGGTCGTAGTGGTGTTGATGGTCGTGGTGTTGATGGTCGTGATAATGGTGGTGATGGTGTTGGTGGTAATGGCGGTCGAGGTATGATCGTGGTGTTGATGGTCGTGGTGATGGTGGTCGTGGTGATGATGGTCGTGGTGATGGTGGTCGTGTCGATGGTGGTCGTTTCAGCGGTGGTCGTGGCAATGGTAGTCGTGGTGGGTGATGGTGGTCGTGGTGTTGATGGTCGTTATGATGGTGGCCGAAGTAATGGTGGTCGTGGTGGTGGCCTCACGATCTGATAGAAGAGGTGACGGGTGATTTCGTTGGTGAGGAGGTTGATGGCTGAAGCTGTTGGACAGGAAGTCGGCTGGTCATGCTGAGGTCGGGTGGTGATTCCGGTGAATCACAGGTGGTCGGGGGCGTAGGTCTATGAAACCTCTTCAGTGGAATGAATTGCTGAGAACAGGTCAGTATAGTGGTTGAGGACAGGACATTCGATGGTGCTGGTTGGGGGCAGGAGACGGATGTTAGATGTTGGGAGTGGAGGAGGTGTAGAACAAGGTGGGGATGTTCCACTACGCAGGATCGCCGACGGTGAAGCAGCGCAGGACCTGTTTGAAATTGGCCTTCCAGCCAATGACCCATTTAGACCAGCCTAACAGCTTCCGGAAATTGACCGACCATGGAGTGCAGAGCAGGGTGTATAAACCGCACGATTTCTTTGGTTAAGATCGGGGCCGCTTTCACAGATCAGCCGTGCGGTAGTGCGCGCGTGTCCCCGTGTTGGGGCTGGTCAAGAAGCTTTTCTGTAGGGATGTCGACTGTGTGTGCGTGTGTGTGTGTGTGTGTGTGTGTGTGCCAGTGATGCGCTCAGCCATTCACTCGACGCGTATCGGTGAATGAGCGGCGGGAGAATGAATGGCAGTGCTGCTTACACACGACACACACAGGCGGGCGCGTGCTGCGGACAGCACCTGAAGGGGTTAGGTTAGGTCATCAGCAGGCGCGTGTGCGATGCGAATAACCACGCGGCACACTAATACCAACACAGATATTCATCAACTATCCAAAAATAATAGCGTAAAAATATGCATACGTGCATTTGTCGAGTAAATAGTGGGAAAGGGAATACTGGGGACGGCGGAGGAGCGTAACAAGCTGCTTTTGTGCCGCGGGGAGGGTAAGATAAGAAAACTACACTCTGGACCAGCAGAGAAATTTCTCATAGTCGGCGCGACCCGTCCTGTCCTCTCTCTCTCTCTCTCTCTCTCTCTCTCTCTCTCTCTCTCTCTCTCTCTCTCTCTCTCTCTCTCTCTCCCCCCCAGCGCACTGCACCACCGGCACCGCGACGAAGGATGGCTGCAGCGCCGCTACGCCACGCCCTGCCGCCCCCCATCCCGCCGTAAAGGATGTCCCGCTATAATTTCTGGTGGCGCGTTCAGGTCGCGTCCGAAGTCGCAAGAAGTGAGCGGGCGACGTGGGAAGGAGGAGGAAGAGGAGGCCGAGGACCAGGACACGGAGGACGTTTCCGAAAACGCACGGCAGCGGCTGAAGCGGGCTGAAGCGGCGGCAGCGAGCGACGCCTTCGCACAATTAAGCAAACGACCGTCAGATTGCGCAGGCAGCCTTCACCCCCCCCCCCCCTCCGCCACCCTTCACTCCTGCTCAGCGCAGCACCCACTCCCTGCCCGCCGCGTCGTGCACCTCTCACCGTGCGGAGCGGCGCGCGGGCGGGGCGGGGAGTAGTAGGAGGCGACCACGTCGGCCTGCACTCAGCCCGGCACGGCCCGGTGCCGCCCGGGGCCAGGACGAGCCCTCCCCCCGAGGGAGGATCACCCACACAAAATGTGTACAGTGATTTTTTTTGACTTTTTTTTTATTATTATTTTTCATTACTTGTTTTGAGTTTCCTTATGATTATTCAAGGAAAATTTCCGACACTGTTTGATATATATATTTTGATCTTTTGCCCCATTTCTGAATTTTTCAATTTTTTTTTGCTTTTGTTCACTACTTCTTGATTTATTTGATTACTTTTTTTAAAATTTATTTTATTTTTATTATTTTGTGTTTGGTCCGCGCACCAAATGACCCCCTACCCCACCACCCCCATCGAGCCCTCCCTTCTCCCACGGCCCAGCCGCCCAGCCCCGCCCCGCCCCGCAGCGAGGGCTGCACCAGGCCGAGTTAAATTCAATTTCGGGCCCTCCTGCCCTGCCGGACACAGCGGGGCGCAGTGCGTTAGCCGCAAGTTGAGCCGCAAAACACACATACGCACACGCACACACACACACACGCACACACACACACGCTGTCTCTGGCGAGAGCTAGTTCAACCGCGGCGGTAACGGCTTACGACTTAACCCCAACGCGGCACAGTTTCCTAATTCTCTCCCCCCCCCTACGCGGCCGCGGACCCACCACCGCGGTGGACAGGACAGAATCTCTCTCCGATTTTCATACTTCCACGAGTGGCTCATCGGGTCGCAGCTGCTGCTGCTGCAGCGGCGGCGGCTGCTTTACGCACGGTGACTTCGCCTGGGTCACTGCACCGCGCCACGCCGCGCCACGCCACCCAGTCTCAGTGGCCGGCGGCGTTTCCGCCCGCCCGGTCACAGGCGAGAGCTCAACCGCGACCGCCGCCCACCCAAATATTGTACACGCGCAACAACGGCGAAGGGAGAGAGAGAGAGAGATTAAGTGCTTTAGTTCAACTATCGGGGGAAAATGTAATATGCAAAACGTAGCGCCCATAATCGTACTGTCGCACCACGCTGGCGACCGTTTCGTATGTGACCGGCCGCGACTGGCCACTTCGGCGCCGTTGTGGGTGGGCTCGGCTCGGCTTCGGGTTGGGGTCCGGCTCGGCTCGGGCTCGGCTCGCCGATCCTGAAGGGTGACTGATGAGAGTTGATGGCCGCATAACGCTAAATGCGAGACGCGAGTGTTCAGGCATGCAGTGCGACCCAGGACTCCCCACCTCTCACTCCGCGGAGGGACACGGTGACACGGCGCAACGAACCCGTCGCACGACAAGGATATGTGGACTAAAAAGGAGCTTCGAGTGAGACTTCAGGAGGTCGAAAACAGCAAAATAAGGGGTGTAGCGTCGAGTTACTCTGCTCAAGACTCTGCTTGCCCTTCCACGCGGGCGCGCGAGGCCGCCGTCGCTGAACTGGACAACCGCCCCGACGCCGACGTCGAGCTCCGCGTCGATCAGGCGTCGCCCCAGCCACTCGCCAGCCGAGGGGCCGGGCGGCAGCCTCGTTGGCAGCAGCCAGAGGTGTTGTTGAAGACCTATCCATGGGTGACAACAATACAGTGAGCGAAATGATACGAGAGCAGAGGCGTTCCACGTAAAACCTTAACTGCATGAGTTAAATTTAATTGTAACGCCCTTGACGAGTTTTACTGTCTCCGCGCGCGCCAAGGCCCAAGGCGCGGAGGCACTACTTCGTCAAAACCTTTCAAAGGTTTTTCAGTCACGCGCCTTTGTTATTCCAGGGAGGGCAGCAGAGCTGTGCGCCGGCGCGCGGTTCAACATGACCTACTTCCTGCTCGGCGCTGCTCTTCCCGTCAGCCCGGGCCGGCCCCCGTCTAATTAGCGGGCCAGAGGTTGCCTGCCTGCACTGCGCTAGCGCCCCTGCTGGAGTCACTGAGGGGGGCGAGGAGGTAGGACCTCTCCGCCCTTCTGGGCACTCCCTCTCGCTCGCGAGCGCGCGCGCACACACACACACAGACAGGAACACACGCACACACACACACATACACGCGCACTCTGGCCTAGCCCCACACATTCGTCAAACGGAATGCGGCTGTGCGCTGTGAAAGGCCGCCGCCGCGCCGCCGGCCGGCCCTGCCGTACCGTACCGCCGGTCCTGCCCTACCCGGCCGCGCCGGGCCGCGCCGCGCCGGGCAGCACCATGGCGGCGGCGGTGCGGGGCGGCGTGGCGTTGCGCTTCAATTTGTCACCGCCGACCCGACGGCAGCGCGCGGGGCAGCGCGGTGGGGCGGGGCGGGGCGGGGCGGGGCGGGGCGGGGCGGGGCGGCGGCGCGGGGCCCACACAAAGTGGCGGTACCTGTCACATGCAGGGTCAGGGGCCCCGGCCCAGCCCGCTGCGGCGCGGCGCGGTGAGCCAAGTCTCTCGGCCCGCTCCCCGAGTCCCTCATGCCCCTCGAGAACGTCGCCTCTTCCAACCCATCCTGCCCTTCCTTTCCTTTGCCTCTCCATTCCCGTGCTTCTCCAGGAAGGCCTAGGGCCAGGCACGTAATAAGGGGGGCGGGGGGCGGAGAGGAGGGGAGAAGTATCGAAATTTGCCTACATTCAGGGGGTCTGCAGGTCAAATTGCCTACCTTCAGGCGGATCCATGAGCTGACAGGGGGGGGGGCGATCCCCCCCCTCCCCCCCCCTATTACGTGCCTGCCTAGGCCTGGAGCTGGCCAGCGCTCGACGCCGAGGTTACATTTTGAACGAAACGTATCGCCAGCCTTCTTGATTAGAAATCTGCTCGCAGTCCGCATCATCGAGTCCATTCGTCTGTTTCAATTTTAAAAATTCTAACGCTAACGCGTTAAACGGCCCCCTAGGTTTTAAAACTTGTCTCGAAATGAGAAAGAACTAATGTCAGAACTGTCAAGAGCGATCAAGAGTATTGAGAACTTGCAATAAACACAGGAGATACTTTTACATTATGCCTTAAATCGCACTCATGGAGTATTAACGAACTCCCAAAACTCACCTTTAATTTATTGAGAAAATTTTAGACTACAGAAAAATAGACACAAGGTCGTGCTTAGGCCATTGTTTAAAGTAAATGCTTTCCAAAGCTTTGAGTTTAGAAATGAGCGAACCAAAATAATACTGTATATATGAAGCGGGGTGCATGGCCGCTGCTGCTAGCTCCGCCCAGGCGGCGAGGGTATTGTTGCCTAGCTACACATTCTGCGCATTGAAATGGAAATTATTCAGATCTGGTCAGACAGTTCTGGATCAGACATATCCATCCCATTTTCTAATTTTTCGAACAACATTTTATTAAATTTTGTTTAGAATCTGTGGGGTAGAAACTGCTGGGCATATAATGAAACCATTGTCGAGAAGAATAAAAATAAAGAAACTTTCGGGCGAAAGGAAAGAGGCCCCCTATCGGGGGCCTAAAAACTGCTAAACACTATCAATTCTTTTGAAAAGAGAAAAAAAAACGTTAACATCAAGGGCGCTACGCGTCAGTAAAATCAGAAAATTCCAGGATTTTGGAATGTTGTCCGGAAAACCGAGAAAAATGTCAGGAAATTTGTGGACAAGTGTCAGTGTCACGAATAAAAGTAGGCGTATGGCTCATAGTAGACTGCTTGCCTGCCGTGAGCGGGTTGGATTGGCTCTTAGCTCTGTGCCTCCCGCATCATACGCTTAGTCCTGTACACTCGCCCTCCTTTTTAGTACATGCGTATTTCCGATACCGTTCGTTCACTGAATAGCTGTCCCACAAAAATACATCAGGAAAAATTCATTTCTCTCATTAATTTGTCAGGAAGATACAAACAAAACGGTGTTTCTGTGGCAAGCCCGTTAGGGATAGTCTTTTTTTTTATTTAAAAAAAAAAAACAGTTTCTAATCGTCCCCGTGAGAAACAGCGGCAGGCCGTGAGAGCATAAGCCTGTGCGCGCCGCCGCGCTGCCCGTGCCGGCCCGGCCCCTCTCATGACGTGATGATGCTGCGGCAGGGCAGGGCAGGGCGGTGCCAGCACAGTGACATGACAATATCAAAGGGTATCGATGACCAGATGATAGGCCCGGCCCGGCGCGGGGCCGACCTGGGTCCGGCCAGCCCGGGACGCAGGGCCCGGGCCCGACACAACCTGGCTTTTTCACGCCCGAACACGCAGAGGCCTGGGTGGATCAGGGGAGCGTAGCGTAGAGGGATCTTATTGCGCGAGCTGTGCGGCTGTATTTCTTCCCTTTTCTTTTAAGTAATAGGTCGTTACCGGAAGGTAAGAAAAAATACTGGAGGGATAAGTTCGAGGAGGCGTCAGGCCGCAGGATACGCGTATTAGACACCGTCTATCGGGCTAATGAAAGGTTCGCGTGCATCGCGGGTGGAGGGCGCGCCGCTGCGGTGGCGGGGCGGGGCGGGGCGGGGCGGGGCGGGGCGGGGCGGGGCGGAGTGCCCTCGCGGCGCGCACCTCCCCCGTCCACGACCCTCAACAGCTGGCCGTTGAGCAGGTAATCCATTAAACAGCCCTCGTCGCGCCTTACAAGGTGTATATCCCCGCGAACTCCACCCATTTTGTCGTTATCAATAATTCATTACAACTTTACAGCGCGGCTCGCAGGTCTGTGTGCGCTGCGTGACGATGTTGCAGTTCTTGCGCACCTCGGGCGCGACGGTTACATGCTCAGTGGCACCGAGCGGAGCGTCCCAGCGCGCACGGGCGCGGCCGGGCCCCGCACCATCCCCGGGACAGCCCCGGTGCCGGCGCGGCCGGGGCCGGGCAGGGCCGGGCAGGGCCAGGACGGCGCACGGCGCGCGCGCTGAAATTACATCCGCGTGCAACCAGATGCAGCGGGCAGGACAGGCAGCGCTGCCCAGGGCGGGGCGGGGCGGGGCGGGGCGGGGCGGGGCGGGGCGGGGCGGGGCGGGGCAGGCGGACCGTGGCGACGCCAGCGCTGCAGTCGTCGTCGTCGTCCGCACTATAACCTCACGGCATTCTCGCGGCAGGCCAGGATTAAGGTCCTGTGTGTAGAAAAGGGGGAGGGGTGCCCTGTAGGTTGCCAACATACAGGAGTTTCGTAGTTCAAGTTGCCTAGAGGACAGTGCACCTGGTCCTCGGCCTTCAGCTCCGACTCGACACTGTGGTGCCGCCGTTCGTAACTCGAATGTCCGTGCTGTCGCGTCGGCGGAGGCGACCCCACGTGATCGCAATGTTGTAGACCTGATTCGACAGCGCGCGTCTAGCGGCCGCGGCCTGCCTGGCCGCCGCCAACCATGTACTACAGCTGGCACAGCGTAAGGTTGGCCGCACTGTGCCGAAGAGCCGGAGCCCGAAGCTCGGTTTAAATACATGTAACCAGTATTCGGGCTCTGAGCCTCGCCGTGCCGTGGGCTGACGCCCGGCAGACTCATTCGGAAGAGCGCTCCCCTCTCGCCCTGTCCCTCTCGCACTCATGGAGTGCGCCGTATGGGTGAGAGAGACAGAGCGAGAAGAGCGCTCTTCTGAATCAGTCTCCTGGTGGTGCGGTGCGGTGGGGCCACGTTGTGTTGGCGGCCGGCCCCTCCGTGTTCGGCCGGAGAGAGAGAAAGAAATTCGGTCATCGGCATGTTGGTGTTGCCAGAGAGATTTATCTCCGACTTCCGTGTAGAAATAAAAGAAAAAAAGAAAGAAAGAGGCAAAAATAACGAAACGTGACAACAGATCGCACGCGGCAAAAGCTGTGAGCGCCTGCCACTTTTAACTTTCAAAATTATACTCAGAGCACGCACTTGTCAAGGAATGCACCAGTGATGGGAGAAACCCCGAAGAGGAAAGACATGTGGTTGGTCAAAACTGGTAAAAAAAGAACGGAGAAGTGTTCGTGCACTGCTCCGGTGGCTCGGTGAACGGACCCACTCCGCGGCGCAAACGCCCGCGATATCATATGAAATTCAAACATTTCCGACTACATGCAGGGCAGGGGGCGCGCGTGAGGCGGGAAGGCATTCAACAGCATCAGGGAAGCACCACACCGCGACTGGACAGGGCCAGGGAACGCCCTGTCCTAGCCTCGCGTCGGGTATCCGTCTCTGTCGCACTGTCGCACCGCGGCGCGTGCTGGCTGCAGGTGCGACAAAGACGCACGACGGACAACGCGACAGCGCACCACGCGGACGCAGCCACGCACCGCCGCGCCACGCTACCGCGTTTCCTATTTCCGGAATCGCATCCTGTGGTCCACTCCCTGGATGCGCCGGAGGGAACGGAGAGAGGTACGCGGGAGAGCGGGCGGGCGAGGGGGGCAGGAAAACAGGAACATGACGCCATACGGCAGTTCGTAGATGAGCTTGAGATGTCCGAGCCGAGGTCCTTGTTGTTATTACGCGGCGTAAGGGAGGATGGGGATGTGGTAGGGTGCTGCGGGGCGGGGCGGGGTTGTGTGGGGCGTGCCGAGGCGGGGGTGTTGGGGGTGGGGCGGGGCAGGGTGCTGGTGGGGCGGGGCGGGGGAGGGGCGGGCCGGGAGCGCTGTAGGGTGATTCCGCACACTGGTTTCATCGCTCTCTCCTTGTCGCTCTCACGGGGCATGGGCATCGGGAGCGAGAGAGAGAGGGCACTATAGAACGGTGTTCGGAATCTCCCCGCTGTGCCCTAGATGCCTCAGGGAGCGCTCGCGAGCGGACCTGGCTGGCGGCGTGGGGTGTGTACAGAATATGCAAGATAAATAGTACCTCGGTACGACCCCCCAATGTGCCCCTCACCTCACCCCCCCCCCCCCGACCTACGCCCCTCTCCCTCTACGTCCCTGTCAGACACGGTAGATTAGTGAGGCGCGGCGGGGCGGCGCGGGGCGGGGCGGGGCGGGTGGCCCCGGAGCTCTCCGCGCCTAGCACGTTCACGATCAATCAGGAGCGTATCAGGCACGCATGCAGTTTGTTATTAATTGCTCATTTATCGCGAGTCGCGCGGGTCACTCGTGTCTGACGACCAACGTAAAAAAAAAAGAGAAAAAGAAAGAAAAAAAACGCGTCAGTAAATTTGTAACCAAACAGCACACAGTGGTTATCAAAACCTTGCAATTTTTGAGACGCGTTTGGAGGTTAGAGAGCGTGCCCGTGCAAGCCCTGGCCCAGAGCCAAGCCGTGCCACCTTCTAGGGTACCCTAACCAAACCAAAAGTCCCGAAAACAAAGTGGACGAATAAATTTCGCACGTCTTTGTATTCAACTCACAATCACTAGCTCGAGATGGACACTGGACACCAGCACTCTGGTACCTCGTTCCGTCGCCCATCGAAGACGGTCGATCGCGGGTGTCAACTGGGACAAGCATGTCAACAACGGCTTACTCTGAACAAACAAATGGCCGGGTACCGGAATCTCTTTGGCGGACTATTCTCACCCCTCCTACGTAAATATTTCCGTGATTGCCGCTGAATGTGCGGAAAAAGGCAAGAACAAAGACACTCACCATGATAGCGGACGACTGTGACCGAACAGCTGATCGGCGCTGGCGGTCCCCGCGCCGACCCGACCCGCCTGGCGTGGACGACTATTTTCTTTCTTGACACAAACACATCGTTTTACTTACACGATAGCGCGCGAAAATATAGAAACAGCAGGAGCACGGGGCGAACCGGCGCGGCAGGCTCGGCAGGCACGGCGCGGCACGGCGAAGCACGGCACGGCACGGCACGGCACGGCACGGCACGGCACGGCACGGCACGGCACGGCACGGCACGGCACGGCACGGCACGGCACGGCACGGCGGCACACGATAGACTGACTGATCGCCCGAGGCCACACTAGCGTCACCTAGCGGCAGGCAGGTGCAATAGGGTATTTCACTCCGTTCAAACCGGATCCAAAAAAAGAAAAGTGTTGCTTCCTGAATTGTTTCCTCCTTTACACCGATTGGCTTGTGCCAACGAAGTTCTCGGGCACGCCACTAGGGCGGTCGCAGACCTGGCCAAGGGGCGGCCAACTCATGTATTTCTGTGTACACTTGCCTTGTATTTCTTGTATTTCTAATGTATTTTTCGGTATTTTTCTCGTATTTTTGTTGAGTATTTCTATGTATTTCTGTGTATTGTAGAGTATTTCCTTGTATTTTTCGTGTATTTCAAGAAATACACAGGTATTTCTGTGTACACGTTTTTTTTCGAGTTGGCCGCCCCTCGGACCTGGCGGTCGGTCCGAGAACTTCGACGGCATCAGCCAATCAGCGTCAAGGAGGAAACAAATCAGGAAGCAATACTTTTCTTCTTTGGATCCGGTTTGAACGGAGTGAAATACCCTATTGGATCAAGCAAAATTTACCTCGCGTTTGGCGCGAGGTTTTCAAATAAAATACTCATTCAAGTGACTTTACCTGTAGCGGCGGGTGAGGTCGGTCGGGGGGGACTACCGGGTGAAATAATAGCACTGCGTGTACTTGCAGCCATATAGCGCGAATAAAGTACATAAAGTACATAAACATGCGACAAGAAAGGTTCTTCGCCCCCCACCGCGACGATATCCTTGGAGGCTCGCGCGCCCTGCGTGTGGTAACCAGAGCCACTTGCAACGAGAGTGTGACGTTATCATTTATTTCCAACCGTTTTCTCGTGTGTGTGTGTGTGTGTGTGTGTGTGTGTGTGTGTAAGTTAACGTCTCTGTATTCGTGTGTCTATGGTACCATTGAGTCTTAGGCCAGCAGGCGGCAAGCGGACGACGAGAACGAAGTTAGTAGGCGGAAGGCAAGGGGGCGGTACAAGGATAGGAGGCGGGGAGGGGGTAAATATTTGATGAGAAACTACTGCGGGGTTAGGTCAACGCCAATGCGCCATTCTCATCGTATGGCATGACCAGAGGAGAGACGAGGATGTTGGAAAACTCCTCCCATGAATGGGGGCAAACGGAACTCCCCCCTCCCCCCCCTCCCCCCTCACTCCCGCCACGCCACCCCGGCAAGGGTTGCCACCCGCGTGCTCGCCTGCTGGCCCTGCCTGCTCTGCCCTGCCGAACCGTAACTTGCTGAGTGACTTTTCGTGCTTCAAACTTAGACGCCTAAACTTGTCTATAAATTCGTTTCCGCGCCATCACATCTGCGCGCAGTTACGCAAACTCCGGCAGAGAGCGCTGCTGCCGCTCCACGCCCCGCCCCGACCCGCACACCCCGCCCACCCCACCCCACCCCGCCCCGCCCCGCCCCTCACCAACGGCGGATCCGCTGTTTCTGTGCCCCTCCATCTCCTCTCACTGTGATCATTACTAACTCCAGCACAGCCAGGTCGCCCTCCCCCACCTCCCCCCCCGGGGGGTTGCCATTCTGACACCCCCTCCGACCCCCTTCAACCCCCTGCGACCTTCCATAACTATCCCACATCAAATTCTCATTGGAATCGAACAACCTGATTCAGTCCAATAAAATAATTTATTGCAGCCTGAGCCCTAAAAGGCACTCTACTAATAATAAAAAAATCCATGGTTTTGTACAGAAAAAAACGTTTGAAGCAGCCGTGGTTTATCGTAGCTCAGGAAACAACAGACGTGTTCCGTACTTTTCTCAAATAGAGCGCACATCCACCATGTGATTACACCGCAAGGTACAGAAAATATTTAGGGTTGTTCTGTGAAAAGTACGGTCGGACCTGGTAACGAATAACAGTTACAAACTTTTTCCGTAGTTTTTACCGTGGCTTTTTCCTTTAATCGTGAAGCAGAAGCTTTTGCAAATGGATGAGCGAAGGTGGGAAAAAAAGTCAGAGCAGCGACAGACAGGCTTCAGGCGACGGCGCAGAGACACCGCCGGGTAATTAATTTATTTGACTAACTTTTCCGAGCTGGCAGGCGCACGCTCTCGCCCTGCCCCCGTCCAACCCCGCCCCGCCCCGCCCCGCCACCTCCAGCGCGCGAAGCACGGCGCGTAATAGCATACTGAGTGATGGATCTTCACGGGGCGGGGCGGGGCGGGGCGGGCGGAGCGGGGCGGAGAACACCCGCGCCTTTCATTCAGCGCGCAGGGCACAAATCCATTTCTCCCTCACCTGGCTCACCTTAATGGCGCCGTGTGGCGTGGCGGGGACGGGCCGCCTCGGCAGCAGCCGATAGTGGCGCCACTGCTCCTGCTGCCCTGCTGCTCCTGCTGCTCCTGCTGCTGCTTCTACTGCTCCTGCTGCTCCTGCTGCTTCTGCTGCTCCTGCTGCTCCTGCTGCCCTGCTGTTCCTGCTGCTCCTGCTGCTGCTCTCGCTGCTGCTCCTGCTGCTTCTACTGCTCCTGCTGCTCCTGCTGCTCCTGCTGCCCTGCTGCTCCTGCTGCTGCTCCTGCTGCCCTGCTGCTCCTGTTGCTGCCTCTACTCCTGATGCTCCTGGTACTCGTGCTGCAGCTCCTGCGTTTGTTCCTGCTCCTCCTGTTGCTCCTGTTGCTGCCTCTGTTCCTGCTGCTGCTCCTGGTGCCTCTGCTGCTGCTCCGCTCCTGCTGCTACTTCTCTTCCTGCCGCTCCTGTGTTCTCGCCGCTGTCACAACAATCACTCAACAATAATTTGTCTTATTGGTTTGATGAGTTCGCGGCGCGGGGGTTGCTGTAGTGTAGGGGTTGTTGGTTGGAGCAGGCGGAGGGTGGTTGGTCCGCGCACGCCCCGCGCCGCGGCGGCCGCTCGGCCCGGCTGGTCCGCGCACCGCTCGCGCCCGCCTCGCCCCGCCTCGCCCCGCCCCGCCTCGCCCCGCCCGCCCCGCCCGCCCCGCCCCGGCACGCACGCATCCGTGGGAAATCTGCCAAATCCTTGCGGGGCGTCCCCCCCCCCCCTCTCTCCCGCGCAGGGCGCGCTGGGCGGGGGTTGAGGGGGCTGATGGATCGTCACAAACATGCTCGTTCATGATATTGATGGTGCACGGGGGGAGCCGGCGGGGGCGGGGGGTGGGGGCGGGGCGACCGTATCGGCCTGTGAGGTCTCGCCGCTTCACGCCCCCGCCCTGCTCGACCACCCCCGCGGCCCCGGTGGGGCTGTCCGTCCGCTCGTCCCACTGCTGGTGCGCCCCGCCCCTTGCCCCAAAGCATACGTTGCCTATGAACTTTCCGCGCCATGAGAAGATTCACGCTTGGAGAATATATAAGCACGTATGTCGCCCCTCATGTCCCGAAATTAAGACAGCGGGCGCAGTTGCCTCTCTGAGATACGTCGCTGTAGGCGCCCTCCTCGCCTTGCTCCGGCCTCTGCACATGACCCGGCCCGGCCTGCTCGGCCCCAGCTGGTCGCTCTGCTCGGCTCGGCATACAGGTGCGCCCGGCCCTGCCCGCCCGGCCCGCCTGACCCCTGGCGGCCTCCCCCCCCCTCCCTCCCCCCTCCCTCCCCCCTCCCTCCTCCCCCCGCCTCCTCCTACCCCTCGCCCCCTCCCCCCTCCGCACCGTGTCCTGAGCGCGAACCGTGAACACGGATCAGCATCACGCGAGCGGTGTCACGGCACTGCGGTCGGTACTACAACGGTACCCGCCCAGAAACACACACCACCGATTATTTTATTTTTTTATCCCGTCTGTCATTATTATTACTATTATTTCCCTCTCCTCGCACGATCCTACCTGACGAGGTATCACAACAATGATGTTGCCCGATCGATAAGAAGGCGAAACTTGTCACGAATGCACCTGTGTGAGGCAGACCGGGCACCTCCGCCTGCCTACTAGGCAAACTCTCCGCACGTGAGACTGCCTCTTGCAGGCAAACCGAGATAACCGTGTGCTTCACACCTGCATACGCGCGTGTGCGAGTCCGAGGTCATTTTTACCTCTCATCTGCATCTGCATGATTTTTTTGACTTTTGATTTTTAGGGGATTTGTTAAAATTGTCTGTTTTGACTTTTCTTTTGATATTTCGAGGAAAATTTCATTTTGAGATAAGTTTTGACCCCCCCCCCACTCTTTTTAACCTCTTTAATTTTAATTTTGGTTTTTGATCATTTGTTTTCGAGTTTTGTGATTTTTGTATATTTTTTCATAGTTTTAATTTGATTTTCTAAATTTATTTTTTAATTTTGAAAATGATTGTTTTTTGGGCCGTATCATGATTTTTTGAAGTGAGCCCCTCCTCGGGTAGCACTGCGTAACACACTGCTCTTGGCCACAGTGTGGTCACGCACTCTACGCGTTCCAATGGACAAGGTAGGAAGTCCTCCGTTCGGCGCGCGGCCGTCACCTCTCCCGACCACACCCTCCGCCTCCGCCACGCCGCCGTCACATGCAGCAGCGGCGTTTCCGGCCGGCGCGCGTGTTTCAAACAGTTCTTATTTTCCCGTCCCCAGCGCGCAGACTTACATCGCCGTTCTGAGTGTAAATCAATCCCAGAGCGCATGTGCCGCGTGTACGCCACGGTGCACGTGGGGTTCCCGACCCAACCTGGAGCGATACGCCAATGTACCGTGCAGTACCTGTGGTTCGTACCGCTAGAGGTACCCGGAGCCCTGAGGACCGACCCAAGGCAAAAGCAGCCCTGGATTTTAAGGTACAAATGTCGTGAATTTTTTCTGAATCACTCTCAATTATTGTATAATTTTTTAAAAATGAATTCTTGCATTTTTTGACTTTTTTGAAGTTTTGTGTATTTTTAATAAATTTTCCTTCTGATTTTGTTTTATTTTTTTCCCTAAGTTTCCAGGGTTTTGCATCGTTTTTTTCTCTTTTGAATTTTTTTTCTGAATTTTGAGAAGTACAAAACTTTTTCATCTGCCCTCGGACCGACCGGACTCGCTCGTTTTGCCGATTCTTTTCCGACCTTTTTCCGCGAAGGGAAGCAGTGCGGTACGGCCGGGCCGGGCAGGCCCCGGACCTGTCCTCCGGCATTACATTCCCAAAACGAGTGCCGTTAGTTAGGGCGAGAGTGAGCGAGACGAACGCGCGCCATAAACAAGCACGTGCTCCGCTCGCTCCGTACTCTGTCGACAACTCTGACTCGAGAGGCGAAAAGAAATATGCATTGGAAACTTGCAAAAGTGCGAGACTGAGTGTCCATTGACACAAGTATACCGACAAGCATACTACACTTACACTCCCCGGGTGGAAGGATCTGCACTCTAACTGCAGTTAAATATGCAGTGGGCAAACTGAGGTATGCCAAACTACAGTTTAACTGTACAAAACTACAGTTGTCCGAAATAACTGGTACTTTTTCTACAGTTAAACTATAGTTTTCAATAGTATCAATGCAGTTTGAGAACAGTTTTACAATTAAGTTCAAACTGAAGATCCTTCCTCCCGGGTCTGTTTGGTTTCCACTGTAGTTTCGTAAGGTTACAGGGAATTACAAGACTTTTACTGAGAGGCGTGTCATATTGTAATCACGAAAGCCTGGATCGCACCGCCGCGCGCCCACGGCCTTCCGTGATTGCTTTTTAAAACAGGGTCGAGGTATGAGTCATCGCAGGCAGAAGCCAACCCGGAGCCCAGCCCGAAGCCCGGCCCGGAGCCCAGAGCCCAGCCCGGAGCCCAGCCCGGAGCCTGGCTTGGAGCTCAGTCCGAGTTCGGTCTCTGTTTTCTACAAGCTCACTGAAATCAAAAGTGCTCAAATGACACACACTTTGTTGAGCCAGTTTTAGATGCTTAGGAAAAAGGCCCGCATATTTCACGGGGGATGAAAGTGTTCAACACTTTTGTTGGATACATTCTGCTGGCCAAAATATCGGCTCAACACTTGATTCCTCACATAAATACATGGGCTTTTTAACCGTTCAAATCTGCGTTCAACACTTGTAAGTGTGTGTCACTTGAGCACTTTTGATTTCAGTGCACTTATCACCCATCAAGCTCAAAACATTTTCCATTTTTTTTCTGCCTTCCCCTCCGGCTGTCGACCGTGGAGGTAGTAAAATGGGGTAGTATGCGCCGCAGTGCAGCCCAAGCTGCAGGTAGTGGGTGGTTAAATCTGTTATGATGTCCCTGCTTCTCGGTACACCGCCATAAGAACTGGAGCAGGGCCCCCGAGCCCAGCCCAGCCCAGTCCGGGGTCGTTGGTATCAGTGGCGAGGAGGTGATTGTACTTCGCTGACCCCTACCCCTCCCCCTCCTCCCCAGCGGCCACCGTTCGCCGCTGCCGTGGGTGCCGGGTCGTATGGACCCATAAATCCGACGCAAGGACGACGGCTAGGCTGTCACGGCGTAGGACAGGGATGCGCAGTCGTCGCTTCCCTTCACCCCCCCCCTCCCCCCCCCCTCCGGGGCTGCAGGACCTGCCTCCTCTACCGCCCTCACCCGCGCGTCTCCGAGACATTACCCCATCTGACGGGATGTTACCCACTGTACGCACCGGGACCCGCCGGGCCGGCGCACGTGTATGAAGATACTCCCCATTGCGCTCCTTCTCCTTCTCATGGTCTCTCTCTCTCTCTCTCTCTCTCTCTCTCTCTCTCTCTCTCTCTCTCTCTCTCTCTCTCTCTCTCTCTCTCTCTCTCTCTCTCTCTCTCTCTCTCTCCCCCCCTTCCTTTCTCTCTCTCTCTTTCTCTCACTCCCCACTCCCTCCCTCCCTCCGTCATTCAAGTGTACAACGCAGTGCCGTGCATATCACACCCGAGCTTGAACAATTGCAGGTGGCGCGGTACGTCGCATGTACTGCTGCTAACTTTACTGCAGATGCTGCTCGCCCCGCGCTGCGCTGGCTGCTCCGGGCTGCACCGGGCTGCACCGGGCTGCGCCGCACACGGCTACCTGTTGAGCTCCGCTACATAAACATCCACGCCACCCTGGCCGCTGCTGCCGCTCGCATGCTCAGATGAGTGATAGCCTCCACGCGAGGCGTCCGCGGATAATGAAACAGAACCGCGCGGCCCGCTATCGGCAGATATACACTTTTCACGTTTTTATTCTGTTTATTTTTATTTATTATTATTTATTATTATTTGTCGGCACTGCGGCAGGGCCACGCGGGGAGAGTCCGCGCGATCATGCGCGCCGGTCCCGGTTCGACCCTGACATTGCGCCCGATCCAGGTCGCGCGAGTGACGAAGTGACGAAGCCCCTTTCGGCGTGACGACGACGTTGTGACAGCAGGTGGGTTGCCTACCCTGTGGGACATGTGGTGGTTCTGCCACAGCGTCTTCTCTCCCCCTCCCGTTAGGATCACATGTGGTGCGTCCGGCGCGGGCACCACAAATCACCTCTCCGCTTCAGCACTAATTTATACTTCTCTGTTATGCCAATAAACGTCATAAATAAGACTGCTGTTGTAAAATTAGCCGTGGAGAGTGACAGCCGTCCGTAAAGTTGGAGAGCACGAAGAAGAAGAGAGGGAGAGAGAGAGAGAGAGAGAGAGAGAGAGAGAGAGAGAGAGAGAGAGAGAGAGAGAGAGAGAGAGAGAGAGAGAGAGAGAGAGAGAGAGAGAGAGAGAGAGAGCACCGTTTTATAGCGGTGAGAGCGCGCAAGAAGAAGAGATGTTGACCTGTCTGCGGCGGGCGAGCAAAACCGAACATTTGCCGCTTGGCCCTCTAAAATCCACCGAAACCCTTCCCCAGAAACGACAAGAAAAAAAAACACAAACGCATATGAAACATAAACAGAGTGAGCACTTTTCTGACAATTGTTTTAAAAATAATGATATCGTGTGGAAATGTCGATCTGACTTTATTGGGTTCGAGTTTAACGAGATTTGACAATAAATGTGTCACAGTTCTGGCTTTTCGCAGAGGTAATGGCAGGGTGCACCATGATGCGAATAAACATTTTGCGACTTTTCTCTTTTCTCACCATGGTGATAGTCGTTCACTTCAAGAGACTCTCTATCCGGCTCTTCCTCATTTTCTTCCTTCACCTTCCTCCAGGGTGCAAAACTCATTGCAAAACTTCCTCTTTCCTGAAAAGGCCGCGCGAGCAGCAGTAGCAGCTCAGTGATTGAGGAAATGAATACCAACTCCCCGTCTGCTCGTCGCCCCGCCGACCAAAGTTTCGCCCCGCAGAGATAATTTACTGGAATGCAGTTGCTGGCCCCGCCGGGCCCCGCTCCACTGCCGGTCCGGCTCCGATCGAAAATACTGTGTAGTTTAAGATACGAGGGTGAGGAAATCAAAGTTGAAATCATTTTCGAAGCAGCTCGAACCGATTTTTTTTAATCACACAGTTTTATTCCGGTTTCAAGTTCCCTTTACCCTTTTTGCGTGAATACACTCATCGCAAACCATCTTCTCGATTCTTGATACCAATACAGTATTTTTGTCTATTCAAAAAATATATTCTACTTATTAATAATTCCTAAAAAGACCCGTCAGAAGATCACAGACTCCTTCTGAACTGCTTTAAACCCAAACCCAAAAATACTTTTCTAGCTGAGTTGCTTTTGCAATGAAATGTGCGTCGCAGGAACGGTCACAGTAATCGAGAAGTTTGTCTAGGACGGCTGTATAGTTTCGCGACAATGTTAGTAAGTACTCCCATGTCAGAAATTCTTCTACTCTACAGCTGTCCCTTCGCTTCTGTCCTGGTCCGCTACATCTCTCTCTCTCTCTCTCTCTCTCTCTCTCTCTCTCTCTCTCTCTCTCTCTCTCTCTCTCTCTCAGCAGTTTTGGCTGCACTGCTGACGGCCAGACAAGAAGACAAAGTGAATGTTTGCACACTCTACGATTCGTCTCGCATTTCAACGACGTCTCCCTTCGCCGCGGGGGTGGAGAATCCGGCAGGGTGAATCAGATAGACGTGAAAGCGAAGGGGGGTGGGGGGTCGACCAACGTCTTGGAAAAGCCCTCTTCTCGTGCGGCTGAAATGTGTCTCACCTCCTGTAGGTAACAGCACTTCAAATCAAAGTTTTTATCATTAATAATATTTGGGTGTGGAAAAGATAAGAAGCAGAAGAAAATGAAGAGGATGAAGAAGAAGGGGAAGAAGAAGAAGAAGAAGAAGAAGAAGAAGTAGAAGAAGAAGAAGAAGAAGAAGAAGAAGAAGAAGAAGAAGACAGTGAACCGTATCCGATGTGATTTCGGGCCACACCAATACCACTGCTGCGACTCCGGGGGAACAGGAGGTTGGGAGGGAGGGGGACCGGGGTTGAGACCTGTGATTGACGCACTGTAAAAGGAATAACACACACACACACACACACACACACAGCGCGCTGCTGTCGCAGTAATGCTGCCTCCCACAACTCATTCAGCCTTCCACGAAAAGTACCAAAACAAAATATCTTAAGTTTGAAATTAAATGCCTTCTTTTAAACTCCCGCCCACTTACACCGCCGTCCCGATCGCTTTTCTGTGCCCTACGTGATGCATCAACAACTAAATTGGGATACCACGTTTCTGAATAAATAGCATTTATTTCTGAATTTTACATGTTTCATCAGAAACATCAACTAGGGAAAAAAAAAAACTGCAAGGCAATTTCGTGCCTAAAAAATTGCAAGAGAAACTCGGAAGCTCGACAGAAAAAAGATATACCTCAGTATCGGTAGTTTTGGGACGCTCCCCCGCCGCCCCTCCATGCCGTGAGTCCGGATTGGACTTAGCCCTCGAGAAGCGCGCGGGGAGGTAGGTGGAGAGGACTCCCCCCAAGGGGGCGGGGGGAGGGGGAGGAGGGGGCACCGCGTCAGCTCAGGAGGCCCCAAAGCGGGGCCTAATAAACCAACCTCATTTGTCACCTTCACCTGCAGCTGCAGCAGCCCCACAGCGGCGAGCCTGGCACGCCAGCTCCCAGCCGGAACGCCCCGCCGCGCCCCGCCGCGCCCCGCCGCGCCTCTCCACATCTCGTCCAGGCTGGTACCGGTCCCCCTCCCCCCCCCACCCCTCCCAGCACCGAGTTGACATCCAAATATTACGTTATTCCCGTTTAGGTTGGCCGTGCCTCATATCTCACACCTTTTATGGTAATAATCGGACGGGTGTCTCCCTCTTCCCTCCTCTCTCTCTCTCTCTCTCTCTCTCTCTCTCTCTCTCTCTCTCTCTCTCTCTCTCTCTCTCTCTCTCTCACTAACTAACTCACTCTCACACACACACACACACACTACTTTCCACGCTTTTAAAACAACTATACCTGACCAAACGGAGAGGGGATTACCAATAACTTTTGCATAAGACAAGACATGTGGGTAAGAGAATTAGAATGTTTTATACGCAGACGTAAAGCTCAGGTTGCATTATTTTTCTGTGAGGGAACCTTCCGCGTGATGTTATAACAAACAGTACCATTACACTCGTCACGCAACGCTTTATCGCCGCGTGACAATTACTATCGTTATTATTGCAGCCGGCCGGGTTAACATTATTGTTTTTACTTTTACTACCGCGGCGAGCAGCGCATATTGCGCGCGTTTTATAAAGTGACTGCGTCGCACGCGTGTGGATATTTACACCTTTCGGTTAATTATTTTATGGTCCCTCTATCGAAAACGACTTTTTCTTCTTTTTCTCCTCTGTTTACTTACGCTTTATTGCTCGTGATGTACACAAATCCTTTTGCTCGCTCGGTCTGATGTGAGCAGGGAAAGAGAAGGGGGGGGAGAGAGAGGGAGAGAGAGAGAGAGAGAGAGAGAAAGAGAGAGAGAGAGAGAGAGTGTAGGAAGGGGGCAAGAGAGATACTGTGCTGGGAGGGGGGACGCGGCCTTGGAGTGGGCGGAGTGTCAACCGGAATATATCATAGCAACTATTTACAACCCCGTGGGCAGCCCCGGCCCCGGCCACGACCCCTACCCCCGTCGCCCCACCCCGCCCCACCCCGCCCCACCCCGCCCCACCCCGCGCTGTCCGGGACGATTCGTTCAGGTGCGTCGGAGACAAGGGACGACAGTGCACCTAACCTCTCCTCTCCTCGAGCTGCGGGGATGGCGCGGCGGCCAGCCCGACCGGCCCGACCCAAGTCAGACACGCTCAGCTCCCCGATGCGGTGGACAAGCATACCGTATCGATTTCGTTCGATACCGACGTGAACTCTAGATCGGGGCGGGGCGGGGCGTGGCGGGGCGTGGTGGGGCGCGGCTCTGCACCCCTCTGGCCTGGCGGCCGCCGCCTTCGCGCCGCATCCACCAAACTGTCCGATGCTAAATGATAAAGAAGCCGGGAAAGAAAAAAACTTTTTTGCTTTCGGGAGTGCGGCGCGTGAGGCGCGCACAAGTGGTCAAATAACTCTTACTGCGACAAGAGGCACGACATGCACCACAGTACGTATGCCAAGTCCAGGACGCTTACAGATCGCTTTTCCCTGCGTTCCTCAAAAACTGTGTTTGTGAATATATATGGATGTGTGTGAGTGTACGTGTGCGCAGCTCGGATCGTCCACACCACCACTGCTGGACGGGCACGCAAATACTTTCGAGTATATGTCCCGACCCCCCCCCCTCCCCCCTGCCTCTCCCAATTTTTCCGCTGACCACACCATTTACCGAGCATAGTAAATCTGTCGGTCCGATGGACAAGCAGCACTATAGCCACGCAGAGGGGAGTTTTGTCGCGGTGCTTCGGGGGAGAAGAGACTCGCCCGGGCGCTGCTGTGAGCGCCCCGGGCCCCGGGGCGGCGGCGGGCGGACACGCAGCAGAACGCGCGGGGCACTTTGGCCGCGGGCCACGACCACGGCGAACTTGGCCAGAAACGGGACGTCGCCCACGTCCGCCAAACTAACGACGCGTGTGTGTATACGGTAAGGACCACCTCCCCGCTCCCCCCCCCTCCCCCACCCCCTACTCCCGCCCGCCGGCCCGCCAAAACACACAAACGTTGCGACCCGGCTGCTTATTCCCCCTCGCGAAGAAGAAGAGCTGAAAGTTTGACAAAAGTGCCGCTCACAAACGCCGCAGGTCCAGCGGCAGCAGATTTCCCAGGCCGCTGTGCAGCCGATGGAGCGACACGCCCTGTGCCGGCCCCGCGGCCCCGCGGCCCCGCGGCCCCGCGGCCCCGCCACCGGAAGGAAGGGCGCAATAAAGCGGTGGAAGCATCCGGGTCGAGCATCCGACCAGTTTAGCTGTATTACCTCTGGCGTTTCGAGGATTCTTTTTTTTTTTTTCAGTGGTTGTGGTGGTGGGGGGGGCGGTCCTGATTTATCCTAATTTTCTGCACTCTGAGCTCGTGAAGACGCAGCGCCGTCTTCATCCCCGCGGAGGAGACTCTGTAAAATAAAATAGAATGTACAGTGGTCCAAGGGATTTAAACACTTATTGAGGGTTAGTATTTTTGAGTAATGTCATGTGCTCATAATGAATCACTAACAATTTGGCTAACACATTCGTACATTTATGACTGAAAACTTTTATGTCATAGTTTGTACAGATTTTGTGATTTTGTGATTTTGAAGTTATGCACATAATGTCTTCCGTTTACTCAGAATTAAATAACAGAGAGAGAGAGAGAGAGAGAGAGAGAGAGAGAGAGAGAGAGAGACAGACAGACAGACAGACAGACAGACAGACAGACAGACAGACAGATAGACAGACAGACAGAGAGCGTGTAGCAGCAGCAATATAAGCCATATCGCTGCGGTGTTGCCAGAAAGGAAGGCAAAATGCGCCCTCTACACAGCAGTGCGAAGCGGTCGGTATTCACGCTCACGCCTGCCGACTACGTGACACCCGTGACACCTGTACTTACACCGTACACCTATGTAGATGGTTGGTCTTAGTCTAGTAGAAAGAGGTGAATACGGACACTCTCAGACCGCCAACGACTTTTTCAGTATAAAATATGGACTTATAAAAACTTTTTAACTTTTGTCTATACCTTCAGACTATTTCGTCTGTATATTCACAGAAATTGTAAAAATATGGCATAAAAGTAGACAAAAACCGAGGGGTAAATAACTCCGAATTTTGATGTACACCACTAATTCAAAATTCACACTAATTCAAACTAATTCACGCGAATTCAAAACTAATTCACGCGAATTTAAAACGAATTCAAAACAAATTCAAGTGGATTTAAGGAATGACCTCAGAAAATACACGCATATCTGATCCAAATTATTCTCTCAATTGCATGATCAAATAGGATTTTTAGTAAATTATTGTGAATGATTTCTATTTATTCCAAATTATTGGAAATTAACTTGCAACTGCGCAAAATAATCACAATTATTTCAATTATTTTTTAAAACTTTTCAGAAACAAATTTTGCTCTGCAATTGAAAGGGTGGCGTGAAAACATGGAAAATTTTTGCGGCAGTAAACCTCCCGAAGGAGGTTGCGGTTCCCGCCAGGCACAGGGCTTTTACCCCCTGTGGCAGCCAACTGCTTCGGTGTTCCATGGGAACCGGCGCTTTGCTGACTGCGATCCTATCGCGCAATTCGACAGATTTGATCCCCGTACCACCATTGGCCTACCCCTAGAGGTACGAGCGGTGTCAAGGGCGTTAGACTTCCTGATCCCAGTTTCAGAGGCCTTACCTCAGAGGGGTACGCGGGATTCGAACCCACAACCCCGAGTGCCGACACGTAGCCAGAACAGGAAGCGACCCAACGCCCAGAGCCACCGAGCCAACGGCGGTGAGACGTGTTTAACTTGTATTTGACCTGCCATCCAGCTGCGGCCAAAGGGAATGTCAAGCGCGAAAAACACTTTCCCGAGTGGGAGTCGAACTTCGGACCACTCGGTTCGGTGTTGCGCGCTCTACCAACTGAGCCACGACGCCACGATGACTGTACAGTGCGATGGGTTCGAGTCGTATTTGCCGTATCCTGCAGCCTCCAGCCAGGAGGACAGGGCAAATACAACTCGAACCCGTCGCACAGTCATCGTGACGTCGTGGTTCAGTTGGTAGAGCGCGCAACACCGAACCGAGTGGTCCGAAGTTCGACTCCCACTCGGGAAAGTGTTTTTCGCGCTTGACATTCCCTTTGGCCGCAGCTGGATGGCAGGTCAAATACAAGTTAAACACGTCTCACCGCCGTTGGCTCGGTGGCTCTGGGCGTTGGGTCGCTTCCTGTTCTGGCTACGTGTCGGCACTCGGGGTTGTGGGTTCGAATCCCGCGTACCCCTCTGAGGTAAGGCCTCTGAAACTGGGATCAGGAAGTCTAACGCCCTTGACACCGCTCGTACCTCTAGGGGTAGGCCAATGGTGGTACGGGGATCAAATCTGTCGAATTGCGCGATAGGATCGCAGTCAGCAAAGCGCCGGTTCCCATGGAACACCGAAGCAGTTGGCTGCCACAGGGGGTAAAAGCCCTGTGCCTGGCGGGAACCGCAACCTCCTTCGGGAGGTTTACTGCCGCAAAAATTTTCCATGTTTTCACGCCACCCTTTCAATTGCAGAGCAAAATTTGTTTCTGAAAAGTTTTAAAAAATAATTGAAATAATTGTGATTATTTTGCATTATTGCAAGTTAATTTCCAATAATTTGGAATAAATAGAAATCATTCACAATAATTTACTAAAAATCCTATTTCATCATGTAATTGAGAAAATCATTTGGATCAGATGTGCGTGTATTTTCTGGGGCATCCCCGAATTCAAAACGAATTCAAGTAAATTCACAAAAAGCACAAAAAGATCACAATAATTTCAAAAAAAAACTTTGCAATAAATTCAAAAAATTCAAAGCTAATTCAAAACGAATTCAATTCAATTTAGACAAATTCAATTCAAATTCACGCAATTTGTACACCGAATTCAGAGTTGTTTACCCCTCGACAAAAACGCTACAAATATGGCGGAAAACCGTTTTCTATAATTTAAAAGTTTATATAAGTCTGTAGCGTAGGTTTGGTTAGGCTAAGAGAAAACTAAACGTTAGGTTAGGAGAGAAATGTCTATAATGGTCTGAGAGAGAGTGGACCGCTTCACACAGCTGAGGGTTGTTGGGCGCTTTTTGCCTATTTTCTTCGTTGTCTCGCTGTTATAAACCGTACCCAGTCGCGTGGGGTAAAGCGATCGCAAACGCCTTATGCATCGCGTTCCCCGCGTGTCGATTGACTCGTCTCGTCAGGTCGGCTCGGCCCGGCTCGGCCGGCGAGAGACAATGGCTGAGCACAACGGCGCTGCTTGCGGCAGGTCAGGGCACTACGCTACCGGCCCGGAGGTCAGGATCCTCCTGCGCGCCGAGCCGGCCGAGCCCATTCACCCGCCGACACAATGCATGTTGTCTTCTTTCATTGTCATTTCCTGAGATTTCAATAATAATAATATAATCGCACGATGACGCCTCGGAGCGGCAATAAAAAAGAAAGAAAATGAAAGTAGACGTGTGTGAGTGTGTGTGTGTGTGTGCGCGCGCGCGCGCGCCGATACTCCACGTGCCGCCAATCCCACAAAACTTTTGTGAGGCGTTTAAAAGGCAGTTATTTGTTTTGTATCGGCGTTGTTGCCAAAATATGGTCCTGCATTGACCAGAGGCGACCCCGGCGGCCCCGGCACCGGCCCCCTTTGCTCGCACGTCCTTTTATCCGTGACTTTCTGTGCGACAAAGCGGTGCCG
The DNA here is from genome assembly GCA_029379305.1 of Frankliniella fusca. Lineage (NCBI taxonomy): Eukaryota > Metazoa > Arthropoda > Insecta > Thysanoptera > Thripidae > Frankliniella > Frankliniella fusca. The sequence continues at coordinate 2,493,886 of JAHWGI010000083.1, read as the reverse complement.
GATGGGTTGCCTACTCTCCCGGGGCGCACGGCCTGGTACGGGCGCGGTACATGAGGCGCAGGTGTAGGAGCACCAAGCACCCTCCCTTCACCCCCCCACTCAGCCACAGCCAGAGGCATGACCGACGATGCGGCGAGGCGACCGGGACATGGTATATCACACACCCAAGTCCTGTCGTTCATTTCGGTGCCGACCGCATGAGGTGAGGTACGCATGGCCCGCCCGCCGGCCGGGGGCAGGGGGGCCAACCCGCAGGCAAAACAAACCAACCGCACGCCGGCCAGGGGCGCCAACGGTGGGGCAGGGGAAGGACTCGTGGAACACGGGTGAATGTGGTGGGTGGGTGGGTGGGTGGGTGGGTGGGTGGGTGGGTGGGTGGATGGATGGATGGATGGATGGATGGATGGATGGATGGATGGATGGATGGATGGGTGGGTGGGTGGAATAAAATTTTCTAACAAAACTTTTACGAATAACACTCATCAGATATTTGCCAAACAACAACAACTGCAAACTCGAGAAGTATACACTGAAAATCTACGAGTCATAATTCTCACCCCCATACGAGTGAGAATTTGAGGGCAATTTTATTACTCTCTGGAGAGTAAGATTTTTTTTCCTCGCCCTTTTTGAGAAAGAAGTTTGAGACCTCGCCCAAAGAAAGTGAGAATTCGTGCTCAAATTAAGTGAGGTTAAAACATCCTTACTCAAATAAAGCGAGGCTCAGAAGAATCTCGCTCGAAAAGAGTGAGGTTAAAAATTCTCACTCTAATTTAGTATGGAAAAGTGTCCTCTCCCACTTTTGGGTGAGAAATTAGATTCCAGGGTCTGCAGTGTAGGTTAACCAAGTTAATGAAAACTAAAATTAGCCAAACAATCAGTAACACTCGTCTCCCACTCATCCTCGTCAACTCAAACACTCGCCCCGCGACTTGTCCCGTACCGGCAGTGTCCGTCGCTACGCGCACGCTGCGCTCTTTCTATTCCTCTGACCTCTCTATTTGAATATCTCCGCGCCGCGGCGTGCGGCCGGGCCGGGCCGGGCCGTGCCCTGTGGCGGTGCCGACTGGGCCCATCAAGGCAGACGAGACGGATGGGAGAGAGGCAGTGGGGAGACAATACAATGACAGGTACAGATGTAGGCGTAGCGGCTGTAGCGGGGCGGGGCGGGGCGGGGTGGGGCGTGCGGTGCGCCCCCATGGGATGTGCCCCCGCCGCCCCCTGCCCTACACCGCGGGCACGGGTCAGGCTGGCTAGGCTATGGGCTCCTCGCAGAGGGTCTTCATCAGCGTTAGAGGGCACCGCACTCGCATGTCCTACAGCGTGGTCGCGTCTAGCGTGACGCGCAACTGCGGGCAATCATTTCATTATCGCATGTTTTAGGCATTTTGATTTCATTTTCGGATGACATAATATACGAAATACGAGTATTGGTGTTGCACTTCTATCAACATCGCACATTCAATGGTTTATTTTTTTCCCGTTTTGTTTTGTTTTGTTTGGAGGGGTCGCTGATATCCAAACAAAATGGCATTGCGTGAAGAAAATATAAGCAAAACCAATATTTTATACTCTATGAATTTTTTTTTTTAAATAAAAATGTACGATCAGGCCGGAGAGCACTGCATTATTCTAGCCATACATTGCGGTTAGTGACGCTTTTAAAATGCTCATTCGGTTTGTTTCGTGAGCTTTCGTATAACGCCACGAAAGCAGCGGCAAGAGAAAACACACATAACATTGAACACAGGATATTATTTAGCGTCTTCGCGTAGTGCACTGTTTCTAAATTTGTTCAACTACGAGGCGAATGAATTGCTATGGGGTGCGTCACCGCGAGCTGAACCTTGAAAACGCCGTGAGTTTGTTAGGGTATCTCTCGCCGGCGAGTTGGGGAGAGATGTACCTGCTTACTCACCGGTCCCAAGGAGGGCTCTCGGGCGGGCTGGCAGGGAGTGGGGAGGGGGGGGGGGCGTACCCCGCGGAGGCCCCCCCGGGGCGAGGAGGGGGGGGGGGGGCTCGTAGGTGGGAGAATGAGGGGGGGGGGGGGTAACATCCGCGGGGGCCGCGGCCACACCCGCGCGTTGCGGCACTCGCTGCACGCTGCGGCACTGCAAAAAGAAATGTGTGGAAAAATATCGCCAAAGAGTCGTGATGCAGTTAGTCAGACAACACACCCATGGGTTTTGTTGTAGCGCCATTAATTTCGTCAAATTATGACTTGGAGCTACCACACAGAAAAAAGATTTGCGTCTGATCGAAAAAATTAGCAGGTGTACTAATTTTTTTTAGCTGTACAGGTGTGGATAATTCTTAAGCTAGGGTGCACCTTCCCTGCTATTCATTTTTCCAGGGGGGTCGCCAACTCACATAGTGCTCCGTACAGGAGATCCATAATACCTCCATAATACTTCATAACATCTCATAATATTTGACAAAATAACCCCATAATACCGTATAATACCCCAGAATACTCCATAATACCTCATATTATCCAGTAATATTTCGTAATATCCCGTAGAATGTGCCATACCATTATACTCCGTACGCTGCTGAGGTGAGTAAGCGACCCCTCTATTTTTCCGCTGTTTTAGGTTTTTGGACGTAGTGCTAAATTTTCACATCTAATTTTAGCTGAGCATTTTTTTCCATGCATGGTAAAAAACTCCGATTGCTGAAAAATCTTCACAAGTAACATTTGAGCAGCCGTACTTTCCCCCATCAACATTTTACTGGTCCTTGCCTTCAATTCGTGTTTCGAATACCCCAGCACACACTTTTCGAAATATTTTTCGAGTTGCGCGGGAAGGTTAGACTGACATGGACGTGACACGACATGAGCGATAGCCGACTGGCCTCCGCCCCGCCCCGCCCTGCCCCGCCCCGCCCCGCCCCGCCCCACCCAGCCACAGCCACCCGCGCTCTCCCTGTTTTAAAAGCCAAATGCGGGGGGCAGGGGCAGGGGCAGCCGGTGGCGGGTGGTGTGCTTGCAGATGAGCAGGCGACACCCATGGCCGCGCGTGGCCCCGCCGCACCCATCCATCCCGGAGGAGAGGACCACCGTATCTCGGGCGGCGCCGGGCGCCAGTTAGGGCGGCGGTGGCACCTTCTCCCAAGGAGTCCGGAGCTTCCCGGAGCCTCCCGGAGCCGAGTGAGATGAACGGACCCGACTCCGACGCTGTCCGTCCATTCATACCGGACTGGACTACGCCGCTGCCGCTCGTATCGTTTGTTTCAAACGGCGCCGCCGAGCCGAGCAGAGCAGAGCAGAGCCGAGCCGAGCCGAACCATGCCGCGCGAGAATCAATCTGTTACCGCTCTGTTCCTTTTTTTTCTCTTTCTCTCTTTCGGGAGGGAAGCCCCCACGCTGCGCCAGATCCATATCAGAGACTCAGGGGGAGGTGCCCGCTGGTGCCGGCCCCGCCCCGCCCCGCCCCGCCCCGCCCCACCAGAGCCGATAGGGCACACAGTGTACGACATTTGTCTTTTGTTTTATTATCATATTTCTCCGCGCACCGCGCGGTCGGCAGCTCAATAGAGACATTGCGTGGATGAGGGGGGGGGGGGTAAGGGGCGTAGCCGGCCACTGCCGGACTGTACAGGAAGTGGCTCGCACCGGGACCACTTCTCGGCGGCGGCGGCTTTTGAACGCCTGACAGCGACACGACCGTGTCCTGTCCGGAGTAAGGCGTTATAGAAGGCGGTGCACGAGCCCCGTGCCCCGTGCCGCGCGCGACGCATCATTTGCAGCAAGGCTGTGACCCACACTTATTTCGTGTACCTTTAGAACTATCAGAAAGCAAATTTTAAAGCTTACGTGGTGATTTAGAAATGACGCAGTTGAGGGTGGGTTTGCCTACCCCACGGGCCATGGCGTCGTTCGGGCAGAGCGCGAGTAGGCACATCCGACTACATAGATGGTCATCTTTACTTGATGGGCAGCTGTCAATTTACAGGTCCAGTTGTAAAATTACAATATCAAACAATTAAACTAGGAAAGCCCACCCACACCCCCCTCAAAAAATGAGAAAAAGGGCACGGATTAAACGCACTTTGCAGCTTTGCTGAGCAGCAATCATTAGGCTAGGAGACTCGAACGATGAATGATTGCGAACCATATGGTTTTGTGTGTTTCGATTTCACCACTGCGTTTGGATCGGCGGTGTCTTATGGCTCAGTTTTTAAAGGACATCAATATACATTTTATTTACTTTTTTATGGTAAAGGTGTTCGTCGCAAGGGCTCCTTCCCCCCCCCTCCCCCCCCCTCTCTCTCTCTCTGTTTGACGGTTTAGCGCGCCGAGCGTCGACCGCATGCAAATGAGCGCCGAGGTGCGGCGTGGCGTGGCGTGGCGTGGCGTGGCGTGGCGTGGCGTGGCGTGGCGTGGCGTGGCGTGGCGAGGCGTGGAGTTGCGCGCCGCGGCGGGCCGTAAGGTGTGATGGCGGGTCCACCAGTCGTTATACGACTGGTGACCAAGTCTAAGGAGTACTTAAACACGATTTACCTGGCTACTAAATTGCGGGATGCAGTTATGGTCCCACGGACGGGAGGCGTACGTAGTGGCGTTCCCTGCTCGCCCGAACGGAACACCATCGCCCCGCCCCGCCCCGCCACGTTTCAGCCACGCGGAAGCGCTGAGAACGTTGACATTTTTGAGAGTGTGTTTGACGGCCGTGGGACTGACGGGCTGGGACGTGCTGCGGGGGCACATCAGGTCCGGCGGGGCCCGCGGGAGCGGCTAGCCTCGCGCAAGGTGGAGTTTTGTGCGTCGTGGGGCGGCGTAGCGTTTTGCCGGGTGCTTGTGTGTTTCGGCGCCGCCGCTGCCGCCGCCAGCTCGGTCCACTTTATCAGCTTTTCAGGCTCCCTTTGATCTGCACCCCTCACCCCCCACCCCCTCCCCTGCGCTCCGGGAGGGGTGCCGCCGAGCCTACTCTCAACCACCCCACGCCCACCCCCTTCTCTTCCCCCTTTTCTACCCTCTCGCCCACTCTCTCTCTCTCTCTCTCTCGCTCTCTCTCTCTCTCTCTCTCTCTCTCTCTCTCTCTCTCTCTCTTTCGCTTTCCTCCTCCCTCTCTCATCCCGTAAAGCCCCCTTCACCGTATTACGCCCCTCTCCCCCTGCCCCCTTGGTCCAGCACGCCCAGCCCACTCTTCTTCCCCTCTGGTAGGTGACGCACCCACTCCCGAGTGAGACTCGAGTGAGACTACTATACATTTTTTTTTTTCTGGCGCGCTTTGGGTGCTTTGGGCGCTCCGGGCGCGCGCAGCCGTGTACTGTCGGGCCGGGCCGGGGCGGGGCCGGGCGAGGAGGGGCGCCGCTAAGTAGGCGAATAAGCGCCAATTAGCGTCCGAGCCTCTGGAGTCTGCTGGAGCCGCTGGAGCCTGCCGGGCCGACCGCGCGCGACCCGACGCCGTGCAAAAGCGAGACCGAACGGGATGGCACGGAGTGAGTGGCCCTGCTGGAAGTCGCGGCCATCCAAGCGGCCGAGAGCAGACAACATCTCCAAAAGAAAAGCAAAAGGAGTAAGGAAATCAACTTGTAAATATTATTATTATAATTTGTTGTTGTTGTTGTTGTTGTTGTTGTTGTTGTTGTTGTTGTTGTTGTTGCTAGGAATAAGTTAATTAAAAAATTTTACCTTTGTGCTGAAATTTACCTGTAGAGACAGCTGGTGGATTTAGACTGCAGTCGCCAGTCGCCGTTTTTCATTCGTTTTGACGGAATAGAGGCCTCTGATTGGTCCAGAAGCTGAAAACAAATGAAAAAAGGCGACAGGCGACAGCAGTCTAAATCCACCTAGCCTTCACGAACGAACAACTTAGCAAGCTGCGGGTACAACAAATGCTGCTTGCACTCTTAAACCCTTTTTTTTTCCTTCTTGTTTTTTCAGGGTGGTCAAGTCGATGGACTAGTCCCAGAAAAATGATGACTGAGAAAAAAAGAGGATGAAAACTTATTTCTTTGCAATCTAGTTTCTCCCCCCCCCCCCTAAAAAATCCCACCCGTCCACTCTCATTCCCACTCTCAATCCGTCTCTCTCTCTCTATCTCGAAGCCTGCGAGCTTTCCAGCCACACTATCTCACTATCGCCCCGAACCGCCCCGCCCCGCCCCGCCCCGCCCCGCCCCGCCCCGCCCCTCACCCCCGGTGCTAGTTTGGACCTGGCTGAAGTAGCGGCGGCAGCGGAGGCTCAAGCTCGTCTCACTCAAATATGCCAACCAGCACTCACTGTAATAACATGGTGGGCCGGCGGGGCCGGGCGGGGCCGGGCGGGGTCAGACCCATACGGACCCGGCAGGCTGGCCCTGCCCTACGGGTCGTGCGGCCCGCCGAGCCACGCCACGCCACGCCACGCCCGGCTTTGACCGACGAGGCGAATTTGACTCACACACATTCACATGATGTTGCGGTGGTGCCTGGGGCGGGGCGGGGCGGGGCGGGGCGGGGCGGGGCGCCGTATGGGGACCCCCGCAGGAGCGAAGGTCTGCACCGAGGTGGCTATGCACTGCGAGAACACGGACATAGAGAATTTGCGTGAAAGTCTTGTATAAGACGTACTTTAAAGCTCGTCGAAACTGCCATTAGTCCGATATATATATATATATATATATATATATATATATATATATATATATATATATATATATATATATATATATATATATATATATATATATATGCAATGGAAATATGTTGATCATGGAACTTTGACACGATTCGTCTCAAAAAGACATTTATGCCAACCCTCACAAAAAAAAATGGAAAAATAATTCTGCCGGATTGCGTGGTGTGTACCGTAAGTTCCGCTGGGGCGGGGAGCCCCTCGCCTCCTCGCTCCAGCCCCACGCTCTGGGTAGCGGCCCCGCCCCGCCCTGCCCCGCCCCGCCCCGCCCACCCCACCTCACCCTACCCCAGGCCCCTTGCGCTTCGCTCCGGCAGCCAGCGTCGCACGCTCCAGCCGGCTCCAGGTCCTCCGGGTCGAGAGCGCCGCTCTGCGCCCGGCTCGGCTCCGGGCAGGGCCGTGCTCCGGAGCACTGCGCTGGTATGCCGGAAGCGGGCACCACCCTTTCCACTCCCCACTCCCTTCGCTCCCTCAGCCACCCTAACTCCCTCTGCCCATTCTGCTCGAGACTGCATCCTCTATATACAGTCTGCACTAAGCCGCCGCACACGTGTCGGAGTTTTACGTACTTAGTTACAGATTCTGGGAAAAGGTGTGAATTTTTCTACAAATTTTAAACACACGTGGGTCGAGTATTTGTATGGAAATTCTCACACCTGCACGAGTGTGAAGCGGCCAGGAGATTTCCCCCCCCCCCCCCTCCTGGCGTGGCGTGGCGTGGCGTGGCATCACAAGCCTTTGGTGAGTAATGACTGCCAATAACTCATTACCCGGAACCAATATGGCGGGTGGACGACCTCCATGACGCCAGACCAGTTTTGTTTCTTTTCTCCGTCGTTAGGAATCATTTTTGGAAGCAATTTTCTGTTTAAATATCAGGAAGGGAACCGTGAACCGTCGTTAATTATTGTAAAGCCGTGCAATTCATTTTTTGAAAATTGCCGAGATACTAAAAACAGAAAAAGAAAAGAGAGAAAGAGAGGAGGTGTTGGTGAAGCAGCGCCGCGAGCAATTCATAAAGAGCAGAGGAGCAGGCTGAAAAGAGCGTCGTCTATCTCTTATCTATCGCATCGCTCGATCAGCTGAACGGCCAATGGCGAACGGCGAAATAAGCGGGGAAGAGGAGGAGGAGGGGGAGGTGAAGAAGGAGGAGAGGGACGTGGATATATAGAGAGATAGAGAGCGTGCGCGCGCTAGAGAGAGAGAGAGAGAGGGAGAGTGAGAGAGGGAGAGAGAGAGGCGGAGAGAGAGAGAGAGGCGGAGAGAGAGAGAGAGAGAGAGAGAGAGAGAGAGAGAGAGGCGGTTTACTGCAGAGCAGACAAGGGCTAGTGGGAGGAGCGGGGCGGGGTGTGTCGGGGCGGGGCCGCGCGCGGTGAGACCTTAGCGCGGCGTGGTGGGGCGCAACGGCGGGGCGTGGCGGGAGAGAGAGAGAAAGAGAGAGGTAGACAGAGAGAGAGATAGAGAGAGGCGGGCGACCCCACTTGTTTCAGCTCATTGGCGCGGGGCAGAGAGAACAGGCGGGGAGCTTCCTCCCGCTCAGATCAATAACGCCACCGCCCCGCCCCGTCGCCCCGCCCCGCCCCGCCCCGCCCCGCCCCGCCCCGCCCAGCTCAGCTGCGCCGGCCGGGCCCCCACACCCCACGGGCTCACGGTGGACTCACCCCGCCCGCCAATCCCAGGGCAGCGCAGCCTCCACCATCCCCTCCTCCATCCGAACAATTTTTTTTTTCCACGACCCGGTTCTCGTCGTCCATGCCGGCGGCCAGGACGACCGCAGGGCGACCGAAGCAGCCGTGCACAGCTCTATCGGGGCGATGGACTTACATCGCCGCAGAGCCGCATCGCAGCGGACCGCATGTAACGGTGATGGCGAAGTTAAAGTTCACGAGCGCGAGAGCGGCTACGCTCCGAGCGAGGCTTCCCGCAGAGGGTGGCCAACAGTGCTGCCAGAAAAGTAGGCAAAACTCGCCCACTTCTGAGCTGTGTGGAGCGCCTGCCTAGTGGGCAACACAGTCAAGTGTGCAGAGGAATGGCCTAGTAGGCAGGCGTGAATACCGCCTGCTCCACACAGCCGTGCGTTGGGCGGGTTCTGCCTCTGGCAACACTGGTGGACAAAGAATTTCCGCGAGCATTCGCGAGTATTATTGACGACTATCCGTGAGTATTGGTGGATACACTGGTAAAACAAATGTGCAAATTTGCACACTTAAAGTGTGCTTTTTACTACTTCATGGTGTTGAACATTATTTTTTTTCACACTTGCCCTAATGTACAAAATTCAAACGCTTGGTAAGTGTGTAAATATTGCACTCCTGGTCACACACTGGTCTCAGTTTTAGTATAGGAAACGGTGTACATCACTGTGAGAAATTCTTGTACCGGTACGGGAAAATTTTCCATGAGAGGTCTTGTACAATTACGATTCATATATTGTAAATTTTTTATAACTATACGAATCAACTCAGAATCGATTGGTGAGCCAACAAAGTCGAAAAGTGTAAAGTCGTTCATGTACGAGATACGTTGCACATAGTGAGTTACAAACTATATTGTACATCTACGGAAATATTTTCCACAGTGATAGTGTTGAAAGCTGCATACCAGTTCGTCTGCAAGTTGCCTACACATTATTTGCGAAGTTTGGAAAGATTGGACATTTCGTGATGCTCAGTTTTGATCAACGTCAGGAAATGTACAAAATTTGCACATTTGTAAAGCACGTTTCACTTTCAACATTTGTGTTACCAGTGTATCATGCGAGTATTTCTTGATATTTTTAGCAAGTATTTGTGAGTATTAGCTACTACTTTGCACGCAATGTTTACGTCGACAAAGAGTATTTTTGTAGGGGACCTCTCGGCGCCGAGCCGAGCTTGCCGCCTGCAGATCGACGATACTGTCCCGCCGCGCGGCCCGCCGTGGCGGGTGGCCTACCCTGCAACCTCGCAGGGGCTCGCCACTATCCGTCCCAAGTCTTATAGGTGGTTAACGTGTAGTGGCGGGGAATAGTCGCGATATTTCATCAAGACTTGCGCACCTCAGGCCTCGGCAGAAGTACAAGCGAATTTCAAAGAAAATACAAGAAAGACACGAAACATACAAGGAAATATTTGAAAAAGGCTTCTCAAAAATAAAAGAAAAACACCGAAAATTACGTAAGAAACACAAAATAAGAGCTCACAGAAATACCAGCTGGCCACCCCTTGGGACTGATCGTTTTACGTTCAAAGTGAACCAGCCCGCACGATAGCCCGCAAGGTTTTTGAAGTTTATAATTTGTATATAATTTTCAAATAAATTTCATTTTTGCTTGATATTAAAACCCGTTTGCAGGATCCGTTTAGGCAAAAATGTACTTTTATTGGAAATTGTGCACAAATTGTTGACTTCAAAAAGATTGCGGGTTGGTGCGGGCTGGTTCACTTTGAAGTAGAGCGATCAGCCCGCAGCAGCACTGTGAAAAAAATAAAAATATACAGCAAAGCCAGTAACTTTTAACGCCAGGCTTTAACCGTAGTTTATTTTACTGGATTTACTGTACTTCCTAACAAGATTCACCATACTTCCAGACTAGTAGTACAGTGAATACTGTCAGAAAAACAGTACTATGGTGAAGGCTGGCATAAAAATTAACAGGATTTCCTGCAGGAAACATGTAGTACATGTAGTATTCTCTTACAGTGAGCTAGCCCGCTTGGAGGCTTCTTGGAGACACTGGATGTTTTTTAGGTGTGGGTAAGGTGGGTGTTTGACGGCTCGGTTCGGATTGAGTCGCGCTCACGCTGATCAGCAGTGGAGACTACGGAGGCGGGGCGGGGTAGGGCGGGGCAGGGCGGGGCGGGGTGGGGCGGGGTGGGGCGGGGCAGGGCGGGGCTGGGCGCGGAGGCGCGGCCGGCCTCGGCCCTGCCAGCCTGACGCACACGCGGTTGATTGGTTGCCGCACGGTGGACGCCTGCGGTTGATTTATCACCTGCGCTCGGTGCCCCCCTCTCCCCTTCCACTACCCCCCCCCCCCCCTCACTTCCAGCAGTAGCGGGAGCCCCCTCCAGCCCGCCCGCCTAGGAGCCACGCCACGCCGGGGGCTTTCCTCAATGGAATTCAAGACGCGCGCGTAGCGTTTGATTCATGTGTGTTGGCTTTTGACATCATTACACGATGCTCGCCGTTTAAAAAAAAAATAATACTAAAAAGAAGAAAAAAGTCCCGTGCGGGGCGCTCTCGACGCACTCGAGGTGGGGCGGGGTGGGGCGGGGCGGGGACCCCGACCGCCTGTTTCGCGTCGTGTGCTGTAATAGGATACTAAAAGGCGACGGGGGCTTCTGGTTCCACGGCGAGCTGCTGGTGCGAGTCGCGCACGCTCCCCCACACGGACAAGACCCGCGTGCTGCTGGTGGTGGGACACCTCTGCACGGACGTTTATATACCTAAGTGTCGGACCAGTGTGTCCGAAGGACAATAATAAATAATATTCCTGTTTTTTTCTGCATTTTTCCCTTGATTGGTCTTAATTTTGAAAGGTCACGTAAAGTTTTAATATGAATCATATTTTCGTCTCTGCTCGAGTCTCTGCCATACGTGTCTGTAGAGTAGAAAGGCGGAATTTTTTATCAACTGTTTAGTGTTGACAGTGTTCCTATGGTTTTAATTTTACATACGTGAAGTTAGATAACAATCACTTCTGGAACTTCAGCCCGGCATTTATAAATTGCAAGATGATTTCAATTTACAAAATTTTGCGGAGAAGCATAAGTTAAAAAATTCCATTTAAGTTTATTTATTTTCGGAGATTCTCGATCTGCACTCGTAACATTATTATCTAGCGCACAAAAATCTCCCAAGAAAAAACATTTTTATTGAGGAGACGGTTGACGGTAAAAGTTGAGGTAAAAACCCAAGTGTGTAAACGTCAGACACTTGAAGGTCTATGAATTTCCGTGCCTACACCCGTCCCTTTCAAGTCTGGCGGGAAATTCATCGGAAATGGGCGCATTTATAGAAATTCACCAATTCACCACACAAAAGTGCGTGATATTGCCCATACCTACTGGGTGTTCCTGTGTGCATGCTCGCGTTAGACGGCGTGGCGCGGTCCTGCAGACGTTGGCGCGGTGGGGCAGGGGCGGGGCAGGGGCGGGGCGGGGGCGGAGGCGGGGCGGGGCGGGGTGGGGGGGTGTCTTGGGAAACGCGGCGGTCGGCAGCCAAAACAACCGTGTCGATAAATTGATTGGAATACGTAGAGCCGAGCATCATTATGTAGCTGCAGGGCTGGCAGCCGCTGGAGGCCCGGTCGGCTCAGCTCCTCGAATTGCGATGTGTAGAGATTGCCCCCCTGGCGTGAGCAGAAGGCTGGGAGAAGGCTGGAGAGGGGGGGGGAGGGCTAAGGGACGCACAGGGGAGTTACTGCCTGGTAGCAGAGCTGGTCCAGGATCCGAGTGTCCAGGAGGAGGACGACGATGTGGAGGAGGAGGAAAAGAGGGAGGAGGAGAGGAGGATGGTCCTCGGCGGATGGACCCCTGGCGCGGCCCACCTCGTAAAAAGCTTGTCCCCTTCACACCTTGGGCGTCCCGTGCGTCCTGCCCCGCCCCGCCCCACCCCGCCCCTCCCCTCCCCTCCCCGCCCCGCCCCGCCCCGCCGGCCAGTCCCAAGCCCGGGCAGGACGAGCAAGCACCCCGATGGGTACACCGCAAAGAATTCCGGTAGAAAAATATGGATGAAACTATGCGGGTGATGTTTGAGGTGCATATGAGTGAAATAAAAAAATAATAAAAAAATCTATTTTAAAAAAAACAACAACTTTGAAGCTGCGGGAAAAAAACTGGGCTGAAAACTGAATATACTTCAGCGCCGCGCATATTCGTGTTTGACGGTTTTCACACAATCACCACTCACATATTTAATGCGAAACATTAAATCACTTTTTTAAAGCACGCGAGCCCTCACTCTGTACACTTATAAACGGGAGAGATTAAACGACTTTTTGTATGAAAGCATAAGCGTTAGTAAAAAGCCAAACCGGGACAGGACAAAAAATCAGCGACCTTTGCTCATCAGCAGAGCACGATCTTTTACCCTTTGATGTTTATCCCTATTCTCTCTCTCTCTCTCTCTCTCTCTCTCTCTCTCTCTCTCTCTCTCTCTCTCTCTCTCTCTCTCTCTCTCTCTCTCTCTCTCTCTCTCTCTCTCTCTCTCTCTCTCTCTCTCTCTCTCTCTCTCTCTCTCTCTCTCTCTCTCTGCCCGTCTCCCTCTACCTCACTATCTCTCAGTTTCAGGGTCGTGCCACTTCCGGGCCGAGCATGCAACGCGTTCAACACTCACGCACTAGAAGTATAAATTGTTTTACAGAGAGAAAACAATTTGCGTTCACTGAGGAGAATTTTTAAAAGAGGTTTCTAATAAATTTTCCATGACAAGTAAGTACAATATCAATTTTTCAAACTAAAATCTTGGAATGACTCCCCGAATTACATTTTCAATCTCTCTTCAAAGAATACAAAGTAGGCTGTCATAATTTGAGAAACGGATCGAAAATTTACAGCATCATTTGTGTATCAAAAATTAACTTTTTTATCAATTTACGAAAATATTAAAGTGATAAAATCAAAGAAATAGCACGAAGTACGGATAAAGTCCAGTTGCCTGGTGAGTCACAACAGGTTAAATTATCACGCGATGTACGTATCAGGGTGGTACTTTATGGAGAGGAAGAAGGGGAAGTTGACCTCCCCTCCTTCGTATATCGTATATTTCTCACTAAATAAGCGCATCTCTATTTTCCCAAGTCCAAAGCAAAAGCGCCGATGTGTGAGAGGGAATTCAGAGAAGATGGGCAGGGAGGGAGAAGACGAGAGAAAAGGAGAGAGAGAGAGAGAGAGAGAGAGAGAGAGAGAGAGAGAGAGAGAGAGAGAGAGAGAGAGAGAGAGAGAGAGGTGCGAGCCATAAACTTGAGAGGAGTTTGGGGATTAGCTGCGGGGGACGGGCCTAACTACCAGGGGCCGTACCGCGCCGGCGTGTACCGCCGCTTCTCTTGTCTAAATCACTCAATTCCACACCTTAAAATGCGCATGCAGTTAATAAAGAAGGCGCACTGGCTTAGCTCCGCCGCGCGGCGGCGGGGAGACTAACAGGCTGCCGCTGCTACTCGTTAGCCCGCCCATATCAAACGTCATGTGCGTCGACTTATAAGAAAATAAAATGAAAATAAAAAATATTTTTTTAAAAAAAAAGAAAACAAGAGAAATAGAGAGAAATTTGACCAAAACTAAAATAGCTTTACAGATGGTATAGCCACATTTACGGCAGCAATCTTATGTTTTGAAACCATCGTCACACCGCACAAGAGTAAAACCCTGGTAAAGCTTCTACAAAACTAACGTGAGGGCAAAGCCAAGTCTGTGCTGAAGTTACAGTTAGTTACTTAAATTTTTTCTGCCAGTGTATGTGGAATGACCATTACCCAGGTGACTTGTCGGATTCTGCCGCCTCACGGGTGGGGTGGGGCGGGGCGGGGCGGGGCGGGGCGGGGCGGGGCGGGGCGGGGCGGGGCGGGGCAAGGCGGAGCGGCGGGTTGGAGCCGCCGAGCTGGGCGGATACGCGCTGGGCGGCGCGGGGCGGGGAAAGGACAGCGCTGGCGGGGAGGATCGGAGGATTTCCTACGAAACGACTGCAGCTGTCCGAGCGCCCCGCCCCACCCCGCCCCGCCCCGCCCCGCCCAAGGCGCGCGACACTTACGAATGACAATCAACTCCTCAAGTCAGCCTGGGCCGGGCCGGTCACCTGGGCAGAGCGGGGACCCCGCCGAGGTCCCCGCTGGCACCTCCTCCACAGCCTCCGCCACCTCCAGCACCACCTATCCGGCAGCTGCTGCACAATACACCGCCGCGCTGCACCCCGCCCCGCCCCGGGCCCGCCCCGCCCCGCCCGGCACACCTCTTTTTACAAAGGCCCATACCTGGGGGCACCCCGCCCCGCATCGCCCCGCCCGGCCGCGCACAGCGAGGGGTGTCCCGTCCCACCCCCGCCCCGCCCCGCCCCCGCATCGCGAGATGCTCCTCCCATTCTTCGGCATTTTTCGGCCATCACCTTTCACTAGCGACTCATGAATGGCCTCCTCGCCTCGCCGGCAGGCAGGCAGGCAGGCGGGCGGGCGGGTGCAGCGTGCAGCGCTCGCAAAACCTCTGGCCGCGCACCTCTAGAGTCGTCGTATGGGTGTCCTGCAGGCCGGGCAGGGCCGGGCAGGGCAGGGCCTTCCTACCTGGCTGCAGCCCGGCTGCCGCTGCGCCGGTGCCGGTGGGGTGATTTATAGCGCGGGGAAGGACCACGTATCTGGGCGCGCGCTCCGGTCGAGATACGGCAGCGCGGGGGTGGCCGAGCTGGGCCGAGCCGAGCGCGCTGCGCGGGGTCCTTCTCGTCCTGCTGCGGTTTATGCGTGAAGCTCTGTAAAATAAAATAAAAATTAAAAAAAAAAAAGTGGAATAAAAAAAAGGAAACTTATGTCATCGCAGACAAGATATCGCACCATGCGCTCGTCTCGTCGAAGACGAGTGACGTAACAAAAATAAATGTGTGGGGAAGATCACAATTTTGCGGATTTTTTCTTAGAGAAATGTTTTGCAAAAACGTAGAAGAAAATTTTATCGAGAGAGGCTATGGTTAGGAAGGATAAAACTGGATATTGCTTCCAGCACATAGCCTGCGAGGAAGGCTGTTTCCGAAAAATACTGTCTGACTGATACGCTTCTAAGACATGGTAAGATTTTTCGCTCGACTCTGCACGACCCCTATACCGAGCTGTACGCAACTCACGTGGCTTTTGTGAAACTATTCGAAACGAGACGAGTCAAATTACGGCTTTGGTGGCCGGCTGGGGTTGCGTAATCCTAGCATTGGCAAAAGACCATCTTGAACTCCGGGAAAAATAGTACATCTGCATGTAAAGTTGGCTTCCAAAAACAGATTGCATGTTTTAGAAGCGCATCTCTCAGACACGCACTAAGGAGGTGGTATGTTTTCGAACGGAGGGGACGAAGCCTGAGATCAGCAAGTTGCGAGCGCTTGGGGAGGTCCAAGGTGCGCCCTTACGTCGAACCACCAATATGGTCGACAAAATGGGGTAGTTTTATAGGGCGTCATCCGGCCACCCTACTGCATAGAGGGAGGACGCCCTTGCCCACACACACAACAAAATGTCCCTGGAAGACGGATTGCGGCTGTTGGTTCGGCATGCAGTGCATTCGCTTCGGTCCCCGGTGTCCGTCCGCCGGCACGCCGTCGTCGGGGACCTCACCTGGCATACGAAAGACAAAAGGCTACAGCCCGGCATCGTAAAGGGTGAATCGTGCGTCTCCAGCTCGGGAGAAGAGGTGGAGGGAGGTGGCGGGAGAGCCAAAAAGAGACTGCCCGCTGTAAAGTCGGCCACACCTCGGGTGTCAAACTGGGTGTCCCGCGAGCGAGGCGTGAGACAGACAGACAGACAGACAGACAGACAGACAGACAGACAGACAGACAGACAGACAGTCAGAACTTTCCGTCAGACAGAGGGGTTAAAAGTCGATTAAACAAAAACAAACATTATCAACTTAACTACCCAGCTCGAAAATGTGTTACTTAAGTAAAAAAAAAAAAGGATAACATTTAGTTTTATTCAAACAGATTTATTGTTTTTGTCTCCCTTCCACTCGCGCTTTGGGTATGCTGTACCTGAACCCACCACAGTTTTCATTCAGGCGTTTAAAAAGACCCGGACGCGTCCGAAAACGACAAAAGTGGGAGTGATGCCCGAGCCGGACTATAGCTCTATCCTGCTCACACCTGCCATTTTCGGAGGCGCCCGGGTCCGGGTCCCACCACCCGCCTGAATAAAAACTCTGCGGTACCCGCCGCGTCGGCCTCTGCCTTGTATCTGGTCTCTCCCGACCCACCGCAACCCCGCGCCGCGCGCCACCTAACCTCTAAGCTGCCGAGGCCGGCCGGGCCAGCCGGGCCCTCGGCCCCTGTATCATTACCGCACACGCGCTTCTGGGAACGCAACCAGCCCGGGCAGGGCAGGGCAGGCCCGGGGGAGAGTGACCCACTCGTCGAGTACTCTGTTAGACTGAGTCTAGTTTAAACGAATACTCTACATATCACTGAGGAGCTGCGGTGGTGCAGCTGTCGAGGTGCGCAAGCTCGTTTATTGACTTCCCGTGTGGAAGTCAATGTTTGCGGGAGCAAAGAGAGCGTGTGTGTGTGAGAGAGAGACAGAAAGAGAGAGAGAGAGAGAGAGAGAGAGAGAGAGAGAGAGAGAGAGAGAGAGAGAGAGAGAGAGAGAGAGAGAAAGAGAGAGAGAGAGAGAGAGAGAGGGAGAGGGAGAGGGAGGCTTCTTTACGCGTGTTTGATGGACCGCACAGAGAGGCCGTTTGCGACGAGGAAGGCTCTTACAACAACAAAAACAACGGTGAGTGGAATGGGGCCCACGTGCGGTATACCGGACCGGACTTTACCGTGCCGCAACCACCACAACTCTGCATAATGAGCGGCGGGCTTGCCAATATTTTCGGCGACTGGAACGCGCGGATTCAACGAGAAAAGTCATCAGTTCCGAAAAGTGCGAACTTTACCGAATGCTGAAATCACTGTCCGGCGCGACCATGCGTAACTGCAGGTCACCACACGTTGGCAGCGTCAGTGTTGTTGAGAGACGAGGACTGCATCCCAGGAAAACAAGTCGGCATTGTGTGGCCCTGCGACGTCGGCCCCTCTGGCAGCAGCCAGGTGTTAGAAAAGAGGTTGGCCTGGCACGCTTCAAAATATGTGCGTGTGGTGTGTGTGTGTGTGTATGTGTCTGTGTGTGTGTGAGAGAGAGAGAGAGAGAGAGAGAGAGAGAGAGAGAGAGAGAGAGAGAGAGAGAGAGAGAGAGAGAGAGAGAGAGAGAGAGAGAGAGAGAGAGAGAGAGGGAGGGAGGGAGGGGGTAGAAAGAGACGCGCCTCCCGCTCAGGCGCCCGTCGTCTGAAAAGAGGCTTCCTGAGCCCCCTTGCAGTCCAAAAAGACGGAGATGGGCGCGTGTCTTGGTCGGCGCGGACAATAGACAGATAAGATTGAGTCAATATAAGGAAGCCGTAAATAATTATCGGGGTAGGAGAGCCGGCGGGGCAGGCATCACGATCGGCCAGGTGATACCGCACACCGCGGGGCTGTGTCGCGAACCCCCCGCCGCCCGCCGCGCCGCCGGCCACGTGCGTCCACGGCGCGCGCATAAGCATATACTGGAAGCCCCGCAAGCTCCACCGACCCCATGTCACATAATGTGATAGTCCCTAGACCCTAATTTTGGTCGTAGAGAGTCGAGGAAAACGTATCACGATTAAAAAAAAATAGTAAGGAATCAAACGAGCTGAACGCCATCCCCGAGAAGTAAAAGCTTTAGGAGCCCATTGGTTTTCCAGGTACGAAATCGGGGTCCAGGGGCTGAAGAGCTTCTTGTCCAGGGCGCCCTTCTCTCATGCCGCAAGTTATGCCGCACTCCTGTAGGTGAATAGGTGTGTGAGTTTATTCAGTCAAACATTCCACTATGTGCGCGAAGATAATTTTAAAAGACACGCGACTTTTGTAGAGTTCCACGGAAAATAAAAATAAAATTTACCGACTGAAGTTTGCGGTTATTCCGAGCAAATCAACACTTTTTCCTTGTGACAACGGATATTCGGTTTGCCTCAGCAAAACCGTAGCCTAGTCAAGCAAAGGGAAACGGTTCGTTGGTTAGTGGGACGGTTGTTTGGAATTGGAACTGTGGGTGCTATCGTCTTTATGAATTCCCTCTCCACCTTACGAAAGCACTG
The DNA here is from genome assembly GCA_029379305.1 of Frankliniella fusca. Classification (NCBI taxonomy): domain Eukaryota; kingdom Metazoa; phylum Arthropoda; class Insecta; order Thysanoptera; family Thripidae; genus Frankliniella; species Frankliniella fusca. Next base: position 2,475,451 of record JAHWGI010000083.1, on the reverse strand, counting down.
CTGTAATGCGAAATCGTGTGCATCGTGCGAACCGGTAGGAAAACAATTATCAGGTTAATCTGTAAGCAAGCGGAGGAATGAGATGAGTAAAACATCGCGAATCCAACGTCTTAGCTGCAAAGTTGCTGTCCGCGGCCACTTCACCGGGTGAGGGCCGGGGGTAGGGCGGGGGGGGGGGGGGGGGCAGTGGCGCAGGGGTATAGGGGAGCAGGGCAGCGGCCACAACCGCTGCGCTTCCACTCCCAGCAGTTGCTCCCTTTTCGGTGCCGTGCTGGTGCCGGGCCGGGCCGCCGGCTTTCAGCTTTCAGAGCGCCGAGGTTCGATGCGCAGCGCAATTCCCTTCTGCCTCCGCTCCTCTCCGCCCGTTGCGTTTCTCTTTCAGTCAGGCAGCTTTGAAGCTTTTAAATGGCGCGCCAAGCGTCTGGCACCCGTCCCCCTCCACCCCAGCCCAGCCCAGCCAGCACTAGATGGAGAGAAGTGGAGTGAGACTGGCGCTGGGAGAGGTGGGTCAAGTAGTTTCAGTGCGCTCTGGCCTTGAAAATTAGAGTTTTGCGAGGGTTTTTTCAAAACATGGTTCTTACTGCGGTGATCTCTGGATTAGGTAGGCGCAATCATTTTCTTACATTACTTGTCAAGAAAGCGTGGGACAAGAGTTTCACTTTTAAGTTTTAATCGAAAAGAAATGCGTAAAAATGGAGGGGACAGATCGTTTCTTGGTGACCGTCGACTCTAACTCTAACGTGACCTCTGCTCCGTGCTGCGTTTAGATACGCCTGGCATACCGTCCGTTGCTGGGTGGGAGGTAGGGGGGGGGGGGCGTGGCGGGGCGTGGTGGGGGGTAGGATTCCGCGAGCACACCTTTTAACTGGGTGTATTTTTTATACAGATACTTTTCTTTTTAAAATAAACCATTAAGACCACCAGCACTTACTTAAAAATAACTCAAACTGTGATAAAATATTAGCTGTAAATTGATTTTTCTTAATGGAATACTTTTGATTTTTCAGAAAAAAGGCTGTAAATTGATTTTTCGTAATGGAATACTTTTGATTTTTCAGAAAAAAGGCTTTTCAATTGCTTTTCTTATTTATTTCTTAGATTTTTTTTTGGGGGTGGTGGGGGGCTGCATAAACATGTTTAGGCAGAGAAAGGAGCGAAGCGCACGTCAAGGATGGTGCAAATTCCTCCTCCAGCGCAGAGCTACGGTAAGAGGAAGTAAAATAAAAATAGAGGGAGGAAGCCAAATGAGAGAGAGAGAGAGAGGGGGGGGGGTAGCAAGAGAGGAGAGGGCCAGAGGGCGCTCAAAGCACGCTGCGCCTTATAAAACACGACCGACGACGGCGATAAAGTGCAAGGGGATATAATTAGGCTTCTAATTAGTACGTTTACCGCCGCTAGAGAGCGCTGCCGTCGCTGCGGTTGGCGGGCCCGCGCCCGGCCCGGCGCCCACGGCACACTGTCGCTGTTCGCACCTCGTGATTTAATGCTCTTGTTACCGGGCACGGCTTGTCGGGGGAGGTTGCCGCTGCCGCCCCCGCCCCGCCCTGCCTCACCGCGCCCCCGCCCCACCAGGGTGTTCGGGGTGTTCTGGTCGCGGAGGTTCGTTGGTACGTCTGCGGCGGGCGTAGCAGTGTCGAGAGGCCACAGAACCTAACAATTCAGGTATCGAACCATTGAGGGGTAAAAATATCGCCGGTAGCGCAGTAGCGGGTCTTTCGTTTTCTTTTTACGACATATCCACTATATTCTAATGTACAGTTTTTTTTCGGAATTTTGAAAATTGCTCAGGGACAGAGTAAGACAAAGCTACGATGGGCAGGTGCCACCTCCTGAGGTCGGCTTCGCACCCAGTGGCCGCGCAGCACAGGTTCGGAGCTCGCGTGCCCTAAACAACAGTGGAGCTGGGGACCCAGCCCAGGCAACCACTGTCAGCTTAATATGACTCCTAAACAAGGCATAATTTTGTCCAACGAGTTGCCCGGTCGACGGAGTGGGTTCGCTCCGGCACCGACTCGAACCTTTCCCTCAATAAGAAATGCTAATCACAATTTTTTCCCCACCTGTGGCGCGATTGGGTCCTCCTTGCCTGAAATCGCCACTGCCTAAAATTCCACTTTCAGAAAGAGAGGAGAGAGAGAGAGAGAGAGAGAGAGAGAGAGAGAGAGAGAGAGAGAGAGAGAGAGAGAGAGAACTGTCTCTCATCCCGCTGCTGCCGGTCGCGCACACGCAGACCCCTACGGAGACCCACAAGCTTATCTCTGCCATCAAATTATATTTATGAGGTTCCCGGGCCGGCCGCCGGGCCCGGCCGCTACCCCGGAGCGCCCGACCAGTGTTCGTCGCAGGAGACACGGCTACTCTAGTTGCTCCCGTCTCGTGATTCTGTTGAGAATTGCGATTCTGTATCCGATTTGGTAAACCCGGTGTAATTGGCATCTGTACACACATCCAGGAAACTTAAAATACCGTGAGTACCGACTTGCGTCAAAAAGCGAAAAACATGGAAGGGGTACTCGAAGGATTTTAAAGACAAGTGCAAGAATTGTTTCTGATGGAATGGAAGTGTTAGATGCTTAGTGCCCTCCCTCCCACCCTCCCTCTTTCACCCCCCCCCTCCCTTCTCTCTCTCTCTCCCTCTCTCTCTCTCTCTCTCTCTCTCTCTCTCTCTCTCTCTCTCTCTCTCTCTCTCTCCCCCCCCTCTCTCTCGCCGCCACACCCGTGCGCCGCGCCCGGCACGCCCCCCCGCTGGGCAGGGCCGGGTCCAGGCAGCAGTAGCACACCGCATGTGAAATAAAGTACCCCGTCCAAACCAATGTCTTTTGCCGGCGAGAGGCCACCGCCGCGTCGCCCTGCGCGCCGTGGAATATGAATGAATGAAATTCCCCGGGCCGATCCACGCCGGTTTCGGAAATGAGTCATTCCACCCAGTTTCGAAAGCCGACCGACGGAAAGAGATTTCTGCTGTTATAACGCAGAGAACGTATCCTTTTTTGTAAAAAAAAAAAAAAAAAGAAAAAAAAAAGCAGGAATACTTGAAAAGATATTTTTTTTTTTCAAAAACAAAGTCTGTTCGCCTTAAAAAAATAAATTAAAAAGTATTAAAAAAAACTGCAAGCATTATTCTGGCAATACGCAGCAGAGAAACTGCGGAGTCTCCCTTTCTGAACAGCCAGCAGGGCCAAAACCCTTAAGAAAAAACAAACAGGGAACAAGTGGCGCGACCGTGTCGTACAAGCTAACGACAAGCTATCACAGTAATGACCAGTAATGACCTATCGGCAACAGCCACTCGGCTCGGAGGGGTGGCTCCACCTCGGGGCCTCCTGGGCCTGGGGTGCGGAGCTGCGGAGCGGAGTCACTTTACGCGCCCTACAGGCGGTCAGTCAGCAAACACACACACCAGCCCCTCGGCGCCACGCGGAGACATCTCCACGCGGCGGATTTTCGACTCGGGATTTCCGGTCTTTCCGATAGTATTTGCCATGTTACCGACTTCGAAAGCGAGCGACTGTGCCTGTGCGGGGTCGATCATATATAACTACGTGCCGTATGGAGGGAGTACAATTATTATCGACCCCAATTAGTTTTAGGACCGTATTCACGGAAATACTAATGGCATCCATCTGAAAAACCACTGTCAAAAATACTGTACCAAAGTACAGGACTGTGTACGGAAAACTGTGGTAGGCAAGGTACAGCATCGCCGTACCTCATTCATTGTAGCCCCCATGAGACACCATGTTAAAAATGACTGTGAACCGTACTTCAAAGACCGTAGTCGATCAGGTACAGCCTGATTAGGCAATTTGTTGACCATCTTTTACCGTACCAAACACTGTGGTTTTTTTCTGACAGTGATGCTACGTTTTAGCCCTTTCAGATGCAATTATGTGGAGTTCTTGCAGGATGGAGACTGATGGAGACCAAACATGGAAATTTTGCGATTTGAAAAATGACTGCGCAGCACAGAGAATGATTGATACTATGCTGCTGGGGCGGGGGAATATAAAAGCGGCGAAAATTTTGGGTTCTTGTGAAAAACGACAAATTTTATGGCCTAAACAATGGCGCCAACTGTCGGCACTAAATAGGAGCGCTAAATTTTCGGAAATAAAACTAGGCACAGCGTTTAGTGTACTTCGGAGTTGATAGACTACCATCTTGTATCCCTGCGGAAAAATCTGAGCTTACAGACTAACATAGTATTTGAACCTCTCTGGGTACAAATATGATGATATCTTGTCACTCGACCTCTGAAGTCCTGCGACTCATGAAGAGGGCGCCGCCAATAATAATTGTGACCCCCTCCCCCCTTTTCCGAATCCAGGGTGCATAGCTTATGAACGACCCCTCAGGCGGGACGCGTCAAGTACTGACTGCGGCTGCGGCCCGCCCTGGCCCGGGCCGGCACGCCCTCTCGCGGGCGCGTTCGATATTATAGCTCCCCGAGAGAGGATGATGATGCACAATATGGAGCGATATGAATTTTAATTTTGACGTGGGAACATCGCCTGCCGGCACCGCCCCGGAGCGAACGAGAGAGAGAGAGAGAGAGAGAGAGAGAGAGAGAGAGAGAGAGAGAGAGAGAGAGAGAGAGAGAGAGAGAGGCGTGGCATTCCACGCGCTGCACTGGCGGCTGAGCACACCACGGCGGCGAGGTGGGTGGAATAGAGTGTGCTGCGTCATGGGGATCACACACACACACACACACTCACACACTCACACTATATCCCCGGGAGACAGTCCACATTTCAATGTGACCAAACAAACTTTGCAAATTCACGCAGCTATGCAGCCTCCTCACTAATGAGTCAAGCCGTGACGGTAAGACAATAAATAATAAAAAATACTCTGTAACTCAGTTTACGACTGCTACCCGAATAAGAAGGGAAATGTTAAACTTGCGAAAAAGCGTATGTTTTGGTCGAGAAGCTGCATGTAAACTCCCACGATGTGGGTTAAAAAGCACTTTTGCAGCACGGGTCGTGTCCTAAAACACAGCCGTCGTAACGCTGCGGTAAAATACAGAAAATCCGCGCAGTGACACGAGGGAGGGGGAGAAAAGAGAAAAAAAAGGGTGCAAGCAGGGGCTTTTTGTTTTGTTTTTAAAAAAATAAAAAACAGCAAAGCGGCGTCATCGTCGTGGTTTACCAGGGAGATATAAAATGCCTGCATAAACGCGGTCATAAAACACACCCGGGGAAGACTGGGGAAGTCAAGGGAATGCGCTATGCGATATATGGCTGCTCATTTGTTTCAGACTTCCGCCACACCAGCACGCAGCGGCGCCTCGCCACAGCCCGCGGGGGACGCACGGGGCACGGGGACGCTTCTGGACCGTCAGCACAAGTGACAGCGGCCTGTCACCACGGTTTCCTTATTGTTTTATTCATTTTCTGTTTTACTCGGAGGTGACCCAGGAATAGGAATGGTACTTCCCTTTGCTCCTCCTCGAGGGCAAGTGTACCGAGGTCACCTGCTGCACGTGGGAGCCTCGGTCGCAAATTCTAGAGGCTCTCCAGGTGCACCTCGCCCTGCTCGCCCCGCCCCGCCCCCGCCCCGCCCCGCCCCGCCCCGCCCCGCCCCCGCCCCGCCCCACCCCGCCCCGCCCGTCTGGTTAATGACGGCTGGCGTGACATTACCTCGCTGGAAGAGGAGACGGCCTGGAGTGGGAGGAGCGGGAGGCGGGCGTCCATGGGAGAAGGGCCTGCCCGCTGGAGAAGAGGCGCTGTGCTCAGCAGCAGCGCCCGGAGGAATGCCAGAGCTCCCCGCCGGAGCCGCCGGAGCCGCCGGAGCCGGCGGAGCTGGAGGAGTGATGGTGGCGGTGCAGTACAGGGGCTGGCTGTGCGCGTGTGCGGGCGGCTTCCGGTGTCAGACGAGAAGAGCGGAGGTAGGCACGGGATAAAGAATCATAATTGTCTCGTAGAGGGAGGAAAACATAGCCGAGCCAGGCCTAAGCCTGTACAATTATTTAAAAAATAATAATAATAAAAACAAACACACACACTCGCACACACACACAACACAAAACAAAACAACAAAATAATATCAAAATCGACGATTTTTTTTTAAATATCGGAAAGGGACTTGATTTTATTCTTCATCATCGCAAATCGAAAAAGAAATATCGAAAGTTAAAGAAATCTCGAATTTAAAAAATAAGATAAAAGTCAAAAACCAAAATTGATTTCTGATTTGTTTTTTACCTCTATAATCGAATTCTAAAAAACAAAAACATAACTGGAATTCTTGAAATAAATCGTAAATTGGAATTGATTTTTGATAATGGTAATCGAAATTGACTTGTCAAAATTGCTGCCGATTACCAAAAAAAATTGAATCGAGCTTCTGATTAATCAGCAAAAGGCAGAGCCCTACCCGCGGCCAAAACACTTGACTTGCTCCGGCGCTGCCACGCATGCGCGGCGGAACAGGCTGTAAAATTCGCGACGCCTTTCGGTGTGAAACAAAATACAGGCGCGGTTGGGCCACTCGCCCGTGTCGCCATAACGTGCGGGCTGTACGTCAGGCTGTCATGTTGATTCCGGAGCAGGGCTGGGCGGGGCGGGACCCACCGCCCCCGGGCCTCCGGGCCTCCGGGCGGTGCCCCCGCGCGCCACATACGCCCCGGAAGGACGCCTGTGCTGTGCCGCGCCGCCTGTTGCGCTCGCAGCCCCGCGACCTCCCGCCCCGCCCCGCCCCGCCCCGCCCCGCCCCGCCCCGCCCCGGCCCGCGTGTCTCCCCGGATTCATATAACCACAAACGACAGTCAAGGCGGCGGCGTGAACCACCGATCTGGTCTGTCGGAGATGCGCGCCCGTCACTGGTAAAACTGAAGCGTTGTTGTACGCCTTTTTCAAGCGTACCACACTTTAAGTCCTCCTTGAAGCGTACAACTATGCTCCAAAGGCAATGCCCCCCATGCATTTAGATATGGGAATAGGACCATGAGCTCTTGTACGCTCGAATGAGGGCGTAAGGACTCGTACGCTTCGAGAAAGGCGTACAACTGTGCTATAGTTTTACTAGTGTTTTGGTTTCATTTCGGGACCCCAACCGAGGGGAGGGGTCCATCCGGGTCCATGGTACCCCTCGGGCCTCGGGTCCATCACTCTGTTCAGAAGCGTATTCACGATTACCGATTGCTACAGTGATTACCAACCCATTTCGGAGAAATTTTCGAGGAAACTTTGAAATTATGTAATTTTTTTGTTGTTTAATGCGGGAAAACCAGCAAAACAGCATTCAAAAGAACGGGAAAAGATATTTTTGGGATGTTATTACCAGTAATTACCAGTTATTACCAGTAATTAGTGGACAAAGTGTACAGAAGATTACCAGAGTGGCAGATTGAAACAACACGGATACCGCCGGCGACTCTTTGTATGCGCAAGAAGTGTTGCGGGTAGGTTCGCCCAGTCTTGCCCATTCGTCCGCAAGGCGACATGGCTCCTGCAACCTCGACGAGTATGCAATCCCACCCGCAACACTGATGCGCATTCTCTGAAACACCCTGAACATAAAGGTGCTGCCTTTTTTTAGCAAGGGTGACCCGCGAAGAACTTGACATTGAAACATATACAAACAGACCCTGGGGAGAGGAGGGGGAACTGGGTGGGGCGGGGCGGAGCGGAACACGGAGCGGCAGGCCATTTGTTGATACGTTCATGCATTACACTCGACAGCATCGCTACTATATCGCGCGCAAGGCGAATGTTCTTGTTTTTCTTGTTATTAATATGTTTTCCTGGTTTGTGCCTTCACTCGTCACACAAGGCTTTATTCGCGTTCGAGTGGACGGCTGAGGTACGTATTGAGGTATCGGATTGTGAGCGCAGACTCAGCGCCTGCCATCGAGTGGGTAGGCAGCCCCGCAGCACATGGCGATATCCTAAGCGCGCTTGAGTGTGTGTGCTTGTGAGCGCGCGCGTAAGAGATAGAACAGAGAGAG